>JAEQBH010001454.1:0-502129 GCA_016808115.1 Tetrastigma voinierianum
GTGACCGTTTGATACATACGTAACCACATGTGTCAGCTTTCATTGAAATACATTGCTGAGCTCTTCCCCATTGTCCACACAAAACAAACGGCCAAATCAATGAAACTTGATGTTGCACCAATTAAAAGTTGCTTTTCTATTTTTTACTGAAGACCCCATATGGTGGATGAACCAAGCTGAATGCTACTCCCAGAATAAGAGCATCGCAAGAACTAACTGGACCAGAAATGACCCTGCATCCTTTGAAATAAAAAACACTTGGCGTGCACGTATACAAAGAGAAAGATTAGGATAAGATTGAGGGTGCAATCTATTCCATTTATTTTTAATTTTTCTTACCAATAGGCCAAATGCAGTGAACATATAACCAAACAAATTGTTAGTTTTGGATGATCCAAATTCTGTTCAATTTGACCTGAAAAAGTTTGTGGTTTGACATCATAAATTTTTATGTATTTGAGTGACAGAGTGTCGTGGGCCATCTCTGCATCAGATGTAGACCTATAAATATACGTTGGACTTATATAAGAGTTAGTGGGGATTAGAAGGAATTGCTGGCATTTTGGGATCATGATTTTTACCTTGATATCCTCAGCCTCGATACTCCCATGTTTGTGTGGGATTCTAAGGTATTGAAGGTTTGAGAGATAATGTGTGCAAGGTTTTGTGATTTTCCCTAATTTGAGGAATACTCAATTACGTACCCATATTTTGAGATAGTTATTGATTTTCCTTCTATGACCGAGTTTTCTCTATTCAAGGTTTCTAAATTAATTTATTTGATCTTTGTTCTCCTTTTATTTCTTGTTGCCCTATCTCTTTTTTTCTTTGTACAAATAACAGACCCCTTGTAAAGAGAGAGCCTGTTTTGGATCCCAGAAATTTCTGTATTAACGCAGCACTTGGTGTTATGCCAATGCGGAGGTAGCTCTACTTTATTGAAGATCCCATGCTCAGATTGATGAACACCACATGGGTGAAATTAAGCTGGAGAAATCTATTATCTCTGTGAAGAAGGGTTCTGGGTCACATGTAAACAAGTGGATTATTCATTTCTTTCCTCTGTTTTGCTCTGTTTTGCTGAGACATTTTTCTGCGCACTTCTCTTTAGCATTTTATGGCACAAGTTTGCTTTGTTTTGGCATTCATCTTCAACTTGGTATCAGGTAGTAAGCCTGTGGCATTTTGCCTCCACATCTTCAATGGTGATTTCCGTCTACATTGGCACCTCTGATGTTGATTAGATCGGTTGATTATTTTTCTGAATCTCAAAATTCTATCAGCGGTAAGAGCACACGATCTAGGTTGTTTTCTGCCTGGAACTCGCCTCAAACCTACTGAGTGTCTCTCTGATTCTACAAACTGTCACGATCCTATCAGAAATCCGGATTATCTCACTTGGATGAGATTGGATCAATTTTTAGTGAGCTGGTTACTCTTCCATAGCCTTCAGACAAATGCTAGGACATGTTGTTCGGTGTAAGCTACATCAGCAGAAATCTAGAAAATGCTTGATCCAACTCTTTCTGCTCGATCTAAAGTACCAGACTGCTTTCAAATTACAGTTTCGTTGAACTACAAAGAGAAGGTGCTCGTCAGCACAGTGTCAAATGATGAGTAATTTTTGTATATCTTCAGGAGGTCTTGGTTGTTTGAATCAGTTGTAGTAATCTCACGTCACGAGATTCACTAACCCTTCAAGGTTCAGTATTTGTTACAAACACATGAAATACGTTTTCAGAACATCTTACAACTGCCTCTGTTGTTGAGTTTCCCTAATTCTGAAGGTTTTTGGCTCATAAACAATCAAGTTCTTCTCTAATTTTCTCGAGGTTATCAAACAAACTCTAGAGGGACGCTCTGGCCTGGGGCAGGGTCGTTCTTCCTTTGGAGGCTGCAACTATTTTCTCTCAGGAGGGCAGGCAGTAAGCTTCTGTCTTGAATTTGTGGTAAATCTAACGGACTGCTCTGCTATAAATGCTATCATGGGTTCCAATCTCAATTGTCATAATCCAATCTGAGTGTTCCAAGGTGATGCTGCTTGTGATTTCTCTCAGTTTCAATCCCCTCAGGCATATATTGCCTCCCTAAGGATGTGGAGAAGTGCCTCGTGGTTCCTAAGACAGTAGCTGCTTGTAATGTACTACTCACATGGTGACTCTACTTCAAAGAAGCTGGGTATTCTAGCGAGTGTGGGAAAACTCATGGTTGGAGATGGTACTAGGTTGCCTATTTCTCATATTGATAAAATTGATTTGTAAGATTGGCACTTCTTCTAAGCCTCTACCTCTTTGAAATATTCTCTTAGTTCCTTCTATAGCAAAGAACTTGATCAGTATCTCAAGTTCACATTGGATAATAATGTTATAGTGGAATTTAACTCTGCTTGTTGTTATGTACTAGAACAAACACGCAAATTGCTCTTCAAGGAACTCTGTAATGGCCTTTATCAACTTCAACTTCCTTATCTTTGGTCTATACCATCATCTGACTATCTTCCAAATTTAGCATCAACTGACTACTGCTCTGTCACAAAGTACATTTACTGCTGTTCAATTTGTCTCTACTGCACTGGCCTCTGACGACTGACTTTCCAACAAGTGGACATCTGCAGTAAAAAATCGTAGTTCACTGTGGCTGTCGTCTTAGTCATCAAATGATATTTGTTCTCAACAAGGTGCTCTCTCACCTTCAAATAATCTCAAACATAGATACATGAATTAAAGTATAATTATTGCCGTGATCACAAAAACCTTAACAGTACACCGTACTTCTCAATGCCTCAAAACCAAGGAAACATGAGCCTGAATACAGATAATAAACAAAATATTCAGACATGTGTAAGAAGAAGAAACCTCTTACAATGGATAAATAAATATCGGTATGGATGCAACAAACTGAATTCCCTGTAGAATAACTTTGGGAACGTCAATCTACTTGTCCCTCACTATTGAGCTTAATTAGAAATGTGAAGATAGTCCTCTAGTCTCCCCTGTTCTGGCTCAAATGGATCTTTAAATACTTTCTAACATCTTGATGAATATACCGTTGATGGACATGAAAGGAGTTCCAGGGGTGCAATCATCACAATCCTAGAGTTTCCGATACTTGAAGGCTCACAATGATCGAAGACTCTTGCAGTTATCAGCTTTCCAGAGCTCAAGAAAAGATGACTGAGGCTACCAGACATTGTAATGAAACTGTTTCTGCTCCAGTCAAACTTTGCAACGAGGATAGAGGATGCAAGATCAGTGAGCAATCCCTCCTTCCAAGGGTCCATAGTCCTTAAATTCAAACTTCTCAGTGTAAGCCCAACAAGAGAGGTAGTCATAAGTGTTTTCTTGGTAATGATGACCAGAAAAGACAAAGGCTTGGAATTTATGACATTGAGCACCCTCATACATCCAAATGATAATGCCACTAGCTTTGACAAAGAGTAATAGGGGCACCTCTTCGATGCCAGTTCTGTCTGCATTTAGTTCTTCTAAACATTGTAGGCTACCCAATTCATCTGGAAATTTAACAGTTTATTTTGACATAGAGTTTAGAGTCTGAAGAGATGTCAAACACCAATGCTTTCTAGGAGAATTTTCTAGTTAGTTACAGTTGCCAGATTCATAAAACAGGCCCATTAAGATGTTCAATTAGTGAGGTGGCTCTAGTGGCAGTCCATCTAAATAAAGCTCTGATAAATTCCCATTTCCTTGGACCTCTGAAGCCATTTTAGTTTTGAGGAGCCCTGGAGAATAAGAATATGAGGCTCCATATAGATGCTGCCTGGAAACTATTGTAGACATCTGCAGCCTTCTAAATTCAGGAGAAAATAAGCTCCAGTAAGGGGCTCCAATTGATGGATGAAACTCAACCAAACTTGTGCAATCTTTGAGGATTAGTCCCTGAGTTTGGGTCCTGCGGAGGTCTGGAGTCTTGGTTAGATGTTTGAAGTGTGGAGCTTGATGAATTTCAAACATATTATCAGAATGATGACCTGTCCAGGAAGAAAGTTAGAATGTTAAATACACTGATGAGTTTTGTAGGTGTTCAAGGTAGGGAATTCATACTAAAGAACTGTATCTATACCTTGTTTCCTTTCCATAATAGTGCAAGCTGACTAGAACACATGTTTAACTCAACAAGCTATTCTGGATAAAAATTTTCTGGAATGGTCTTCAAAGGGTATCCATTTCCAGGCATCACCCTTAGCTAATAACTCTTTCCAAGACAAACATTCAGAGCTTCCATAAGATTCACAATTACAGAATACAAGCAATCTTAGGCTGTTCATCTTTGCAAAGGCATCAACACGGAGGTTTAGCTCTTTACATGACAAGTCTAGGACCATGCTAATTTTTGGTCCCAGCAAAAATTTACAGCAAAGGCAAGTATGAGATGAAAGATTAAAAATGGAAAAGTGAAAAGAAATATTTAATTTATTTTTATTAAAAAAGAAATGAAAGTCTAATGACAACAAACTAACTATTTTCTTTCTTCTTCCCATAGTCATTGTTGGAAATGATTCAGAACACATTAACAACAAATTTTATAGGTAGCAATTACTGTAGTAATAAGTAGAACTACACAAAATTGTGAGTTCTTAAAAAGGTGAAGATGTGGGGTTTCTATTTTAAAACCGTTCTTGAGAATAGTTTGACATCAGATAACCTGCAATTTGGTGTTACTTTGTTATTTGAATTGGAGTGTTTTGTGTTACTGTGTTTTTTCATAAATATCAGATACGTTGGGGATATATCAGATATGTCAATCGATATGTTCATATAAATATTGATAATTAAAAATTATTTAAAATCTAAGATGTAATAATTTAATTATCAAATTATTTTGAAAGTATGAGAATGATAATATCAATTAGATTTGATTTTTTTAATTCCTTTATTATATTTATATTTGTTTATTAAAATATATATATTTATATCAAAGTTTCATATTTATATTTAATTTTATAAACTATTTAATTTTTAATAATACATTTTAATGTTGAAAGTATAATTTATTTGAAATAAGTACGTTTTATACATTTATATTTATACATTTTTAGTTATTATATAAATGATTATAGAAAATATTACATAAATAATAAGGCAATATATATCATTTTGCACTTATTATAACCAAGGCCGTGTTATTTGATGGAAGGGGCCTTCCATTTCCCTGGTTAAACCAGGCAGCCTAATTTTGAAGCTTTGATAAAGAAATATGCGGAAAATCGAATAATCGAAACATCGCAATAATGGCGGCAAACACAATCACTATAGCCCCAATATTACCGGTCGACATAACTGAAATTTCTGTCCTTGAATGAAACTACAATAACTGAAACTTGGGCCCATAAAAATAGAAGTAAAAGTTCAATCTATATTTTTTGGTTTGCATTGAAGCTAAAAATTACTACTTAAAGACTTCTTTTTTGAATCAAAGTACTAGAAAAGACCTAAAGCATATTAAAAGGAATTGATTGCCTTGAGATAAGGAGACGCAGTAAAGATGGGATGAGAGCTTAACTTCCTTTGCAATACGATTTTAAACTTTCTCTAAATATGGAGAGAAATCATGAGGTATTTTCAATAATTTGTTCTGTGAATATCATAATAAATTTATTTTTAATAAATTAATTGAACAAAAAATTTGTGGGTAATAAAATATTAGGAAAATTAATATTAAAATCCAAAACTTTCATAACTTTTACATTTAATCATGGACAAAGACATTGTTTAAATAATAGCTCATAAAAATTTTGTTTTTTTATATCTGTGTTCTTTGAACATGCCACATCCCGACATGACCTGACGTGGTTTTAGTCAGGAAACATTCTAATTAAATGAAGTTTGATATAAAACAAAATTCATGAAAGTGGTTACATTTTAAAAGCAAACTTGTAGTTGAGGATTTAAATAAATTAAACAATAAGTCACAAAAGTTCGATTATAATAGCAACTTTCCTAAAATATTGCAAGCCAAAGTTTAATTGCTAAAAAAGGTTTGAGTGAGAAGGTATGGAAGAAACACAAGGAACATCAAGAGATGGAGGGCGATGGGGAATCAATCTTGAAGTGGAGAGTCCATCCTGAATACTGGTGGTTTGGAGTCATCTCTTGATAGGGTGGTGCCAAAATGACATGTGATCTTTCTCGATCTCCTCATATACTAGACCTCACATTTTTGCGTGCTATGAGCCAAATCAACTCAAATATAGAGCCACCCACAGGTCGCTCGACTTCTGAACCAGCCACTTGAGGCCATAGGTCTCTAGTCCAACAAGAGATTTATACCCAAACAATGTGTGATCCGACTCAATAAATCTGAGTCCTTCAGGTGAATATACAATGAGTCAAGGTCAATGTACACACAATAATCATCATTCGATAATAAGCTGTTGCAAGATGTGAAGGTTACGCAATCACCAAGTTACGCAGCCATCATTCAGATTTATAGAATGAATGACTACATTACCAGTTGAACAACATAAAATCCAATCCCATCCAACGGTATTGTACCAATGTTGTGGCGGCTCTATATTTACGGGGAGCACCCACATTCTCGATGGGTTGAACCACTGCAATTCTACTTTCGGGGACAATGGCATTCATGTTGTTGATTGGGAATAGGGATCTCCCTTGTATCATGGAAATCATTGCGGCATAGAAGAAAATAGTATAGAATGATATTCAAGGATTTTTTGAGAATTACTTTGTGGATTATATCTGACTTATAAGATTTAAAAGAAGAATGAAAAAATTAAACCAAATACATTTTGTCTATGCTAATCAGAACGGAAACATACTGATAAAGCGAAAATTTTGATATGGATGACATTATTTGGATTCCCTATATATTGGCGCCCCGCGGCCCGACATTGCAACGAAACTCTCTCCTAGTCTGAAGCAATTAGAAAAATTAAACCTGACATCCCCCAAGAGCTTTAATGTGTATGCACTTGATGAACATGAAAAGGTTTCCAAGGATTTGCAACTATGGGCATTTAAACTCTCAATACTTGATGAAAGCTCTAGCAATGATTGAAGCCACTTGCAGTATTCTATTGAGACTTGCCGACCGAGAGAAAGTCTATTGAGAATTCCCGCCGGGCATGGTAATGAAATTGTTTCTGCTCAAATCATGGGGCAATACTCCTTCCAGTAGGTTGCAACCTTGTAGACAAACTTCCAGTGTAAACCGAAGAGCGGAGTTACCAATCCCTGCGTGGTGATGAGTGGAATGAGAAGACCAGATTCCTTGACTTCGGTTCATTTCCCTTACATCCCACTAATGATAATTCTCGAAGGTTGTCCAAAGAAATAGGGTGGGTGTTGCCCTTTGTGTGTACCCCTGCACGCATTTGCTTTGCTAAACATTGTAGGATTCTTTCCCAAATGTCAGCAATTCCTTGACCACAGAGATGTTAGCTCACAAATACTTTGTGAAGACTACCGCAAGTTTTACAATTCATCATATTCAATAAAACAAGCCCATTTAGACGTAATTGAGGGAAAATGATTTATATTATACCACTCCCATCTAGAAAAAGCTCCATACAAAATTCTTGAGGTTTCTTGGATCCTATGAAGCTTCTTGAAGTCTGTGTGGTGGAAAAGAATGAGAGTTTCAAGGACTTCCAACTTAAAAATGCTTCTAGATGAGCTTAGGGCTTTGCGGTCTTTAGATTGAATAAAGCAAGCCCAGATAGATTTTCAATGGAGAAGGGCAATCATGAATATGCAGTCCCTTGTAAAGAAAGCTGGCGGGAATGTTCCATATTCCCCTTGGACCTTTGGAAATTTAGTTTTGAGCAGACTTGAGAGAAGAGTAAGATTGAAGAGACTCATACGGATCTTTGCAGAAGCTCTTGAATTTCTTGCAATCTTCTAAATCAAGGACAATATGTAACACCCTGTCCCAAGAGAATGTACAATACATGTAACTGTAGGGGCGTAAATGAGCACCAAGTGTCACATTGTGGTATCTTGGAGATGAAATTGTGAAATCGTAAATTATGAACCCTGAATTGTTGTACTAGAGCAAGGGTAAAATCGTAATTGATCAAATGGGACATAAAGGGCATAATCAAAGAAGATAGTAGGCCAAAATAGAAATAAAACAAGTTGAATTGAATTTCTTGGGAGATGGAGGACCTATTTGTAATTAAGGTATAAATGACAATATAAATAAAGGATGAGACAAAAAAAAAATCTCATTTGGTCTCTGTGCATTTTGACCTAGAGACTTCACATTTTGGTGAGAGAAGATAAAAGAGGAAGAGGGGAAGAGAAGAAGGTGAAGACCAAAAAGGTATGTTTTTGTCTTGGAATCATGGGTTTTTGGATGTCTAGGGTTTTGGTATGGATATTAGTTGCTCCTTGTTCTAGGGTTTTGTGGAAGAGATCACCCAAACCCTAGATTTGTTGAGGTTATGTGGGTAAAACCCCAATTGGTGAAAAATAAACATGGAATCATCATAAGTATATGGTTTATATTATAGAGTGTTGGTGGACCTTGGGTTAAATTCCTTAAGATTTTCACCCTAGGGTTTTGTGGGCGCGGGACTTACCAGCCACAAGTGTTATGGATGAATTCCAAGTTGATTCTTGAGGTAATATGGAAGGGAGAAGTTGTATGAGGAGGATTAGTACCAAAAACATGCAAAATTAGCATTTCTGGGCAAATATTCGGCGATGCAGGTACCGAAATAGGGTGGTGCCGGTGGCGCGTGATAAACCAATGAACATCGATAGATGCAAGCGATGCCGGTACCACCTACGAATACATTAGATACCGGTACCGAACATAGTACCGGTACCACGATGTCAAAATGCCCAGTTGTTGTGGTTTTTTGAATATTTCAAGCCCTAAATTCACTGCAGCATCGGTGTATAGGAACCTTACTAAATGATAAGAGAGGTTCAAAGAAGATTTGGAACTTAATGAAAAACATAGCGTACCTCGCCGCCTCGGCGAAGCTTCGCTTCGCCTCGACGATATTCATTGAGTGTGACTAAGTACTATGTAGTACGTTAAAAGTATGCGATTACGTAGGAGATTAATAGTTCGCCGTATTCGTTTGAGTGTGTAAAACTAAAAGCAAAGGCTGGAAAGTTGTGGAGTCGTGCTCAAGTTTAGTAAGCAAAAAGGTGAGTGTTCTAAACCTATTTTTCCCAATACTAGTGTATTATATTATAAAGCATTTTTACCAACGGTATTTAATTGTTTTAATTAGTAAACCATATTTGAAAAACCAAAAGCAATGAGTTTAGCAAGCAAGTAAATGGTTTGATTTTAAAACCCATATGTGAAAAATAAATAAGTAATATTTTAATTTATTCAACGCATACTTTTATAAAGCAAGAAATGAATTTAGCAAACGAAACAATAGTTTGAATTATTAAACCATGTTTCAAAGCAAAACAAATGGTTTTGAGTTGTAAAACCATATTTAAGAGCAAGCAAGCAAGCAAAAAATAGAATATTTTGAAAACATGCTAACTAAAATCTCTAGTTTTACAGCCGAGCGCTTTGGTCGGAGGTATTAGTGCGTGCGCGGTGGTGTTAGGATATCGTTCATGCATTTTAGAATTTGCCTGGTCGACCAAAGCTGCGGTGGTCCACTCTATCTTGCATTTAAAGGAGACCGTGGCACGTCTGAGTATATGGGGTTAGCAGCGTTAGCAGTTAGCTAAGTATGGTGATGGAGACCCAGATCAATTCCGCCATATTTACCGGAAAAAGGGGAATCAAGCCAAGGCTCTTCCACCTAGGTGATGTGGACGGTCCCTTCCAGGCACGGTCGATGTGACTCCGTGTTCATTAGAAGTGCGATGACCCGGGAAGAGGCCTCCGGTGGTTGATGATTATTAAAGCATGTTCCTTTTCGTTTTGAAAATCAGCCCTAGTGCACGGTTGAGTGACTCCGTTTTTATTTCAAAACAAGCGGTTGAGCCCAGGCTCCCATGGTGATTTTAAAGCAAACGGTTGAGCCCAGACTCCCGTTTTATTTTAAAGCATGCGGTTGAGCCCAGGCTCCCGTGTTTATAAAAAGTTTTGGAAATTTTTAGCCAATTTATAGAAAAAGTTTAAAAACTTTTAAACAAGCGAAGAAGTTATAAAAGTTTATAAACTTTTTTTTTTTAAAAATAATAAATGCAAACAAGCAAGTAAAGGAATTGAGGAAAAGTTTTAGAAACTTTAAACAAAACAAAACAAAGTAAACCACAAGCAAGGCTTGGAGAAAATATCTTGTAAAAGAGGATTTTACAATTTTGAGATGTTTTTAGAAAAGAAGCAAAACATTTATAAACATAAACTCATTGAGCTGTTTAGCTCATTATTTTGTGTTTAAAACTGTTTTTCTAGATACGGGCACTCCGGATATTTGGAGGCTGATTAGGATTCTCACTGACTTGAGTATCGGTCTTTCATTATTAATAATATTTTGTAAGGAAATACTTTGAATTTGTATAATGGAACATATGTATGTACATAGTGTAGTTTTGTGAAAATGTTGAGCTTGGGGCTCTTTTATACAAGAATGTTGGTGAAGGATTATATATCTGGAAAGTATAAAAATTATTATCTGATTTTGGAATATGTCCTTATTAGCATTTGGTATCTTTCTTAGAGATATCAAATCCCTAAGTTGGAAAAAAGGAAAAATTTTTATCGAGTTTCAAGCAAACAATGCGACTACTTCCACGGGAATTTCTAGTCGTTAGAAGTAGCGGTTGGGGTTGTCGAGTGGTCGACTGCTTGCACGCTAGTGGGGTGGGGTGTGTCCACGATAAAGCTTCTTGAGAGCTCGATGGATGGGTGAACCTGGAAACCAGCTTTTGGCCTAACCTTTGAAATTAATTTCTGAGGTTTGGGGCTCTAGAGAAGTGGAGTTATTGGTTGGGTGAGAGTAGTAAAAATCTGACAAGAATTTCAACTTATCAAAATTGTTGTCAAAGAGAGAGAAAAAAAGGATATCCACTTTAATGGATTGACATAGTTTATTTAAAAGAAAAAAATGCATATAAACCTTTATAATCATACCTTCTTTCCCTTGTCCCTATTTGATGAAGGGACTTCAAGGTATCAATAAAGATTGCCAAAACATTGGATGAGAAATTTAGGATCTCCATATAAGTGTACTTTATTGTATAAATATTTCCTTCCCATCCAAACATTATGAGCATATGTTATTAACTCTTTTTACGAAATATATTTCCAAAACTTCTATCTTTATTAAATCCTGATTTTGACAATCTCAATCTGTTCCTCTTTACTCAAAGGCATCAATCTTGAAGTTCAAGCTCTTTTGATGTGAACAAATCAAGGAATATGCCTTCTCATTAGGTCCCCTAACATTAACCAAGAGCCAGTATGAAATTAAAGTAAATAACAAGAAATAATAATAATAATAAAGAAAGAAGAAGAATTAAAGTCTAGAGTGTAGAAAATTAATTATATTTTAAGCCTCTTTTCAACCTTTTCATCCCTTTTTTTTTACTTAATTTTCATAATGCAAGCAAACTTGGCCTGAAACTCGGTTCTTGAATGAGATGGGTAATATTATTTAAATTTGGGCTTTTCATCTAGAACTTTTAAGAAACATGAACCAGGAGACTGCCAGCTTTGGTCTTACAGTGCATTTGTTATTAATTTTGATTGTGTCCTCATGAACCCTTAACCTACGCTGCCCGGTGCAGTTTTTCCGACAATTTCCCAACCCATTTCTCTTGTAACAAATCATTGTATGCTGGCTTTCCATTCTCTAATATGGTGACTTATCTTCGATTTCTTATCCCAATGCTGAAGAAGAAGCCCTGTTGTCTAGAATTTCATAACAAAATCTTTATCATGTCCCTTTATGAAGAATACTAATATCAAGAAATATATTATGTTCATTGTCATCTAACCCTTCAAAACTTGTTTTCAGCACATTTTGTACTTCTTTGTCAGGAAATTGTTTGAGATTTTCCAATTCACTCTTCCATTCATTTTTGCTTTTGCATATAGAAAAGAACCCAAAACTTTAAGGGCTAAGGGAATGCCTTTAGTATAATTGAGTGCATGGCCACATAGTTGCCTAAAATCTTCTATACCATGCTTATGTTTGGAACGCATGTGAGACAAAAATAGCTTGAGCTTCATCATTGTCCTAATTTCTTAAGCGTCTATATGTTGCATCACTTGACAAGTTAGTAGATGTCAATCTCTAGTTATTATAAATAATTATTCCCAAACCAAACCAATTATGACTCTGTAAGTCCTCCATTTGTCGTTGATCCCACATCATCCAAGAATAATAAGAACCTTCCCTAGAGTGGAGACATCCTTGCCAGATGATTACTTTATTCCAAAAGTCTTGAACTGGATTCCACTCCTTGAGAATTTGTGAAAGGAGTTCCATTTGTAAATAAAATTGAATGTATTTTGTGATTGTTCTCTAACATTTGAAAGAGAAAACAACAACCTTCAAATTGAGAGTGTAGATCGCTCATAAAACAACTTTAATAATGATTGTCTTACACAGTGCTAATGCCCCGAATTCCTATCATTGTTTATCGAATGATCCAAGACATAATAAGAATCCATTGCCTTGCCTCTATGTGGGACTCCATCCCAATAGGCCCTTCCTTGTAGCTTGAAGATATATAATAATTTATTCAAATATGTCCAACAATTTCCCTCGATAAAGTTTGGATTCATGCACAGTATCAAATTCGAGAATAAAAAATAATAAGAATCCATATGAAAGAAAAAATATTAAATATAAAAGTACATGGATTGATTCTTCCTGGCGGAGAAATAAAATGTGTTATTAAGTAAAGTATTAAAGGTGAAGCTAAAGTTCAAATTACTTATCTACTTTCATTGCTATTACGGTAGCAATACAAGAAGCTAATGAGATAAGATCTTTGTAAAATATGAGATTCCATAGGTAAAGCTGAAGCCACACCCTATCTGAGTGTCACTGAAACTTAATGGTGATGATCTTCGAGGGGGTAAAGTTAGTGAGATCAGCAAACACATGGCATGGTATAAAACAAAATGGAACTATTGAGGATATATATGTCCCTGGCATGATGGCCGATCGACAAGAGAAACAAAGAAACACAGCCAGTTGGAAGAGTACTATCCCGTAGAATCCGTCAGTCACTATTTCTTTCCAGTCTCATTTCCCAACTCTGAAACATATTTCCTCTCCCTGCTTCCATTCTCATCCCATTTATTTTCTCTTGTTAGAGTTTTGTTGGTGTGATTTAGTGAGTGATGTCCAGATCAAAGGTGGTTTTCTAGGAGTTCAAACAAATTGCACGAAACTGTACTATACAACATGTGGGAGAAGGATTCCCTATACGCCCTATGTGTCTGAAAAAAGGGAATATGACTTCACTCACTTAATTTTTAGGAAGAAAATTCCTATCTCTTGAATTATTTTCCCATGAATTTCTTTTCTTTCATGAAAATATGGAGTTAAAGGTACTTGTGTTGTGACTACATAACTCGTTTATCATGATTACATTCACTGACTTGAGACAGAAAGTTTTGTAGGAGTGAAAGGGGTTCATTTGTTCATCCGACTCCCCACCCTCTTTTTCCCTATGTTTTTACCAACAGTGAGCATGTCTCAGCCAAAGAGTGAATGCATGAAGTTCCAGGTTGTTCATCCATCTCTTCTTTCGCCCCTTCCCTACATCCCAATTATCGCTTCGGTCGCTAAAGCTCTGGGTAATTTGGTTATTTTTCACTTGTTTTCCTCTTTGGCGTGGTGTGAGACCGGTCTGCGGGGACCCTAAGGAAATTCAAACTAGAGACCATTGGGGAGCAGCCCAAAGACCCGGACCCGACTGGGCCACCCCCAGTTAGCTATTTTTCACTTTCTTTAGAATCTTTGGCTTTGTTTTGCTAATATATGGAGGAAAAAGAAAAGACAAAAAGCTTTTTAGTCTCACATTTTACCATTCAGTTTTCCCTCCCAAAGGAGAATGAAAAATAAAGAAAAAAGAAACCTAATTGATCAACCAAGTGATATAACTGTTATGTCATTGCTTTTATGCATATAAAAAAGTTCATTTTGATAATTCACCCTACACATTATTAGTGCATAACTACGACACATATATCACATGATTAAGAGAGAAAATCATCCAACAATAAACAAGAAACGATAGGGAGATAGAAAGATGACTATTCGGTGTCCCATCCAGAAATTGTGGTTAATTCAATTAAAGCCTCTCTCATGACCACTCCCATCTTCTACGTACATTTCTTCTACATTGCTTTGCAATGCCTGCATGAAACTCCTATTTGATGTCTTGCAGTAGGGATCCATGTTACTTTTGGCCTTGCTCAATCTTAGCTAGCTCATCCCGGACCTGCTTAGGAAGAGATGGACATGGGGATATGGAGGGTAGCAGGTTTGCAGGGGACAGAAGCATGGGATATTTCATTGTTTTATCTGGGACATGGATGGGATATGGCCTTGAATAAAGATGATTATTTGAAGCCCCAGTTTTATAGAGTCTCTCTCTAAAACTAATAGAGACATCATACTTTATTGATGGGTGGAGGAAGAAAGAAGAGAAGAAGAAATATTGGAGAAATGGAAAAGATAAAACCTTTTGAAGTGATTTATCATTAAAGCCTTCCATTGATGGGTCATATGGCTTCCTGATTTATCATTTCTTTAAAATAAAATAAAATATATATATATATATATATATATATATATATACACACGATTAGTTCCGTGAATATCCTAACAAAGCAAAGAAAGTGAAGTGTTCAAACCCTATGGCATTTGAAATTGCACATTACGATTAAGGTAAAAATATTCATGATTTTACATATGAGTAGTGGGCGTCGACTCTTATTAGGCAAATTCAAATCTGGGATTAATCATTAAGTCAATAATCTAGAACTTAAATTTGAATTTCATGTTAATTAATTTTATTTTTTTATTTTTGTCTTTTCTTAGTTCTCTTCGGATCAAAATGAAAATCTACTCTAATATCATATAAACCATCTTATCTAATTGCTAAGTTCCAAAGCTTTGATTTATAAGTTCATCATTTTTTATCGAATGCATTTGATGATTTTAGAAGGGCTTTCTCACGAACTGTGACACGATCCCGATGTAAGGCGAGGATTGAAGATCAACTTAGGGCTTAGACCTTGACTTATTTGTGGAAGTGGGGTCCCAAATGGGAAAAGTACAATCTTTATGAGTTCATCCCTAAACACAGGTTCGAGAGAAGCATAGTTTCAAAATAATGGCTGAAAACCCGATTAGTCCTGATTAGTGTGGGAATCTTGATATTTTTTTCGCACAATGGGTTTGCGTGGAGATGGGCAGTAAAGCTTTGGCAGGTATCTTCACCTCTAAAACTAAGGAAGACATCATACTTCCATCGATGGGTTGGGAGAGGAAGAAGAAGAAGAAGAAGCCATTGTAGACCTTGAAGAAGAAGGCTTTGAAGACCAATAGATTAACTGGGAAAACTATATCATGAAAAGATAGTTCTGGATTTACAATGAAGACCAAAATAAACAAAATTTGGGTTCAAAAATGAGCCTTTTATACAAAAATAAATAAAAATTCATTGTAGGCCCTCATATGAAACTATTATATTATTATTCAATCAATGATCTTGAGAGTTGAGTCCTAAATGTAGCTATATTTTATGGTGGGAACTTTACTATCTTTTTTATACCTTTCAATTATAAAGATTAGTTTTAGTGTGGTATGACTTAAAACATCTTTTATTGTGTACCACATGCTTCATTCATGACTGTCTCATGGTTTGACAAGTATATGATATTCAGTTGCCCACATGGGCGGAATAATTAGATTTATTTATTTAAATCTAATTTAGAAAATTTGAGTATGATAGATATGAATTTAAAAAATTTAAATCTAATTTAGAAGCTTTTTATTTTTTAACCAATTAGTAAGTGGAGCTTTAGTTCAATACCAAAACTATAATTGCTAAGTGCAGATTTTGTGACGCCCCAAAACCCAGGGGTCCGTTGACCACCGTCAACCCGCGGAAACCTGTGCGTCTCATATCATGAAGCCCAGTACATGAAATAAAATATTGATCGGACCCGTTATCCATACCGTCCCATCGATTTACAAAACTGTACATTTATGAATCAAGAGGTATACATCACTCTGCATACAAAAACATATATTAAAACTAGTTCGTTCTAATATATACCTGGCTGTGAATCAAGACCCACGATCAGAGCTGCTATAATCTCGGCCTCTAAGAAGCATTGTGCAATACCACTTTGTGTCCTGTACCTAAAAATAATTTTCCCTAAACAGGATGACAATGCCTGATGGTGGGAAATTTTCCTACTTGAGTACTCCCCACCTAAGTGCTCATGCTGTGTACCTCAAACATTGAGTAAAACCTTGCAAGTCCCCTAGTCAAAATGTCTACATGTTACCCAGGATGAGAATGTGACTCACCCTCTCTCGTCTGAGCCCTCACTTACATTTCCCCTCATGCATTTTTATTAAGTGTGAAAGCACTATTTTCAAAACAAAATGTTTTTGTTCTTGAAAACATAATACTGAGTTTTGATAAAATCTATTGGACAACCCTCGAGGTGGTGCTAGGTAACTCAGGGGAAAACAGGTCATGGGTCTTCCTCGAGATGGCTGTTGGACAACTCTCAAAGATTCTTTGAAAATCTTCCCTTGAAAATCATTTAACAATCATGTTTTTCATGTCATGCACCCACACCTATATTTTAGGTTGCCTAGTGCATATGAAATTCAATATGTAAAACCCGAGAAAATTCTAATTTTCTGAAAAATGGTAAAATGGTAATTGGTTAAAAATTTTCTAGTCTCGGATGAGACGGACTTCATAGTTGGAATGTGCTGTGAAATTTAACTACCACGTCGAATTTAAATTAGAATTACAGAAAATCGAATTTCAAGTTTTTCGAACTGCAAAGATTTTGGGATCTTAAATGTATTAGTTATGAGGCATATAATGTGACAAAGGGTCATAACTACATGTACTTAATGTAACAAATGTTGCATGATTAGTGGAGGATAGAGATAAATGAAACTGAATTAAGCTATGTGTCAAAAAGCTTTTAAATCAAACTAAAAGACGAGGATGGAATTAGAGTAAAAAGAATACAAAATAATAAAAGACAACTGCCTTCTTTGCTCCCTGTTTTTTGATTAAGTGCGTGCGGTGAGGAGAACCAGTTTTGGAAAGTGCAACTTCTCTCTAGATTTTCCTGAGCTTTGGGACCGTCAGGTTCTCATCGGACCCGATAAACCAGAAGTTGATCTATTATAATTGCACGCGTGGACACTAGTTTTGTGGAGTTTAGACCACTTTCTAGAATTGGGGTCTTCTCTACTTGGTTTGTCTTTAGTAAGAGCCATTTTAATGGATAAGGAATTTGTTAGAACTGGATGAGTGTGTTTTTGGTCTCAAAATATTTGGACCGAGTGAAGAAAATCACAGTATTGATTGAGCAGGTCTTGGGTACCCCTAGGATTTTCTTGATTCAGTGTTGTGAATTGATTTGTGTTTGGGTGATTCAAATGTGGTGCTTGAATTGTTTATTAGCCAGTGTGATTAATTTGCGATGTTTTGCTATGAATTAATAACATGTGATTAGTATGTGAAATTGATAATATATACTGTGTAAATATTAGCAACCAATTGTTTGGAAATGGCATAATGCATTCCATATGAGGGCACCTGAATGGTAGGTGTGAGTACATGACATGAAGAAAAAAATAAAGGAAAATAGTTGTGAAGGAATTTCAATGGAAGAATTTTCAGAGGAAATTGGGTTGGAAATTGTTCAGCAATTCAAGTACGAGGGGGCTTGTGAATTGTTTGATTATCGACAAATTCATGGCACCTGAGTACAATCAGATGATTTTCACCAGAAACTGGTGGTGTTTTGAGAACAAAGAAACCTTTTGTTTTGAAAGCGTATTTTTCTCGCATTTGGCTTGGGCATGGGGGTCGATGGGGACTCTCGAGACATGGGATTGGGCATGTAGATATTCAAGTAAGGATCATACATTTACTTAGATGTGCTTGTCATTACATGTGCACTTAAGGTGGGGGAGTAACCCATGTGGGAGATTATAACTGCGGGCATTACTCACCTGTCGGGGAGACATTGACTCGAATTACGAGGAGTGTTAAGTTGGTCACTCGTGGACAGCTTTTGAAGAAAACCGACATGTGACTTTGGTATTTATTTTATGCAGAAACATATTATTAGAATTTTAAATTTTAATATATGTTTGTATTAAGAGTGATGTAATCAACTCTTGAACTATTGTAATATAGTTGGTTAGATTCTTGGTGAGTATTGATGTATGGGCCAAAGTGGTCATTTTTACTCATGTATGAATCTCATGATATGAGACACAGGTATTCCGCAGGTTGACGAGTGGTCAACGGACCCCCGGGATTTGAGGCGTCACACAATATGCCATCTCATGTAATTTTATCGTTAACATATCACGCATGCATATATTAACGAAATTCACACACAAACAACATGTTTTTCAAACATAGCAATAACACTGAAATTAGCTCACATAGGCTAATAAACAATCCCCGGCTGGAGTCCATCTTGGAGCGCGAGGATCACCTGGCTTGAGGCACACCTGGCGTCACTTGAGCGATGACACTTGGTCGAGGCGTAGGGACACTCCCCAGGGTTTTCTTTACTCGATCGAATCTTGGAACCAAAAACACGACAACCCAGGCTTCAAGACATCCTCATCCATTAAAATGGCTCTTAGCCAAAGAATAAATCAAGTAAGAGAAAACCCTTACTTCCAATTTGTGACTCCCACGATGGGAGCACACAGCGTGGCTCTTGTGGTGGGGATCGACTTTACCTCTTGTCTAGAATAGGGTTGAATAATAGGTCTGTAGGAAAATCTAGGGAGAGTGAGGAGAGCACCTCGTACATGCAGATCTTGCCCACTCCTTCTTTTCTCTCTCTTTTCTCTCTCTCTTTTCCCTCTCTCACCTCCCTCTCTCGACCGGTTGGGTCGAATGGAATTGACTTGGTGTCTTGTGCCATGTCCCGATTACAAGTGGCTCGTTGGATTACGCTATCCCTTATGTCATGCCAGTGGATTTCCTTCCACTCATGGGTTGCTATATGTCCGCAGGCCCCATGAGCTCTCATTATTTGACTTGTTCCATAGCTTGACCGCAGTGGCGCAATGTGAGTAATCACTTGGCAGCACATGTCACACGCGCGTCCTTTCGATTACCTCGAAAAGCGTGAAATTCCGATTGTCTCGAATTGGCTATTAATAAATGCTTGATTTAGTGAGACAGGTGAAGCGGTGAAGTCCATTTGATCTGTCAGTCTAAAGATGCTCATTTACCATTAAAGTAAGGATTTTACCATTTTGAGAAAATTGCAGAATTTTCTCGGGGTTTCTGATTTAGTTTAAAATATTAAAAATTAACCGTCACTAACTTAGATGACATTGGGGGTTATGTTGAATAATAGTTTCAAGAAATAGCCTAAGAATCCAATATATTTTTAAATAAAAATGTAAAAAACAAACAATGAAATAAAAGGAAACAAAATAAAAATTTCTTTCTGCAAAGAAGGAATGATGAAGATATGTAAATCTGTTCAAAATAGTAAATTAAGTTATATCTTTAGAGAGATCGAAACCTCTTACCTAGGTATGATAAGAATTGAGAATTCTACTTATAAAGTAGGAATTTATTTATCATTTGAATACTTTTAATTTAAAATTCTATTTTGTAAAACTATCCAATTATAAAAATGAGGGACAAATTGAATGAGATTCCATTCTCATTCTCCATTTCTATGAAGACTGATACACAAAGTCAGAATAGGGCACTATGTGATACGAGAGATAAAAGGACATAATGCAAATGAGTATATATGTATTTAACTGGTTTTTTCATTTTCAATATTAATTAAAATTATATGTTAAAAAATATTATCGGTGATATCTTTGTGTCTTTCTTCTTTGTTTAATTGGCTTTCATCCTATTCTACAATTTATTTTGATATCACTTAAACTTTCAAATATTTCTTAGTACTTGAATTAAAAGTTAAAAGTTAATGATGGGAGATCATATTATCTTATTAAGTTATCGGCATTAGTATTTAGACAAAAGTTCATCTATATTTATTGACTTGTTAAATTTACAAGTCAATGCATAGAAAAGAGAAGAAATTTTACGTAAAATTTATATATATAGAACTTAAATGTCTTAAAAATTTAGGAATGAACAATGTTATATTAAGGGAATACATCATCAAATTTCCATTAAGGGAGTTTACTTCGACTACATAGGCATGTTTCATTATCTTCACAATTTTTAAAATAAGAAAAATGACAACTTAAATGGGTGTCTTTTCATGAAAAAAAAACACCTCATTTAATTGGTACACTATGTGTTACCGTATTGGGTCCGCCCATTAGTGGGTTGGACCAATGGGCCGAATCCCAAAGTTTGAATAAAAACAAAAAAAGAAGTTAAAAGAGTTCTTTATGAGGGCTCGGACGGTAGCTTGAAAGAGAAGAGAGGAAAAAGGGGGTTTAGAGTGAGAGAAACAACAAAGTTAGGGTTTTGAATTTCTTGCAAGATGGAAGGTCAAATAATGTTCGTTTTGGCTCAAATTTGATGTGGTTACTCTTTGCAAGGTGTTCTTCAATCCTAGTGGTTTGAATCATTTGTTAGCTCTCTTCATAATACTCATTTGGCTATTCCATCATTTTGTGAGATTTTTCCTTTTTTTTCTCAAGTTAATCCATCCTTGGGATGATGTTCGTTGTTTTGGTGTTCCAAGAATGATATTCTTGATATATGGTTGTGGTGAGCCTCTAGTTTGTTTGCTAGAGAAGAACTTGGTGTAACCCATTGTTGTTATTGTTGAAATAATGAAAGTTTAAGTGGCCTATGAGTCTTGTGGTTTTGTGGTTTTTACCCTTTTCATTTGAGAGTTTTCCACAAAAATTATTGTCTCATTATAGTTGATTTATTGTTGCTTTGTTGGCTTAATTGTTTGTTGAACCTATTTTGACACATAAGAGGGGAAATGTCATTTTAAGAGTAATTATATTTGATAGTCTTTCCCAACATTAGGATAGTTTCAAAAATTCTAGAAAATATCATTTTTTTTTCCTACTTTTAATTAATATCATATGATACCATGCATACAACATGTCAACCACATAAAAAATAAGTTTCAAATATTAATTGGAGTAGATATGAAAGAAAGATTTTAAATTTCATAAAACAATCATATTACTAATTATTAGAAGAAAAAGTTTTCAAACCATTCTCTTTATCATCAACATTACTAAAAAGGAAAAATCCTCTCAATTAAATCAAATAGGGATGTTATAAAAGGAAAATTTCCTATAGAACAAGCAACTTAAGTCCCCTAAGCAATGCCCAGAAGCATTCAATTGTATGTTTCATGGTTTTCTTTTAGTTCTTAGATTTAATATAATGATATTTTTACGAAGATGGAGTACTTCTTGAAATTTTATATATTTGGGAAGAATTTTGTTTAATATTATCAATTTGTTTCTACTAAATTTTTTTTTTAAACTTGGTTTAGGTTTTATTGAAACATATATAAAAACAAGCATTTTTAAATTCTCACAAAAAGATGTATATGAAACCTATATATAAGTTAATATTAGTGAAACTATAGAATGAAAAAAAAATATATAGACACTATTATTTTTATTATTATTTTCAGCATGTTGGTATATGATTCAAACTTCGATAGATTGGTTCAACTTAAATTGAATCCAACTGTGACACCCCTATCCCGGGGGTCCCGTTGACAACCCGTCAACCCTCGGAGCTCATGGTCTCGGTAGCTTCGACACCTGCAACATCGTGTCCCACTCGGGACCACATGATTTAGCAATCGGGCAAGTATCCTTTGTATGGGGCTCTACCCCAATACAACGTACAATTACATGGCAACATGGCCCCAATATTATACAAACGACCTGCCAAGGGTCCTATGTCTGAGTAAAAATGACACGTGGGCCCATTTATCATACTCAAACATATAAGCATGACCTATAAAACCATAGTCATAAGGTTTGAAATACATCCTTTCTTATACAAATAATACAACCCATATATATTTACAAAAATATATATCAAAACCCTGATCATTTCTTCATATGTGATCCGAATGAGATTATTGCTTGCACGACACATTTTGAAAGGTCCCACGGCGAGGGGTGAGCAAAGCCCAGTAGTGATAATCTCCTACAAGTGCTACTCTCCACCTAAGTGCACATGCAATGACACCTAAACAAACAAACAAATAAAAACATTCAAGTGAATCATGTATATCCCTACTTAAATGTCTACATGTCATGGTTGACTCACCCTATCCAGCATCCCGAGTCCTACCGACTCCTTACCTGCATAATTTTCCAGATGTGAACTGCGTCATTTTCAATGACAACCCAGATTACTCTTAGTCTTTCATTTTCATTGTTTACAACCATGCGCCTCGAGTCCTCAGACTCATGAAACATTGCATTTTTCCATGAATGAAACCATTTCCAAAACAAAGGTATTTGTTTTTAATCGTGAACCAACCTCCGATATAAATAGTGGATTGCACTCAGATAATCTATTTGTTGACAGCCTCCGATGTATTGTATGTCAATTGGAATGGACTCCCGATTGATATTATATGAACGACCTCGATGTATATGGTGAAGCTAGGACTACGGCCGTTGATATTATATGGTTCAACCCTCCGATGTATATCAATTGGAAAGATAAGACAATTGATATTATATGAACAACCCTCGATTCTATAATTGGACACTCCGATAAAATAATATTGTTGGTCAACCCTTCGAGCAATTCTCGAGGAAAACCATATAAATTGCACTCACTCTATTGTTCTAGAGTGCCCTTAGTGCATATAGTAAATGAGCCCATTTCCCATGTTTAGCAAATCGATCTGACTCATTTGGATGTTGTCCTATTAACCGAGCCACCATCAACACCATGCGCGGTGTTGATCCCGCAACCCGTGTACTCACGACACCATGAACACTAACCTGATGTCGATCTCAGCTTATGCACTCACTTTACGTGTTATGCGATGTTTTTCGTGCATGTATAATGCAATTATGCCATTGCTAAATAATACAATACTTTATATATAATGAGAACTATATGTGCCTTACATGCCTCATGCATCATTTGGACATTCATATTAAGGTTCATACAAATTTAAAATCAAACATACTAATTCAAGCATATATGGACATCCACAGTCACTACGATGGTACCACAAAACTCATCTTACACTTTCGCGTCGGTTAGTCATTTTCACATTTATTTTATAATAGTTCATAGTTTTTGTGGCTGAATGTTATTGCCCGATTTTATTGTCGGTGTGGTTACGGGTTCATTGGAGCGTGAAACGACTTTTGGAAGCGATTTTGGAACAATGAGGAGCGAAACAAAGAAGTGGCGCCGCGTCGCGAGCGTCCTGCCGTCGCATGACGTCTGCGTCCGCCGACGTCGCCGCGTCCAGCGACGTCGCCTGATAAGCCACGTCACCCGCGTGTGGCGTCACTGCCTAATCGCCCGCGTCAATGTCCGCGGCGTCACCCGCGTCGCGGCGTCTGCGTCCTTGACGTCACCCGTCGCGCTGACGTCACCCGCGTCGCGACGTCAACGCGTCGCGCGTGACGTCCAGCACGTCATGACGTCGTTCGAAAAAATTGCACCTCATCATTTAAAGCCGGTGGCTTTCGAGTGGGTGGTGTGACGGGCGGGTTTCAGGCGGTGACGCTAGCAGTGCCGAATTGTACCACTTTTCATTGTTTGGATATTTTCGGATATTAGAACGATGTTTTCTTTATTAAACCTTTTCATCTTTTCTTTCGTATCATTACAGATCTCTCGCTGGTTACATCAAACCTGTCACACAATGGATTAAGAGTTTAGTCTTTCATGTTATTCATTTGTTACTAATTTGTCAAATCCTCTCTATACACGCATTTCAATTATATGATGTGCGGCCAATGTTAACTTATATTATGCTTGGAGGTGAGATTGAGGAATGAGGGTATCAGAGAGGATAAAATAGAGAAGTAGCCTTGTAGGTCGGTTAACAGAATGTCGAGACACAGAAGGTGGTATTTGAGGTTAAGAACATTTAAGCATCTCGAATCTAGAGTCGAGACTAGAGATATACTCGATTCTATTCACACGAGATAGACGGATATACCTCGAAGGAAGGATATCTAAGTAGGCAAGATCACCTAATAATGATGTTATACAAAATATATTGAATAACAACATCTTTAGAAAGGGTATACAATCCATTGAAACGTGATAGAGCGATTTAACCTAGGCGCTGCGAAACCAGTAATTTATAAGTCAGCCAACAGTTAGGTTCCCTACTTAAATTTTACTCTGGGTCATTTATTCGGGATATTGTGCAGGAATGGGAGACCTCACGTAGTCAATTCCACCTTTCCACTTTGTGGATCGATATCCGTACTTTAAATTTTCTTATATTACTTAGGGCCTAAGCGTGTACTGCATAGACATTCATTTTGCTACACCGCGTTTTCAGGCACATCAACCTACACTTGGGTAATGACGCACATCAATCCTGGGCTAATTGATGACTGCAATTTGTCCCTGTGCCTGCTTGCCATGTAATGGCCTGATAAATGTCTACGACTATGTGTCATTTATTTGTCACACAATGACACCTGATCCTCAATCATATTATTCACTTTCCAACAATAACACACAAATGGCTCAAATCTCGGACCCATATAAAACAGGGCACCTCTTGGTCCCTTCACGGTTCATCACCGAATATTGTGATACCAAAACACACCACAAAACCCGAAGACATCAGTCCCGGGATCAAAACCAAACATCAACACGATGCAGGTAGAAAATAGTCCGAAGTGTCATGAAATTTGTCCAAAACAATCTCAAAAGTCGATCGAAGCGTTAGAAAGCAGGTCCGAAGTGGCAGGACTGTCAAGAAAACAATCAGAAATTTCTAAAAATTCCTATATTAAGTCCAAAAATTTGAGAAATGAAATTTACGGCCTTTCCTTTGCCTCTAAGCCAATCCCGGCCATTAAAATGGCCTTTAGACTAGAAATAACAAGTAGGAAAATTCCCTACCTCGTGGAGTTTGATGGAAACTCAGATTTTGAGGTGTTAACACACTAGCGTAGCTCGTGTGTAGATCGACTTTCATACGCTTGACGAAAACCTGCGGTCCGATTTTAGTAGATCTACGAAAAGAAGTGAAGAAAGAAAAATAAAAATAAAAATATCCTTTACCCTCTCTCCTTCACACTCTACGTCCCTCGCCTTTTTGTCTTTTCCATAGTTTTTTCATTTTTATCACGCATTTTCTTATTATTCTTATTCTTATTATTATTATTATTATTATTATTATTATTATTATTTTGGATACATGGTTTATATTGGTTCATTTGGATCCGTTTCTACCTCAAAACAATTTATTTCTTTTCAATTCACTTTATTTTAAATGAACTTAGCCCAAGTCATTTCCCAGAGCTTAGGATTTTTCGTAAAAATATAGTCCACTGAAGTCATGGCGACTTATCACCCGAGAAAATCGTAAAATATTCGATTGTCTCGGAGTCGATGAAACACTACGGGTCACTAGATTAGGAGGCAGATTTAACGGCGTAGTCCGTTTCGATCTCCGAATCCCAAGAAATTTTAGTTTCAGCGAAATTACCGTTTACCACCCTTTTTCGAGAAAAATTGAATTTTCTCGGGTTTTACATTATCCCCCCCATACTTGAATTTCGTCTCTCAAGGGATTCACGCACCTCTGCCTCACTCACATCCATGTGCTACCTTCTACACAACTCGAGACCGTGAACATGATAGCCCGCCTCGAGTCATAATCGACAACCCGATGGGTTATCAACTCATCCATGTCAAGAATGACATCAAAACCCGATATGTCTACCATATCTGACCAACTCTCACCCTAGATCCTAGGGGAGAATTTTTCCATACAATGGCTTTTCCCATAGGCCTTAACCTCTAAGGCCAATCTCAAATGCCTTGTGCATCCTCCATCTCTCTCTCTATGGCCAGAGCTGTCCTCGGCCTTGACTTTCCATCTACACATGTCAAATGGAAACAAACTTTATTTAATCTCATTTCAGTCGAACTAGTAATGCACATGCCAATTACTAATAGACTTAACAACCATAAACTGACCCGTTCATCAGCTAAGTGGTGCTACTTGCCAACCCTCCTTTTATTATTTAATAAAATTCCAACACTTTCAGTTCATTCATTTTTCCAAACCCTAAGGGTTATAGTTCTAACATAGCATTCCACTTTCTATATATATTATGCCATGCATATAATTTTTAGATCGATAACCACCACAATCACATTTCCCATATACATCAAATGCGTAGTAATAAGTTTTCCACGCAATGTGTAACACACAATCACAAAATCCTGAAACATGGAACACATATCCGAACACAACGAAACACACCATATAAGTGGTCTAAACCCATCCATGACTCTGAGTATTCGTGTACCTAAGCTCCGATACGAGCTATGGCTAGTATCAATTTCACCGCAATAGCAATGGCCTAAGCCCATGTCCCTCAAGCCCTAGGTAGTCGTATACCTATGCTCTGATACCATGCTGTGACACCCCTATCCCGGGGGTCCCGTTGACAACCCGTCAACCCTCGGAATACTCGTGGATGTCGAGTAACCCGACACCACAACATTGTGTCCCCTTTTTTGGGACCCATGATTTAACGAAAATCGGGCAGAGTCTCCTTTGTATGGGGAGCTCTACCTAAAATACAACCTGTATAATTACATGGCAACATGTTTAATGTTATACATGACCACCAAGGTCCCACACTCTGAGGTAAAAATGGCCACGTAAGGCCCATTTATCCATACTCAAACATATAAGCATATGACTATAAAACCATAGTCCATAAGAGTTTAAATTACATCACTCTTATACAAATAAATACAACCCATATATATTTTAAAATATATATATCAAACCTAATCGGCTTTCTTCGCCCATGTGCGGTCCGAATGAGGTCATTGCTTTTGACTTGTACTTGCACGGCCAGAAGTGAAACGAAGCCCGTGGTGATAATCTCCTACAAGGGCTACTCTCCACCTAAGTGCACATGCAATGACATCTAAACAAACAAACAAACAAACATTCAAGTGAATCATGTATATCCCTACTTAAATGTTTACATGTCATGGATGAGAATGTGACTCCTGCATCCATATCCAGGAGTCCTCACAGCTCCCTCACACACACGCGATTTGCGAGAGTGTGAACTCTTGTCATTTTCAATGACAGCCCGAGGTCTCTTAATCTTTTCATTTTTCATTTACAACCATACGCCTCGAGTCCTCACTGACTCCTTCAAACATGCATTTTGCCATGAATGAAAACCATTTCCAAACAAAGGTATTTGTTTTTAATCGTGGACACACTCCGATAATCTATTTTGTTGACAACCTTCCGATGTATATCAATTGGGCAGACTCCGGCCCGATTGATGTGCCTGGACAACCACTCCCGATCTTAGTGGACACACTCCCGATAAATAATATTGTTGAATTCAGCCCTCCAAAACAATTCTCTCAAGAAACCACCTCATGCACTCACTCCTATTGTTCACAAAGATTTTGATTGCATATGAAATGCAATAAACCATTTCCATTTCTTAACAGTGCGACTCATTTGGATGTTATCCTGTGCAAGGCCCATAATCAGCACCATACGCAGTGTTGATCCACAACCGTGTACTCACACACCATCGAACACTACGGTGTCGATCCTCAACTATGCACTCACACCCATGTTATGCGATGTTTTTTTCGGTATGTATAATGCAATTATGCCATTGCTAGTGTACCATGCTACATATATAATGAGAACTATATGTGCATACATGCTCATGCATATTTATCCATGCATCATTTGGACATTCATATTAAGGTACATACAAATTCCAAATCAAACATACTAATTCAAGCATATATGGACATCACAAGGCACTACCACCCGGGTAATGACACACATCAATCCCTAGGCCTAGTGATGACACAATTTGTCCACGACTAGCCTCCAACGAGGCATGTAATGGCCTCAATCATGTACAACTATGTGTCATTTATTTGTCACACAACACCTGAACCACTCAATCATATTCACTTATGACTAACACATAAAATGGCTGATCTAGGACCCATATAAAATAGGGCTGCCTCTTGGTCATGGCGGTTCCATCACCGAATATTGTGATACCAAAACACACCACAAAACCCAAAGACATTAGTTCCGGGAGCAAAATCAAACCTCAACACAGTTCGGGACTGCCTGAAAATAGTCACGAAAAATTACATCATGGCTTGTCAGCGATCTCGAAAAGTCGGCCATTGTTAAAAAACAATCCCGAAATTAAGCTCGGATTGTCCGAAAACAATCCCGAAAATTTCTAAAAATTCCTATACTAAGTCCAAAAATTTGAGAACTGAAATTTACGGCATTTCACGGCCTCTAAACAAATCCACAGCCATTAAATGGCCTTTAGGTTAGAAATAACACAAGTAGGAAAATTCCCTACCTCGTGGAGTTTGATGAAACTCCAAGATTTTGGTGCCCACGCGTTGCTCTTGTCGCGTAGATCAACTTTGCCTTCTGCTCCGACGAAAACCTACGGTCCGATTTTCGTAGATAGAAAAAACGAAAAATAAAATAAAAATAAAAATATCCTTTATACTCTATAAGCTACGCTCTCATCCCTCCGCCGTTTGTCTTTTCCATGGTTTTTTTTTTTTCGTTTTTATCCCTTTTGTTTTGTTTTTCTTATTATTCTTATTATTATTATTATTATTATTATTATTATTTTAGATACATGGTTTATATTGCTTCATTTGGATCTGTTTCTACCTCAAAACAATTTATTTCTTTTCAGTTCACTTTATTTTAAATAGACTTAGCCAAACCATTCTGACTTAGAAAAATCGATCCACGATGTCACTTGCAACTTATCACTCATAAAATCGTAAAATATTCTGATTGTCTCAAAATTAATGAAACACTACGGGTCACTAGATTTCGCGAGACGAGTGCTGCTGCAATTTGTTCGTCATTAGAGATCCTAGATAATTTCGGTTTCAACGAAATACCGTTTTACCATTTTTCGAAAAATTGAATTTTTCGGGTTTACCAACCCACATTCCACGTTTATTTATTTATTTTGTTTCAACTTAATTCAATTTAGATTTAAACCAGTATTCAAATAATTTGAGTCCAACTTGAACCTCATTTCATTATAGTTTTAACTTTTAATTCATATCAATATTTATGTTCTGCTAGAGTTATATAATTTAAGGAAAAAATATACATTTAGTATATAATATTTTGTTTGGCTAAGGAAACCAGGTAGAAATGGCTCATTGAAACAGGGCTAACACTACTAAAAAGTAATGTTTTTCTATACAATATCACAAATAAATAAAAAAATAAACAAAAAATAATACAAATGGAAGAATAGTGTTATGGCATGTGGCTCATTTTGAGAGTAAAAGACAAGTGCCTGAAACATGAAATGATGACACTATCCTTCAAGCATCTCACTCTTTGTTAGGGGGAAAGAATAATAATAGGTTTATTATGCGGGGCCACGATATGGTATGGTACATTTTTGGGTTATAGAAATTATTTTTTAATTTAGTAATATCTAGGGTTATGATAAATACCCTCTTATGTGGCACTATTTCATTCAAGTCGTCGTTCTTATGGATAGGATGTAGCCTGCTTCATGAGCCGCATAAAAAAACTTGTCTATATTCTTCTTGTTTTTGTTCTCAGTTATTACCATTATTGCACGATTCCTGACAAATAGAAATAGAATAGCAAGATATCAAATTTGTTCAATCTTCCTAGAAAATTAAAAGCAAAGAAACGAAGAACAAGAAAGAAAAACCGATAAATTATGATATTGAATGTACTAAAACTAAATTTTAGTTTATTACAAACACAATCATAATTTGTTAAATACTTAGAGGACGTTTGTTGCTTTGACTTTTTTCTGAAAACAATTTGCTTTCAGAATTTAGATTGTTTTTTTTTTATTCTGGCATGACTTATTTATAAATTTTTAAAATTTTCTTCGAAATAAAATTTTTTTTCTCTATTTAGAAAAAATCATATTTGAAAAGGAAAAAACTATATTTTAAAATTTTTTTAAAATATTTTAAAATCTTCTCAAAATATTCTAAAATCTTTAAAATCCATAGAATATTTTTAAAAAACAGACGGAATATTTTGAAAGAACAATGTGGCGTGAGCCGAGTCCGTTGACTATCGACCAGCGGAGAGCACTTTCGTGAATGTTGGATGTTTGGGCATTTCTCACGAAAATCGAGGCGAGTCTCCTTTGTACGTGAGCTCTACCTGAGCCACATTACCTGCATGAGGCACATCCCCAAGCGTGAAATAATCTAACATAATTAAATGACCACTTGGGCCCATAAATAGTACTCATAAAAATATACCAACTATGAATCAAACTATATCCAATAGTTCTAAGAGTTCAAATATTTACTCTTATACAACACATATTAAAATCTAAAATTTTGATACATGTAGTACATTACAAAACCAAAGCCACAACTCGGCTTTCTTCTAAAGCGGCCTTTATGATGAGCCATCTCCCCGTGCGCTCCCTGTACCTGAAATAATAAATTCCCACGATGGGGTGAGCTATCGCTCAATAGTGGAATCACCCTAAATGGGCTACTCTCCACCTAAGTGCAAATGCAATGTTCCAAAATAAACATACATTCAAGCAAATGCATAATCCTACTTGAATGTCTACATGACCAACTCAGAATCCCGAGTCCTCACCGACTCTCTCACACTCGCCTAAGCCTCGTATGAGAATTATTGTTTTTATTTATTTGTGGACAACCCTCCGATGCATATATATCAATTGGGCCGCTCCGACGATTGATATATTATTTGTTTGTGGACTACCCTCCGATGAATATCAATTGGGCCGCTCCGACAATTGATATTATTTGTTTGGACTACCCTCCGATAATTAACATTTTTAGACAACCCTTCGAACCGTTTTCTCTAGACTCATCTCATGCACTCACTCCTACAATCCTAGGTGTTCCAATGCATATGGAATGCATGTATGCCAATTCCAATACAGTCTAATCACATGCAAATATGTAAACATGCACATATCCACATAATATCCAATCACACAATCATGTCATGTAATTTCACATTTCCACACTCCAAAAAGTAGCTCACTTGGGCTAATGATCAAACAAGAGCAATTCCACTTGAATCCCTCGACCAAACACATATTTTCACCAAATTTATTTTGTGATCCTTTGTTCAAAGTGATAAAACCACGATTCTTGTTCTATCAAACCCAATTTATCGGTTCACTTGGTGAACCCATATTTCTCGGCCGATCCCGGCCTTACACACATCACAACATGATTTAATGCATAAATCATGACACCGCCCCACCAGTCCACGCACCGCGATCGTGAAGCTGTAAAAATAACTCCAAAAATTATAACAATTGGTCCCGAGTTTGGGACGTCAACCCCTCTTGGCCTCATTCAACTCAAACATTAACATAGCTCTTAAACAAAGAATAAAACCCAAGTAGGGAGAAACCCCAGTAGGGAGAAACCCCTACCTCAAGGAGTTTGTCTAAACTCCTTAAATTTGGTACCCACGCGAAGCCCTCTCCCGCGTAAATGACTCCTTCTTGTCTCGAAGGCGCAGCGGTCGGATGTTGTGTGAAACTTAAAAGAGAAGGAAAGACCTCTCTCCTCTAAATGAGATCAAGCTACATTGCAAGACTCCCCTCCTCTCACGTTTTTCTCCCTTTTTGCTTTTTGAAGAGGATGACACTATTCCTCTTTTGTCCTCTAGTGACTTAAACAAATCCCAAATTGCCTATTATGTCCCTTCATTTCCTAGTTTTGACATTCGGCACTATCTCGGCTGTCCATTTTCATCGTTTCTCTACCCATACCACTCATGGAACATGAGTACGTGTTATATGTGGCTTTCGTCGAATCAAATATCGTTTTACGGCACCCCAAACGCGATGCCTTGAAAAACGTGCCAACTCCAATTGTCTCGGAATTCGACGAAATTTTAGGTGTTATCTAGATTTTGCAAGACGATTCCAACGGTGCAATCCGTTTTCATCCGAGATCTAGAGAATAAATTCAGTTTTTAACGAGAAATAACAATTTTATGTCCAGTACAATTTTGCCCTTTTTCCAGAAATTGGAATTTCTCGGGTCTTACACAATCTATCATCAATCTATTTTTTTAATTATTAATTTTATATATACTTTTTATGTATATATAATAATCAAAGACGATAGAAAGTAGCATATTGCTTTAGTTATTTATCAACAATCAAGTGTCACATGATTCAAGAAGAGGTAAATGGTTTCTTTTCACAATAAATTGTCTATTTTTATGATGTGAAGAGTGTTAATTTAGGGAATAAAATAGTTGAAATAAAATGTTAGGTGGAAGGAAAAAATGGTTCAATGATTTACTTTTTATGTTATCTAGATTGTGTCTTTTTTTTTAGAACATTCAAATATGAAGATGGTTGGAGTTGAGTTTCCATGTCTCAATTAATGGAGGGCCTATTTGGTTCAGCTGATATAATTGATAACTGATAGCTACTAACTGATTATAAATTATTGATTGATAAAATAGCGGATTAGAAGTAGTTGATTGAATGTTAATTTACTTATATAGACAAGATAAAGTGATATAAAAATAATGCACGCATATATAGAAAAAGAGATAGAAAATTTAGAAATAAAAGACAAATGCTACCTTCAGTACTAAAGTTTTATTTATAGTGACTAATTTTTTTAGAAAGGAATTTGAAGTGATTGATTTAGTTTATGCCACATGATTACATATGAAATTGTAAAGAATATTTATTACATGAATAAATATTTAGGCATGATATTTACATGAATATCCATGTTGTTAAAAGAATATTTATTTTATTTCATTCATCCTTATAAATTATTAAAAAAAATTCATTTATGATAAAAAAAAATACCTGCATTAGCATTTTAGTTAATAATAGAATTAACAAGTTTTAATTATCATAACAAAGCCTAAAATCCTTTAATTTAAATTTTAAATAAAAATTATCCTGACAAAGTTTTTTTTTTAATAAAATTAGGTGAAGATCGTGTAAAATTTACATTTATAATTTAATAAGTAATAAGAGTCATTAACTATTTAAAATAATTAAAATACTAATATAATAATTAAAAACAAATGTAAATATAAAATGCTTTGGGCAAAAATAACCCAAATTTAATTGCACCCTCTTGAGCACTGCCATCTCTGCCACCACTTCCGATTCCAATAGATACTGTACTGCAATGGTTAGGAAAATGTCTAGCCTAATCAATGGTTTCCATGAGTATATTAAAAATAAATAAATTACATAGAATTTTTAGGGAATTAAAAATAAATAAATTACATAGAATTTTTAGAGAATTAAAAATAAATAAATAAAAGCATAAAAAGAAAAATATTAATATGTTTGGATGACTTCACCATACAAAAATACCATATTAAACTCCACATTATTCTGTAATCATTTTGAAAATTATTTATATTATTTTCCATTAATTCTAATAAAATTTTAACCTAGTATAAAACCAAAAACTGAGAAATCATACCTTAACTAAAGAGAGCTTGATTGAGCTAGAAACCGGAAATACATTTCTTCATGTTTTTATTTTGAAACCCTGCATGACAATTTGAAACATTTTTCATTAGTGTAACTACATTGATCGCATGCTTAAACCTAAAAATCTAGATATTTAAAAAATTTTAAAGTCAATTTGAAAATAGCCCTCCTAAAAATTAAAATATTTATTTAATAAAATATTAAATATTTAAATAATAATTGATGCATGTGTTTCATAGCATATTAAGTAATTCAAGAAACGTGTTATAATTAATTAAATATTCAAATAAAATTTTGACAACAAAATTAATAGCCATACTTTTTATGTGATGGGATATTCACCAATCAATATACACTTTCTGATTACTTTTTTTCCTTCTATATTGGACATTAGGAAAACGTCTTACCTGATCAATGGTTTCCATGAGTATATTATCATAGTGACAAATGCCCTACAGTCTTTCATCTTTAGAAATTAAGTAAGAGCTAAATTAAGTACTAATTCAAGCTAAATAGGTACTAATTCAAGCTACTATCAATTCCACTTGTAAAATAATAACACAATTGAAAGTATATGATAATTGTGAAACTCTAAATAAAGAAATCAATTAATGCTGAAAAAAAGAATTGGCCCTCATTGCTACAATAATATGTTTCTTCTTCCTTTTAATTCAATAGTTTCTTTTATAAATTCGAAGTTCTGGATAATACTTATAATTGAAAAAGAAAAATAAATTTTTTGACTTTAAATTAAATGAAACCAAATAAGGATCTCAAATTACACAGCATTCTTAGACGATTAAAAATAAATAAATTACAATAAAATTTTAAGAAAAATTGTAATTTATTTAAATGACTCTCACCATACACAATATCTTGTGAACTCCACATTATTCTGTAATGTTTAATTATTTTCCATCAATTCTAATAAATTTTTTTAATGTTGTACCAAAACCAAAAACTAGAGCATGCCTTGATGGGGCTTGAAGAGAGCTTGATTGAGCTAGGCGAAAATATATTTCTTCAAGATTTTTTTATTTGCATAAGAATTTCAAAAAATCTTTCATTAGTAAATACATTATTAAATAAATATTAAATATTTAAATAAAAATTATTTAAAAAATATAATTTAATAATCATGTAATCATTTATAAATTAAACAACCACTAATTAAATTTAAAAAATCTAAACATTCTATAAATCTCAAAAAGCAACTTGAAGATATCCACCTCAAAAAAAAAAAAAAACCTTACTTAAATGCACCAGCTACAAATTTTGAAAAAAAAGTCACTTTGTTGTATATATAGGTTTAAATAATATTAATTTATAGACACTGCATGATATTTAATTTATAAAAATCATTTAGTATCAATACTTAACTAATTTATTCTCACAAAAGAATTGTTGGTATCTATACTTATATCTTAAATCATCTTGCTACTCATATGGCCATAACTTACATTAGAAAGTATAATTTCAAAATTGTCTTATATTTCAAAGAAAATAATTCAATAGCAAAAAATTCATTGTTCACCTAATGTAATTCACAACATAATTAAGTAATTTAAGAAAATCAGTAGCATAATTTTATGTGATGGGATATTTACATGTGGTTCAACCATATCCACATTCTGATTTTTCCTTCTATGTTCTATATTTCTAAAATCTGAATATGGTTTTGACCTTTTAAATTCAATAATTCAATTCAAAGATAAATTAAGAACAAGTATTGCTAGACAATTTTTTTAAAAGATTTTTTTTGGAATCGATTTTTTTTTTTAGGTAAAGAAACAATTCATTAATCATCAAAAGAAAGCTATCAGGAACCGAGAAGTATACATGTAAAACCCAGGAAAATTAAATTTTTTGAACAAGGGTAAAATGGTAATTCGGTCAAAATCAGAGATTGCCTAGATCGTGGATGATGAAGCGGACTCACTTGGTGGAATCGTCTCGTAAAATCTAACTACCACGTCGAATTTCGACCAATTAGAAGACGGTCAATTTCACGTCTTGCGAGCCTTTGGGAGTAGTCTTGGGACACTTGGCACATTTGTGAGTGGGCTCAAGAGGTGCGGCGTGTCGTGTAGAATGGAGTCAACCATGGATCGATAGGACCCATGAGAGACATGTGGCAACATGTGATTGAGTGAAAATCCGAGGTAGATGGATAAGGGGATAAGGTGTAATACAGAATCGATAAGCTTGACCTTGGCAAGTGAGAGGTGTAGTGATATCTACTCCCAACCGGTTTGGGAGGGAAAAAGAAAGAGAGAGAGAGAGAGAAAGAAAGAGCTTTTGGAGAAGGCTCACACCTTATCTCTAGTTTTCACACAGTGATCTGTCGGTCAATTTGATAAGACAAGAGGCAAAGTTACGTCCGTTGCGAGAGCTACGTAGTGCCGATATTGTGGGTTTCGACAGCTCTAAGGAGGTGAGGTTTTCTCCTACTTGTTTTATTCCTTGGCTAAGAGTCATTTTAATGGTTAGGGATGTTCGGGGGCCCGAGTGGTCGTTCATTCAGTGCCAAAACTTTAAGTGGCAAAATCCTAGTGGTTTTGGGCGATCCGAGAAAGCCGACCGTGGATTGTATGTGTTACTTGTGTGTTGTGCTATGTTTGAATAACATGTTGTTGTGTGTAAATTTTGTTAATATATGCATGCTTAATATATTAACATGTATTGTATGAAAATGGCATATTGCATTTCATATGCACTGGGGCAACCTAGAACAGTAGGTATGAGTGCATGACATGAAAAACATGGTTGTCAAATGAATTTCATGGGAAGATTTTCTGAAGAATTGCCTTGGAGAGTTGTCCAACAATTAATCTCGGAAGGATGACCTTGAATTTGAGGAGGAGTTATCCAGCAATTCACCTTGGAGGGTTGTCCAATATAATTTTATCAAAAAATTGGTATTATGTTTTCAGGAACAAAAACCTTTTGTTTCTCACACTTGGCTTAGGCATGTGTGAGGGAGTCAGTGAGGGCTTGGGAAATGGGAAAGGGTGAGTCACATTCTCATCCATAACATGTAAACATTTGAGTAGGAATCATGAATTCACTTGAATGTGTGTGTTTCTTAATTGCATGTGCATTTAGATGGGAGTAACCTAAGTGGAGGATTCAACTGGGCATTGCTCTTCCGTCATCAGGATTCCCTTTCGGTGCAAGAATTATTCAAGAGAAGACGGCTCGGTGAGAGCCAGCTTTTGAGAAGAAAGCCGACATGTGGCTTTGATTATATGTTTTTGTAAAACATGTATGAAACATTATGATCGATGCATGTTTGTATAAGAGTGTAATTAACTCTTGAACCTATTATAATATAGTTGGTTAGATCTTGGTGAGTATGGATGTATGGGCCCGATGTGACCATTTTTACTAATATTTGTGTAAAACCCCAACCTTATTGAATGTTATAATGGTAGTTGTTGAACTGATTAGAGGCCCAATGATAGAAGCGAGGGTAGATTAGAATTTAGAACGCTCCGGACGTCATTTGGGCATAAAGTGGAATTTTTCGAAAATTTTCACCGGATGCCCTAAGGAATAGTAAATTTTCTTATTATATCCGGATGGAGGAGATGCAGAGGAATTTTTAAAAAATTTCAGTTCCTATGACTTTGAACTGATATTTAGAAGAGAATTGGAGATTTAAGTGAATAATGATTCCGATTTGAAATATAGATGCCTTTGAATTTTTGAAATTGGGCCGAAAATCTGAAAATGTCGAGAATTAATCATAGAGTCTATGGCGAAGCGGGTGAAGCGGGTGAAAGCAGTCGTTTGGATAGTTTCGGTGATGTGAGCGGCTAATTCAGATGTGCGCTATTGTCGGTTCCGATTTTAATGATTTTAAATCCGATTCGGTGATTTGAGCACGGAATCCATTGTGAATGATTTAATTAGAATATTTCATGGTCAATTTGAAGTTTAGGCGACCATAGAATATTTTGGCGTTTAATCGATTATAGCGATAAAGCGGCCTGAGTAAATCTTATATAAGTAGAGATATTTTCTTGTGAGCCAATCAAAACCTTTCTTAATGGCTAAGTTATGATTAAATATCATGAGATGGACCAATGAGATTCATGGGCTCAAATGCAATTTTGGCAAAGTGTAGGTTAAAAAGCTAAATTCAAGGGACTCAAGTGTAAATCACTTTACACCAACCAATGAGCTTCTTTGATTCAAGGGTAATTTTGGAAGTTTTGAGTCAAGCAAATTCAAGACTAAAGTATTGCTCAAGGAAACACGGCTATGAGGAAAGAAAAGAAGAAAAAAGAGAGAGAGAGAGAGAGAAAAGAAAGGAGAGAGAAAAGAAAGAGGAAGAAAACGTGTGAGCGAGGTGGAGCAAGGTGAGAGGTGAATTTTTCTTCTCCTTGAGCTTTCCAAGTGAGCTCCAAGTGGAATCAAGGAAAGAAGCCAGGAGAAAACCCAAGAAACAAGTAAGTTTCTAATGGTGGGAAAGTTAGTTTTATGTTTTTCACATGTGCCTAATGCCTTGATTTTCTTGTATGGATGTTAAATTAGTGGTATTTAGGTTGAATGATGATGCTTTTGAGATAAATTGAAAAGTAGATTAGGTTAGGTTTGACAAATCAAGTGAGTGATGTGTTAGGGTTTTGATAATGCATTTGTATGATATGTTGAAATTGGTTAGGGATTAGTGAGAGAGTGGGTATAAGCATTAAATGGGAGTGATTAGAGTGAAGAAAATGGAAAGAAAAAGAGAATGTTGGGTTTTTAAAGGGAATCTTTGTCAAAATTTTTGTAAAAGCCCTGTTCTTGTTTTGGATATAGATTAAGTTATAATCACATCCAAATAAATTGATTCCAATTGATATTAAAAAAGAACCATACGATATAGGAGCTACAAATGTATAGAAGGGATCCAAGAGCAAGTGTAGCTCTAAAACTCCCAAATGTAAGATTTGAAAGGTGGCTCGTGTAGCTATTTGATTATGTTACATTTTGGAGTATGATTTGTAGTGTTTAGCCATAAGTGGAGTTTTTCACTCATCAAATTGAGTGATTAAAAATTCTGGAGTAAACTAGACTTCTAGGGGAATAAGTTATCTGAAGGAGAGTACAAGCAAATTTTAACCCAGAGTGTAGAAATTTTTTCAAGTGGAGCTATGTCTTGAGATTCTGTTAATCAATTTGAATTAATCTATACATTAACTTGAGTTTTGGTGATCCAAATTGGAGAAAAACCTTAGAGACATAGCTTCAAATTAGTAAAGAAAAATTTCCAATTTATGGAGTTAAGATCCAAAATCAAGGATAACAGTAGGTGATTCGGTGGAGTTAACCAAATTGGCATCAACATGATGTAACTTGTATTTATGTGGTTGAGGGCTTTAGAAGAAATTTTAAATTGAAATTTTAAAGAGATGTCATTGGATATATAAATGACTGATCTGGAGGATTTCATAATTTTTTGAAGAACCGTTTGAATAATTTTGGGTAATAAAGTCCATAGAGGTATTGTTGGAAAAAGGTTGCCAAAATGAGTGGTTTTATTACGGTTTTTAGTGCTCAAGGAGTAAATTGTTAATTTGGCTTTATGAATGTTGTGTATTATAAAGTGACTGCGGTGGCGAAATGCACGTTAAGTTTTACGCTATACCCAGGCGATTAATACGTTGCCGTATTCGTTGAGTGTGTAGGCAAAAAGAAAAGGCGGGAAAGTAGTGGAGTTGTGCTCAAGTTTCGGGAAACAAAGAGGTGAGTGTAAAAATGATATTTTGACAATTGAGTTTTTAAAAGTGAATGGTTTTAATTGTTTATATAAATGTTAAAACCTGTAAATGTTTTATCTTGCATCAATATATATATATATATATATATATATATATATATATATATATATATATATATATATTAATTATATGCATGCATGTGTTAAACATTATGGAGTTTAAAAAATGTGTAAAGAATGCATAAATGTATAAATAATAAAGTAAAGTGTTTAAATGGATTTAGAAATGTATTTTGAAGAAAGGTTTTACTAATGGTTACCCTAACCCTATATGATTGTTATGGCTGATATCGGCCGAGGTACTTTAAGCGTGTAAGGATTTAAAAGGTAAAGTTATAGGTTACTAACTGCGGGAGGGAAATAGGTGTTTAGAGTAATATCCTTGCATTAGTAAGGTGCTATATTTGGAACCCTATGCAAAGCGTGAGTTTGTCCACAGTAGTGGTTATGGCTTGGAATGGGCCATCCCTCACCATTCGATACCGGAAACTGTTCGATGTGTTTATCCTGGGTTCCATCAGAAAGAAAGAAAGTTTAAGGCATAAATTGATTTTTATTTGTATAAGTATTTATTACTTTGCTATATACTTAAAATGTTATCTAAATGAAAAAGTACACTCACTGAGCTCCTTTAGCTCACTCTTTTCCGTATGTTTCAAAAAAAAAAAAAAAACATTTTTAGGACCCGAGACAGGTGCGCCGGTAGAGCATCCTAGGCAGTGAGTCGAGCCATCGAGCAAGCGCATGTGTTGCATTGTATATATATTTTGCATATTGTATATGTTGTATTTTGTCATGTATATATGTATATATGTATATATATTTTGAAAAGGAACTACGTGGGCTTTGATCCTCAGTGGACGAGGTACGTAGGCGGTCGGCTTAAGTCCGGCTCAAGCCCAATCTTTTGATAAAAATGTGCATGGAATAGAAGAAGGTTTGAATGTTTTGATGATTTGAAGTAAATAAATGTAAATGTATGTCTATTGTGTTTGATTGGGTTGTGGACGAGGAGTCTTAATATGGAAATTGAAAATTTGAAGTTTAGAAGTGTTTTTAAATGCTTTCATTAGGTTTTTGTAAATTTGGGAAAGTCAGAGCGAGAGGAAACTCGGGATTTTAAGAAAAATCTAAAGTTTGAAAAAAGAAAGAAAAGAAGAAAAGAAAATTTTTACCCGCCGCTTCCGCATTATTTTCTAAAGATATGTTAAGGATTGTAAAGGGTTAGCTCCATAGATTTTATTTGATTGTTTTGAGGAAAAGTTTCTATATCCGTTTAAGTCTTGAGATCCTCGGGTTCATGAGGTTAATCCGGGTCGGGATCCTTCAACGTGGTATCAGAGCCAAGGTTTTGAAAATGTTATAAAGATTTGAAAATTTTATTTTCATATGATTGTTTTAATATTTTATTTTAAAATTGCATAAATTATTTATGTGATTTAAAATCATATATGCAGTGCATGACATATTAAATTTTGAATTCACATAAAATGCGTCTCGGCCCAGGCCCATACCGGGAGGCTCTGCGAGGGCATTAGTACCACCACTGGGAATATGTTGATGAGTCTGCATATGTTATCCACCCACGGTATAGTGACCTGTGCGCGGAGCCACTGAGACGAACCGCCACGCCTCCACGAGGTCATGGGAGGAGACCAGGATACCTTTAGAGCGGATAAACCGACATGCTTGCATTCACAGCTGACCCAGAGGCAGTGGCTTCTATGGGAGGGCGCTAGGGCATGGAACTATGATGGATTGGGGGGGCCGAAAAAGGCTTCGTCATGGTTAGGAAATGTAGACGTGCGGGTGATGCAGTGTACAGATGAGCAGATGGTCACTTTTTCTGCTTTTCTCCTACGGGACAGAGCGTTAGAGTGGTGGAGGGCAGTTCAGAGGAGATGCCCAGAGGGAGTGTCCTGGGCACAGTTCAAGGAAGAGTTTATAGATAAGTTTGTTCCATCCAGTTACAGAGATGCGAAGGCTGAGGAGTTCTTTAGGCTGGAATAGAGGATACTCTCCGTGACAGATTATAAGCGGAGGTTTTCTGAGCTCGTCAGACATGTTCCATTTATCAGGGATGATGAAGTTTTGAAGACCAAGAGGTTTTCTGTAGGTCTTAGTCCGTGATTAGGATACCGATGGCGTCGATAGCCACGATACGGCCCGGTGGTGAAAGACGCGATTGGGGTTGAGAGGGCATGGGGTTGAAATCCCGGGCTACGCCCGATCCAGGATAAGCGGGTGGGTAGGTAACGAGTTCAAGGAGGTTCAGTCAGCGATTCAAGAGGAGGAAAGACACGATGGACGGTGTAGCGACGGCCGATCGGGGAGGCGCGGGGAATAGCGGGGTTCGGTGAGGCCACGAACGGGTAGCTCGAGGGTCAAAGCGAGAGTGTGCTCGGTGTGGGAAGAACGTTATGGTGAGTGCGGATTAGGCCGCGGGACGGTTGCTTTAAGTGTGGACATCAGGACGCCGCTATAGAGTGCCTGAGATAGTTTACGGTAGTGGATCAGAAGTGGGACGGACGGGACGGTGGCGGTTCAAATCTTAGTAAGTCGAAATTCGAGGGTCGAGAGAGGGGCTCCGGGCGGGGAGGCCCCGCACGGTGCGGAGCTTGGAGGACCGGCGGATAGATGTTAGCCATCAGGAGGACGGATGGGACGACCTCGGACACGAGCTAGAGTGTTCACCGATCACCCAGCCCCCGGGAGGCGATCTTAGCACAGTCATGGCTTAGTCTTATCAAGTTTTGATAGGGATGCTTATGTCTTGATAGATCCGGGTGCTACTCACTTGTTTATTTCTGCGAAATTTATTGCACAAGTGAACATAGAGATAAAGCCCATAGATTGTAGTATGGTAGTCTCCCTTCCTATAGGAGATTCACTTATAGCAGATAGAGTATACATGGGTTGTAGAGTGATTATTGAGGGCCGGGTTTAGGAGCCAATTGGTATTATTGGACCTCTAGGACTTTGATGTGATCTTAGGGATGGGCGGATTTGTCTGACATCACGCCACCATGGATTGCTTTAGGAAGAAGTTAAAGTTACGTAGACGGAGACAGATTACTTTTGTGGGGTAGAAAGATATTGTCCTCGAGTATGATGGTTGTAATGATGGCACAGGAAGAAGATGCTCAGAAAGTCACATCAGGAATTATCTAGCTATGTAGTTGAGGTGAGAGAGGATGATATGGGGCGGAAGACATTCCGGTGGTCGAAGGAATTTCGGATGTTTCCGGATGATCTTCTAGGATTACCCCGGATAGAGATTGAGTTTTCAGATCGAGTTAGCCCTGGGACCGAGCGGAATTTCGCTACGGGATGGCCTGCGAGTGAAGAACCTAAGGTGCGGATGGAAGGAAATGGTCCAACAAAGGGAGTTCGTCGAGACCCGCATGTCTCCTTAGGGAGCACCAGAGTTTTAGCTATTGAAGAAAAGGGCGCAGGAAGCATGCGATTATGTATTGATTATAGAGAGTTGAATAAGGTAGCAATGCGTGTCCCGGTATCCGCTTAGAAGTTGATGATCTCTTTACGATCGATTAGGGCTAAGGTATTCTCAGAAGTTGATTTGGTCGGGCTATCATCGGTTGAGAGTTCATGATGAGGATGTTTCAAGACAGCATTAGAGACAGTCGTGCATTTTGAGTTTCTAGTCGGGCCATTTGGACTTCTACAGATGCGACCGCTTTTATGGATCTCATGAGCGAGATTTTAGGCCTTACTTAGATCGGTTGTTATCGTGTTTGTGTGATATATTGATATATTCGGGCGGTGGAAGAACATCGCCGACGCGGGATAGTTTTGCAAACATTGCGGGAACATCAGTTATATGCCAAACTCAGTAAGTGTCAGTTTTGGCTCGACAGTGTCGCCTTTTTGGGACACATAGTTTCTGCAGAGGGGGTCTCAGTGGATCCGCAGAAGGTCGAAGCTATATTGAATTGGAAACCTCCTACGAGTGTTACAAGATAAAGGGTTTTAAGGTTTGAGGGTATTACACCGTAAGACCAGTTGAGGGATTTTCGAAGATAGCCGCACCTTTGACAAGATTGACAAGGAAAGAGGAACCGTTTTTATGGTCATAGGCTTGTCGATGGGTTCGATGAGCGAAAGAAGATTGACCTCCAGCTCCGGTACCCACCTCATCGGGGCGGGATGAGCTGCGGTGTATTGTGATGCCTAGGCAAGGCCTAGGTTGTGTGTTAATGTAGAATGACAAGGTGATTGCATATGCTTCTAGGCTATTGAAGAAGCATGAACTGATTATCCTACTGACCTTGAGAGCTACTTGATCGTAGTATTCGCATTCTGCGCGGATATGGAGGCATTACTTATATGGGTGCCACAGCCAGGATTTTCTGAGATCATAAGGAGCTTGAGTATCTGTTTTGAAGGAAGGCGAACATGAGACGGAGGATGGATTGAACTGATCAAGGATTATGAATGTACCATTGAATATCATCCTGGAAAGGCGAACGTGGTAGCAGATGCTCTTAGTAGGAGACCCATGAGTTCCTATCGCGCCCAGGGCCGTGCATCTTCCTCGACTCATAGAGATTGAGGTCCTTGGGTGTGGTGGGGCCCGGCTTGGTCGAGAACCTTTGTTAGCCACATTTAAATCACGTCACGTATTGATAGACGGGATTAGAGGCTTAAGATTCGGGATCCACGGATGTAATTGAGTTGAGAGGTGAAGTAGAGTGCGGGTAATGAGGGATTTGTCATTGAGAGAGGATGGTACCGTGGTCATGGGACGGAGTTGTGTGTACGGATGTAGGTGATGTGAGGAGAGAGATTATGGAGGAAGTTCATTCCTCAGCTTATGCTATACATCCAGGGAAGCCATAGTATCATACCCTAAAGGAACACTACGTGGAAGGGTATGAAGAGGGATATTACGGAGTTCGGTCTCCCGGATGTACTCACATGTCGGCGGGTGAAATCCGAACATCAGGCTTCTTGAGGACTATTCTGAGTCACTCCAGATCCCTCGGTGGAAATGGGAGGGAGAAATCGCTATGGATTTTGTGGTAGGACTTCATGTTCTTGCAGATTGGCTATGACTTGATGGGTGATTAAGGCTTGGTGTGAAATCAGCCATTTCCTACCTATCGAGGATAGTGATTCATTGGATAAGTTGGCTGATAATACGTTAAGAGATTATCGGAGGTATAGTACGCGGTTTCCATTGTTTCGAGGCAGAATCCTAGGTTTACCTCACGATTTTGGGCCCGATTTAAGATACCCTTAGCACTAGACTACATTTCGGTATGGCTTTTCGTCCGCAGACAGGATGGCCAATCGAGAGGACTATCTGACTTTAGAAGATATGCTTAGGGCATGTGTTATGGAGTTTAGAGGGAGCTGGGACACCCATCTACCCTTGATGGAGTTTGCATACAATAATAGTTATCAGGCTAGTATTGGTATGGCCCCTTATGAGGCTCTTTATGGACGGAAATGTCGAACTCCAGTCTGTTGGGACGAGGTAGGCGAAAGGAAATTAGTAGGTCCGGAAATTGTCCAAGTGACTTGTGATAAGATCAAAGTTATAAGGGATAGACTGAAAATTGCACAAAACCGAAAGAAAAGTTATGCGGACAATCGCCGTAGGGACCTAGAGTTCGAGGTAGAGATATGGTATTTTTGAGGATTTCCCAATGGAAGGGCGTACTAAGATTTGGGAAACGTGGGAGTCTGAGTCCACGGTATATTGAACCATACAGGATTGTTGAGAGGATTGGGGAGGTGGCATATCGATTGGAGTTGCCATCTAACCTCGATTGCATTCATGATGTTTTCCATGTTTCTATGCTCCTGGTACATGCAGACCCTTCATGTATTGACCAGGCAACCCGGAAATCTGAGGAGAACTTGACATCTGAGAAGGCCGGTCTGAGGATCCTCGACCGTCGAGCAAATTCTAGCATATGAATTCCGTTGGTGAAGGTGTGTGGAGGAGTCATACAATAGAGGAAGCTACATGGGGCATGAGAGCGAGATGAAGAGGCATTACCCCCATCTCTCTTTGATGCGAATGCAGATGTTTTAATTTCAGGACGAAAATTTTATAAGGAAGGGTGTTGTAAAATGACCTTATTGAATGTTATAATGGTAGTTGTTGAAGCGATTAGAGGCCCAATGATAGAGAGCGGGTAGATTAGAATTTAGAGCGCTCGGACGTCATTTGGGCATAAAGTGGGAGCCACAGAAAATTTTCACCGGATGCCCTAAGGAATAGTAAATTTTCTTATTATATCCGGATGGAGGAGATGTAGAGGAATTTTTAAAAAATTTCAGTTCCTATGACTTTAAACTGATATTTAGTAGAGAATTGGAGATTTAACTGAATAGTGATTTCCGGACTGAAATTTGGAGTCTGCGCTGAAATTTTTCGGAGATTAGATTCGAAAAATACAAAATGTCGAGAAATTAATCATAAAGTCTAGCGAGTGAAGCAGGAATCCGTTTGGATAGTTTCTAGGCGATCAAACATAATTCGGGATAATAATACGCTGTGTCGGATTTGCGTTTTAATGATTTTAAATCCGTTTCGGTGATTTTGAGCTACGGAATCCTTTATGAAGGATTTAATTAGAATATTTCATGGTCAATTTGAAGTTTAGGCGACCATAGAATATTTTGGCATTTAATCGGTATAAAAGCGGTATAATCTGGCCAGGTAAAATCTTATAAGTGAATATTTTCTTGTGAGCCAATCAAAACCTTTGCTTAATGGCTAAGTTATGATTAAAATATCATGATAATGGACCAATGAGATTCATGGGCTCAAATACATTTGGCAAAGTGTAGGTTAAAAGCTAAATTGAGGGACTCAAGTATGAAATCACTTTACACTAGCAATGAGCTTCTTTGATTCAAGGGTAATTTTGGAAGTTTTTAGTCAAAAACTAAATTCAAGACTAAGTGTGCTCAAAAGAGGAGAGCACGGCTATGAGGGAAAGAAAGAAGAAAAGAGAGAGAAGAAAAGAGAGAAAAGAAAGGAGAGAAAAGAGAAAGAGGAAGAAACCGTGTGAGGCAAGGTGGAGCAAGGGTGAGAGTGAATTTTCTCTCACTTCCAGAAAGCTTTCCAAGTGAGCTCCAAGTGGAATCAAGGAAGAGAAACCAAGGAAAACCCAAGAAACAAGTAAGTTTCTAATGGTGGGAAAGTTGGATTTTTATGTTTTTCATGCCTAATGCCTTGATTTTCTTGTATGGATGTTAAATTAGTGGTATTTAAGGTTGAATGATGCTTTTGAGATAAAATTGAAAGAAATAAATGGGTTAGAGTTTTGGCAAATCAAGTGAGTGATGTGTTAGGGTTTGATAGTAAACTGTATGATATGTTGAAATTGGTTAGGGATTAGTGAAATTGAGGTATAAGGCATTAAATGGGAGTGATTAGAGTGAAGAAAATGGAAGAAAAAAAAAGAGAATGTTGGGTTTTTAAAGGAAATGCTGTCAAAATTTTTGTAAAAACCTCTGTTCTTGTTTTGGATATAGATTAATTTATAATCATCCAAATAAATTGATTCCAATTGGTAAAGAACCATACGAGATAGGGCTACAAATGTATAGAGGATCCAAAGAGCAAGTGTGGCTCTAAGGCTCCCAAATATGTTTGGTGAGCTCGTGTAGCTCACTGATTATGTTCTGTTTTGGGTATGGTTGTAGTGTTTTAGCCATAAGTGGAGTTTCACTCATCCAAATTGAGTGATTAAAAATTCTGGGTAAACTAGACTTTTAGGGGAATAAGTTATCTGAAGGAAGTGCAAGCAAATTTAACTTGAGTGCCCGAAATTTTTTCCAAGTGGAGCTATGTGCAGATTCTGTTCTGTCAATTTGAGTAATTTATATATAAAATACAATAACTTGAGTTTTGGTGATCCAAATTGGGTGATTCCAATTGGAGAAGAAACCTTAGAACCATAGCTTCAAATTAGTAAAGAAAAAATTTCCAATTTATGGAGTTAAGATCCCAGAAATCAAGGATAACAGTAGGTGATTCAGTGAGTTAACCAAATTGGCATCAAAAACATGATGTAACTTGTGTTATGTGGTTGAGGGCCTTAGAGAAGAAATTTTAAATTGAAATTTTAAAGAGATGTCATTGGATATATAAAGGACTGATCTGGAGAGTTTCATAATTTTTGAAGACCATTTGAATAATTTTTGGGTAATAAAGTCCATAGAGTATTGTTGGAAAAAGGTTGCCAAAATGAGTGGTTTTTTTTGTTAGGGTTTTTAGTGCTCAAGGGTAAATTGTTAATTTGGCTTTATATGAATGTTGTGTGACCCTAAAGTGACTTGCGTGTGAAGTACGTTAAGTATTACGCTATACCCAGGCAATTAATACGTTGCCGTATTCGTTGAGTGTGTAGGCTAAAAGCAAAGGCGGGAAAGTAGTGGAGTTGTGCTCAAGTTTCAGGAAACAAAGAGGTGGGTGTAAAAATGATATTTTGACAATTGCGTTTTTAAAAGTGAATGGTTTTAATTGTTTATATAAATGTTAAGGCATATGGAAATGTTTTATCTTGCATCAATATATATATATATATATATATATTTATATTAATTATATATGCATGCATGTGTTAAGGCATTATGGAAGTTTAAAATATTAAATATTATAAATGTATAAATAATAAAGTAGAGTGTTTAAATGGATTTAGAAATGTATTTTGAAGAAGGTTTTTCTTGATGGTTTACCACACAACCCTATATGGCTGTTATGAGCGATGTCGGCTAAGTACTTTAAGCGTGTAAGGATTTAGAGGGTAAAGTTATAGGTTACTAAGCTACTTGGGAGGAAATAGGTGTTTAAGTAATATCCTTACACGTGATAAGGTGTTATGGCTGGAACCACATGCAAAGCGTGAGTTTGTCCATGACGTAGTGGTTATGTTTGGAATGAAATTTGTCCTTCTGTCGGTACACTGGACAGTGATGAGCATCTTTGGGTTATCGGAGGAAAGAAAGAAATAAAGGAAATAAAAGTTTAAGGCATAAATTGATTTTTAATTGTATAAGTATTTATTACTTTGCTATATACTGAAAATGTTATCTAAATAAAAATGTACACTCACTGGGCTCCTTTAGCTCACTCTTTTCCGTATGTTTCAAAAAAAAAAAAACTTTTTTAGGACCCGAGACAGGTAGGCCGGTAGAGCATCCCCTGGCGCAGTGAGTCGAGCCATCGGAGACGATGTGGCGTGTATATATATTTTGCATATTGTATGTTGAGATATTTTTGTCATGTAAATATGTATATATGTATATATTTTTGCTTGAAAAGGAACTGCAGCGGGCTTTGATCCTCGAGTGGGCCAGTGCGTGGGGCGGTCGGCCCAGAGTCGGCTCAAGCTTGATCTTTTGATAAAATGTGCATGGAATAGAAGGTTTGAATGTTTTGATGAGTTGAGTAAATAAGTAATATGTATGTCTATTGTGTTTGATTGGGTTGTGGATGAGGAGTCTAATATGGAAATTGAAAATTTGAAGTTTAGAGGTATTTTAAATGCTTTCATAGGTTTTGTAAATTTGGGAAAGTCAGATAAATAGGAAACAAAAATGGAATTTTACAGAAAAATCTAAGGGTTTGAAAAAGAAGGAAAAGAAAAGAAAAATTTTTTTTACCACTTCGCTTCCGCATTATTTTCTAAAGATATGTTAAGGATTGTATAGGGGTTCACTCCATGGATTTTATTTGATTGTTTTGAGGAAAAGTTTCTATATCCGTTGGAGTGTCGGGAGGTCCCCTCGGGTTCATGAGGTTAATCCGGGTCGGGATCCTTCAGTTTGAGTCTTGGGTAAAGAGACACTCATTTTGTGGCATTGAATCACTCAATGGCTACATGTATTCCGTGAGTTGACAGGTTGTCAACGGACCCCCCGGGTCGGGTGTCACAATACAAAAAATATACTAAAGGGAAACCGATACAAAAAAGAGTAGGACGAACAAAAAAAACTTACCAGCCCAAAAGAATAAAAACTAAAGAGCTACCAGCTTCCTAATGTACAAAAAATCCCCCTTCAAGACTATGTTAGTCTAGGATGAAAGGGAGATAACAAAATAATTTTCAGTCTAAGAAGGGAAAAATGGGCATTCTCAAAAACTATTCTATTTCTCTCCTTCCAAATTGCTCAAAATAAATACTGAGGTTAAGAATGAATAATTAATATAAAAGCATCAATAGAAAAAAAATACAAGGTTATTTAAATAATTTGAAGATATCCAATACCACATTCAACTTATCAAATATACAACAATTTAAAAAGGTGGCTGTATACGTAAATTATAATAAATATTATAACATTGAGTAAGTAAATGAAAAAGAGAGAAAATGTACCTTGGATGGAAGGAGCTGCAAACTAGACTTGCCTTGATTTTTTATGTTGTGGGTGATCCTCTGCATCGTGATGGCTTCTTTTGAGATTGAATAGTTGATGGTTCTGTTTATGATGATGATGATGATTTTGGGTATCATCATGATTTATGAGATGGATCCCAACACTTTCCACATTGAAACCTACTGTTTCACAAGACCTAAAAGGGCCTTCAAAGTGAACCTTAATTTTGTTCCACCTATTGGATTGATACTCTCTTGCAATGCAAATTTGAGGGAAATAAACCACCGCCAATGCTGGATCTAGAAATGATGCAGATAATTTGGAAAAAATTATGGATCCATAATCTAAACCAATGATGGATTCCTAATGCATTCCAATATTTATAGTTTCAGTAAGTTGAAATTGATCACCATCGGATATCACAAATTGAATAACATTATTTTTAACCCGACTATATATTATCTCATACATAGGATCATCATCATCGAGTGGAACAAGATAGAAGATTAATAAAGCAAATCCTAAGAAGTTGTTATCTTCGTAATCATTCTCTGGAAGCACTATTCTTATTCCATCTCCCATACTCTTATGACTTACCCACTCTGGTATTCCACAACTTCCTAGAATAACAACATTGATTTCAGAGCTTCTGAGGTGATGCTTTCTGTACCTACAAAAAGTACCCTTTGCAAGATCCTGCAAAAAAGTAGCTTGTAAATCTCATACCATCATAAAAACATTTAATATGAGAGAGAAGTTAAATATCCATACTTGAAATAGTGATATGAAATAGTCGACAAAATTTGACCATAGTAGATGTGTTATGCTTCCATCCTTGTTAGACTTGACAGAAGCTTTGGAATCTCTTCAAGCATCGGGTAGTGATTCATGTAATGGGTCTCTAGTTGAGAAAGTTGAATGATGCTATTAGGAATGCGGAGAATATTATTTTTACTCACATTTAATGAAACCAATGAAGATAAGCACCATAAATCACGAGGGATTGCTTCTTCTGATAGATTTTAACCATGTATATCTAGAATAACCAAGCAACGTTGTAGCCTTCTCAGAGTGTCAGGAAATTTGTGGAGCTTTCGACAGTAAACAAGAGAAAGGGTTTCGAGCCTTGTCAACTGGCCAATGCTGTTTGGAAGAGTCTCAAGGTTCTCGCAATCGTCTAATGACAACTGTTCAAGAAATTTTAGGCATCCAATTGATGATGGCATCTCTGTTATACCCTTTGCACTTAAATGAAGGCTTTGTACACATTCCATGTCCTCCATGATCTTCGAAAAAGCCTCTAGATTTGAACAACCATAGAGATCGCAATCCTCTAAGGATTTCAACTTCTAAAAGTTTCTTGGAAGACTTGTTAAGTTTTTGCAGCCTTGTAAGATGACCTATTGAGTAAGGTAAATCTTTAGTAGCACTATCTTCTAAATTAAGTGACACGAGTCTCCCCATATTGCTTTGGAACTCAGGAAGCTTCTCCCAATTTGAGCAACGCACAAGAGAGAGATATTTAAGAGCCCCCCAACACACAATATTGTTTGGGAGTTCCTTAATAGAAGTGATACTTAAATCAAGTGTCTTTAAGAATTTCGTATTCCCGTGCATCTTTGAAAATTTCTTAAATTTTAAGCACCATATGAGTTTGAGAGTTTCAATGCTTTTTGGGAGTTCTTTGATTCTACTCCAACTAAAATTAAGCTCCTTCAAAAATCTCATATGAGGAAATGAACTAATAGAATAATGAAGTTCATAAAAACTTGTGCAACGTTGAAGATTCAGTCTCTCTAAATTTTGCATCATTTAGAATTTCAGAATTTTCATGAGTTGTTGTGAGTCACTTAGATCAAGGAACTTCAACTTTGTATGATCCTATTACATAAGACACCTATTTAGTTAAAAAATTGCATGAACTTGAAAATAAGTAAAAAAAAAAAGGCAATTAAATAATGATTATACCTTATCCCCTTCCCAAAGTTCTTTTATGTTGTTAGACTTCAAGTTAAGTGTAACACCTCGAATTATACCCTAATAGCTTATTACATGTTTAGGGTATAATGTAAGTCAAATTGAATTTTTCGGAAATTTAAGTGTGAAAAATGATGTAACCGGGATTTTGGAAGAAGTAAAGGTGAAAATGGTAATTTGACATTAAGGACCCAAAGGTCATAACACAAGAAGATGATATGTTAAAATAGAAATATGATAAGATGAATTGCAAATAGAAGAAAGGTGAAGGACTAAAATGAAAAGGGGAAAATTGAGGGTCAAATGCCCTAAAGCCAAACATGGCCTTGTTAGAAAGGGAAAATTTCCCATTTTGTTGGCTTTGGCTAGGGCTACTGTTTTGAGAGGAGAAGCCATTCTTGGTGATTTCTCTTCATTTGTTTTGGAGATCTAACCTTGTTCAAGAGAAAAAGTGAAGAAAATAAGAGGTTTAGTTCAAGTCTTTGAATATAAAGGTATGTAAATCTATCATTTGAAGTATGAAAACTATAAGTATGGAAATTCTCATAAATTCCTCTTTGTTCAAGGTTATGTTATGAGAAGTCCAAATTCTTCCCTTATATGTATTTTGGGTTGGCTTAAGTCAGATTTGAGAGTTGTTTTGCTTTGCTTTGGTTTTGATTGGCAAATTCCTGGTGAAAAAAAGGAAACTGCCCATTTTTGGCATATCCAACGCTCTACGCCTAGGCGTAGGAGCGCTCGCCCAAGCGTAGGAACCCATGCCTAGGCGTACCCGAGGCCTGCATTTCCAAACTTTTTGATCTACCTAGGAGTAGCAGTGCTTCGCCTAGGCAAACCTCTCCAACTAGGCGTAGCATTGCTTCTCCTAAGCGTACCTACAAATCTTGTTTTGTTTTCTCTCTTCCGTTATTTCTAGAAATCATCCATTGAATTAATGGAGGATTATAACAAGTGAATGAAAGGGTCCGCACCTGTATACAAGTTATATGTAAAATATTCTGAACCTCGCCCTCGAGGCGAAGATCCTGTTTCTGGGTAGACTTTGGTTTCTTGCCCTTATTTGTATGAGTTATCCAAGTACAAGAATGTGAGTAAGAAAAATAAAATTCTTTGAAACACATATAATTGTATGCTTGCTTAAGACAGAATAGTGAATGAATAGGCACCTCTGATTAGTGCGACGACACTCTCAGTTTAGTGCTTCGGCACTCGCTATTTAGTGCTTCAACACTCTCTAATTAGTGCGACGACACTCTCTGTCAGTGCTATGGCACTCCTACATTGTGCTACAACACCTCTATTACGTGGGTAGGCACGTACTGTGCTTCGAAACCTCTGTTCAATACTGTACCGTACATTCGAGTACCTATTGTGCTGTGTCCCTCTCATTCATTATTTCCAGTCTACACAGGCAAACATTTATATGATAAGAATTTGAATAATGTGATATATGGAAATAATTAGATGAAATCACAAGTAATCAGTTATGTTCTATAGTGAACCTACGAGTACCTTATGTACAAGATTTCAGTTATGTACTCCCACGAGAGATTGAATATTATGATATATGAATTATATATGTATTATGTAATTAAGGACCATTAGAAGTGGCCATATATGTTATCTATTTTCCGACTAAGTTATAAGCTTATCACGAGTGTTTCATCTGTGTAGGTATTGAAGAGGACATCTGAGGCATTCCGCATTCACCGAAATTTGTAACCTGACATTAGGAGTCCCAACATATGTAGGTTTTACGATTATGTTTTGTAATGTAAATGTAATATTTTGGAGATAGTACAACTTGTGTAAGTACAAAAATGAGACTCAAGAATATATGTACAAGAACATTTAAACACCACTACGGTGGTAGTATTGCAAGTTATATCTTTTGGAAGAATTCATGGATTTAAGTTATGTCAATATGTACAAGTTTGGTGCTCATTTGTGGAGCCCCTGATGTCAAAAATCGGAGTAAGAGTCCCGATCCATTTGGCGTCCCATCATCCACCTAGGCGGGGGATGGGGCGTTACAAGTTAGTGGTATCAGAGCCAAGGTTTAGGTGTTTCTGGAAAACTTATTAGGTTAAAAATGTACCTACATAATATTGTGTTGGCCTAATGCAGATGTCTTTATTTTGTATATTAGAGAATGAATCAATCACAGGAAGCTGTGGAGGAAACAGTTGAAAGCGTTAATCCTATGGATCTTGATCCATCAGCCTCTAGCCCGTCTGGGTCAACTAGAAGTGAATATGCTTCAATTGAAGCATTGTTAAAAATTTCTCATGATATGGCAAGGGTCTTAGATCGACTCATGGCCCCTCGAGCTTCGATTGGTTTGGTAAGAAAGCATGGAGTAGAAGAATTCCATGATACAAGTTTGGAAGAGTATGATAAAGCTGAGTTTTGGCTTGAGAAATTGAAAAGGGCTGTGGCTTGATAAAATGTCACGAACAAATGGCGAATGTGCGGTCTCGCTGAGTGCGACATGATTGGTGGAAGTTAGTCTTAAGAAATCCTTTGCTTCGGACCCAATTTTATGGGACTTCTTTGTCTAAGGATTCGGACAAAGTATATCCATGATGGCGTAAAGAGACCAAAGTGGAAGCAATTTTTTGAATATGAAACAAAGGGAATGCGCGGTGGCGAGTGTAGAAAAAATTTAGTAAATATAATAAGTATGCACCAAAACTAGTCCTTACTGAAACTTTTCGATGTAGAAAGTTTGAGGATGACCTAAAGGAGTCAATAAGAAGGTACCTCACGGCTGTTACATCGTTGCAAGTAGTGAATTTTTATCAGCTAGTGCAAGCGGCTATGAAAATTGAGAAATCTGAAATGATGAGTCGAGAAAGAAATTTAGAGAGAAAGCCCTTTAGAGGCGGTTCCTCTTCAGGTAAAAGAACTAGAGATTCTTAAGTGGAATCCGTACATAGTGCTGCTACTAGAGGTAGGAGACAAGGACCTCTATTGACACGAGGAGGTTCAGGTGGGGCACTTCAACCAGGTGAGATGAAGATCACAAATGCCTTGTCAAATGTTGTGGTACTTGCGGATGAGTGCTTAGGGGTTGTTTAGGATGTGGAAGCATAGACCACATGTGGCTTGTCTGAGGATTTGGGAGTTCGAAATCCTCAGGAAGTGATCCAAGGAGGATCAAATGCGCCTCCGTCGACCGTGTTAGAGCTAGAGGCGGCGGAGTAGTTCGAGGCTTGACGAGGAAGAGGTATTGTAGAAGCAGTAAACCGCCACACTCTTCTGATGCCGGCCCGAAGCATGCCATGAGCAGTGAAGATCAGGATGCACCAGGGGTAATTGCGGGTAATTTCACTCTTTAGGACAATGAAATGCATGCTTTGGTAGATCCAAGTTCTACACATTCTTATATATGCATTGAACAATTGAGTGATAAATTTCCATCAGTAGAACCTTTAGCATATGATATGCATGTTACTAGTCCCCTAGGGCATAGTGTTCGAGTCAATCGAGTGTATAAGAACTGTCCTCTAATGGTCCATGATAAAGAGTTTTCGGTTGATTTGATTGCTTTGCTTTTCATGAGTTTTATTTGATTTTGGGAATGGATTGATTATCATTGGGCTATAGTTGATTGCGATAAGAAAACAATACTACTTAAATGTTCTGACTTGTTAAAAGAAATTGTACATGGTATTCGATCTGACTCAGTGTCAAATGTAATCTCTGCTATGCAAGCCCGACGTTTTCTTAAAAAAGGTTGTAAAGCCTTTTTGGATTTGGTACTTGACTCCAAGAGAAGACAGGTAAATCTAGAAAACATTCAAGTGATAAAGGAATTCCCTGATGTGTTTCCCTAGGAATTACCGGGTTTACCACCCGAGAGAGAAGTAGATCTGGTTATCAAAGTTCTACATGGGACAGTTCCTATTTCTAGAGCACCCTACCGTATGGTCCCAACTGAGTTAAAAGAGTTGAAGACTCAACTTCAGGAATTATTGGACAAGGGATTCGTCCGACCTAATGTTTCACTCTAGGTGCACCGGTTTTGTTTGTTAAAAAGAAAGATGGCACTCTCTGGATGTGCATTGATTATCGGCAAATAAATAAGGTAACAATAAAGAATAAATATCCATTACTGAGAATAGAAGATCTTTTCGATCAGTTGAAATGAGGGAAGTGTCTTTTCTAAGATAGACTTCCGATCGGGATATTATCAACTTCAGGTGAAAGATGTTGATGTCCCAAAGACAGCCTTTAGAACTCGATATGGTCATTATGAGTTTTTAGTAATGTCATTTGGGTTGACTAATGCATCGGTCCCATTCATGGACTTGATGAATAGGGTTTTTCACCCTTATTTGGATAAGTTTGTTGTGGTATTCATAGATGACCTTTTGGTGTATTATAAGGATGCACAAGAACATGAACAACATTTGAAGATAGTATTGAAGATCCTGAGAGAGAAAAGGTTGTTTTCCAAGTTAAGTAAATGTGATTTTTGGCTTAAGGAAGTGTAATTCCTAGGCCATATTGTATCTACAAATGGTATTAGAGTTGACCCTGCGAAGATTGAAGCAATTGTAAGTTGGAAACCAGCTCGAAATGTAACAGAGGTGAGAAGTTTCTTGGGTTTAGCTGGGTATTACCGACGGTTTGTAAAAGGGTTCTCCATCTTAGCATCTTCACTTACTAAGTTACTCTGGAAAGGGGTGAAGTTTGAATGGGATGACAAGTGTTATTCTAGTTTCATTCAATTAAAGAATATACTGGTTGAAGCATCAATGTTAACTCAGCCTACTTCGGGTAGAGAATATGCCATGTATAATGATGCTAATAGGTTTGAGATGTGTATTGATTCAAGATGGAAAAGTGGTGGCTTATGCCTCGAGACAGTTGAAACCACATGAGAAAAATTATCCCACACATGATTTAAAGTTGGTAGCGGTAGTGTTCGGTTTGAAAATATGGCAACACTATTTATATGGAGAAAAATGTAGAATATTTATAGATCATAAGAGTCTTAAGTATCTGTTAAATCAGAAAGAACTGAACTTGAGGCAACGTCAGTGGCTAGAGTTATTTAATAATTATGATTGCATAATTGATTACCACCCAGGAAAAGCTAATGTGGTGGTGGACGCCTTAAGTAGAAAAAGAAGTTCTGTTTTGTCCCTGAAACATTGTACATGTAGATTTACAGTTGATGGAGCTTTGTTAGCTCAATTGAGAGTTGTGCCTGATTTGAAGCAAATGATGATTGATGCTCAGAAAGATGATGTTAAGTTACAAGAAAGGGTACAATTAGTTAGAAATGGAGACAAAACTTATTATTTTATAGAAGGAGATGGAGATCTCTATTACAAGAACAAATTATGCGTACCAAATGTCCAGGACTTGAAAAAGAAGTTGATGTATGAAAGCCACAATTTTGTATTCACCATGCATCCTGGAGGTAACAGGATGTACTAGGATTTGAAACAATACTATTGGTGGCGAGGGATGAAAAAGGAAATGGTAGAGTATGTATCCAAATGTCTGACTTGTCAGCAAGTAAAGGTTGAACATCAAGTACCATCCGGTCTATTAAATCCCATTCCAATTCCACAATGGAAGTGGGACAACATTATTATGGATTTTGTATCTGGTTTTCCTCTTACCAAAGAAAACATGATTCAGTTTGGGTAATCGTCGACAAACTTACAAAGTCTGCTCACTTCTTACCAGTCCGGCTTGACTATTCCATGGATTGGTTAGCGGAAATGTATGTGAACGAGATAGTTCGGTTGCATGGGATTCCACTATCAATAGTGTTTGACCACGATCCACGGTTTACGTCAAGGTTTTGGAAAGAATTACAGTCAACCTTGGGTATTCGGCTAAATTTTAGTACAACCCTCCATCCACAAACAGATGGACAGTTTGAAAGAGTTATTCAAGTGTTGGAAGATATGCTTCGGGGTTGTGTGCTAGATTTTCCTGGAAGTTGGGATAGGTATATTTCCCTTATGGAATTTTCCTATAACAACGGTTATCATTCAAGTATTTGTATTTTCCCCTATGAAGCCTTGTATGGAAGGAAATATAGAACTCCCGTATGTTGGGCATAATTGAACAAGCATAAAGTAATTGGTCCTGACATAGTGAAAGAGACATAAAAAAAAGTTCGAATCATTCAACAAAGATTAAAAGATGTTATTGATAGAAAAAAGTCTTATGCAGATTTGAAAAGAAAGGACATAGAGTACGAAGTCGGAGATAAGGTTTTCTTGAAAGTATTTCCATGGAGGAAGATACTCTGATTTGAAAAGAAAGGAAAACTAAGTCCAAGGTTTATCGGACCATATGAGATTCTAGAAAGCATTGGACCAGTAGCTTATCGTCTAGCTCTCTCTTCGGAGTTAGCCAAATTACATAATGTGTTCCATGTGTTAATGTTTCGAAGATACCGTTATGATGAATCTCACATATTGCCAGTATAAGATATATAAGTGCAATCAGACTTCACTTTTGATGAATAGGCAAAAGCTATTCTAGATCGTGAAGTAAAACAATTGTGGAACAAACAAGTGTCTCTGGTAAAGATGCTTTGGCAACACCACGATATGGAAGAAGCAACTTAGGAACCAGAATCAACAATGAGGGCACAATATCCGCAACTCTTCAATTCAGGTATAATATCGAGGATGAAATTCGTTTAAGGGAGGGAGAGTTGTAACACCCCGAATTATACCATAGTAGTTTATTACATGTTTAGGGTATAATGTAAGTCAAATTTGAATTTTTCATAAATTTAAGTGTGAAAAAGGATATAACTGGGATTTTTGATGAAGTAAAGGTGAAAATGGTAATTTGACATTACTGACAAAGGTCATAACCTGAAGATATTATGTTAAAGTAGAAATATGATAAGATGAATTGCAAATAGAAGAAAGGTGAAGGGCTAAAATGAAAAGGGGAAAAATTGAGGGCTAAATGCCCTAAAGCCAAACATGGCCTTGTTAGAAAGGGAAAATTTCCCATTTTGTTGGCTTTAGCTAGGGTTACGGTTTTGAGAGGAGAAGCCATTCTTGGTGATTTCTCTTCATTTTCTTTGGAGATCCTAGCCTTATTCAAGAGAAAAAGTGAAGAAAATAAGAAGTTTGGTCCAAGTCTTTGAAGATCAATGTATGGAAATCTCTCATTTGAAGTATGGAAACTATAAGTATGGAAATTCTCATAAATTCCTCTTTGTTTAGGGTTGTTGATGAGTGCCCAAAACACTCATCATATACCCGCATTTGATCACGTTGTCGGTTCATTTCATTTAGTAATAAGTGCATTTATTGTCGTATATCTGACACTCGGCTTTTGTGTATTTCAAGTGAAAAAGGCGGCATTTGAAGTCTGTGTTGAGATGTGAAGAAGGAGATTGGAGAACCCAGCCTCTACGTCGTGATGTTCCAATGTCATGATGTGAGCACATCGCGACATTCCAACATTGCGACGTTCCAACGTCGCGACATCCCAACGTCGCGATGTTGAGGTCGTATGACGTGTAGCCTACATCAGCCAACGTCACGACGTCGTCGGGACTTGCTCAGCAAGAATTTTTTAGATATAACAAAAAGATTGAAAAAATGAGGGGGGATGAGGAACGGGATATGAGACGGGGATGACTACACAGGTGTGACTCAAGAGATCGTGTAATCGCTGCACTTTGTATTTCCTTTCTCAAACTCCTATTGATTAAAACTCAATGATTGTAATGACCAAGATAATGTTATAGTTTTATTTCTAGGGTTTTAATGTACTCTTGTTACATTCGTATGGATTAGTTTTTGATTTAGTTTTATTCAGAATATCTATGGATCTGTTATCGACTTGCCCTATTCTCTATAATTTACCTACATGGTGGTGTTTGGCCAACATCAACATGCTTTTGTCAGGAATCTGAGATCGAGAGATAAAAAGGTTCTGGGGATGGGTAAGAGTGACGCGGTCAATGCGGGTAGAGATCTCTCGGTTCCAAGTGTGGCAATTAGGGTTTAACCATTTAAGTTTCTCGGAGTTAAGGGTTGATGTAGAGATGCAATAAACCCTACTAGCCAGATAGGTGAATATACCTCGAGAGAGGATATCTTGTAGGCATGATCAACCCGTCAGCGTGAATCCGTTAAAAAATCAAATAATAAATTTTACATAGGTTATAATCCATTGAATGTGACAAGAGGAGGCAAAACCCTAATCCCCAATAATTAAGTAAATAATTTGTTTAGGATTAACTTCCCGTCATATTAGCCGTAATTCACTCGAATTTGAGATCCAGATAATACTCTAGAGTCGAATCCGATATTCAACACACTTCTCCTTGTGGGAATGACACTTGACAAGCCACTATATTACGTGAACTCGATGCGTATACTTGCTTGTACGGACCTATGTTTTTACAAAAAATTTACACAACCTATCCAAAGCCCTTCAAGTTTTTGGCGCCGTTACCGGGGAGAAGTTTTGTGTTAATATTAAAAATAGCGCAGTTAGATATTACTCTGGAATTTTTTTCATTTTTATTTTGTTTATGCAAGTGCTTGTAACTTGGTCTCTGTGTTTGTGCGTGTGATTGCAGTAAAGGTTAATGTGAGTGTATGACGTTCGATCCTGAGCCAGAGAGAACCTTACACCGATTATGCAAAGAATAAAGAAAAGCACACCAAAGAAATCTTACAATCATGCAGAATTAGGAAGGGCAAGATTAGGGCCAAGAGAAAAACGAGCCGCACGAGGGACAGAATAGGAATAATGGTAGGAACTATGCTCCCAAGCCGTTTATACAGCCAGATGATCCGTTTATGTTGCTAGAGGAGTTCGCTTTACCACCTTCGGTTATCTAGTCTGTTATCCAAAGAACCCCTATTCAAGCGAATAATTTTGAGCTGAAAGTAGTAACCCTACAGATGCTTTAGAACATTCAGTTCCATGGTCTGCCAAGTGAGAACCTGAACACGCATTAGACAAACTTCATTGAAGTATGCGACAAGGTCAAATACAATGGAGTAACATAAGAGGCGCTTAGACTGAGGTTGTTCCAGCTCTCACTGGGTGATAGAGCTAAACACTGGTTGATGAGCCAACCATCAGATTCCATTACATCATGGAATGATTTGGTGTAGAAATTCCTGACCAAGTTCTTTCTGCCCTCTAATATCGTATAGTTGATGCAAGAGATTAACACGTTTAGACGGTTAGAGGGGGAGAACTCAACTGAAGCCTAGGAGAGATTTCATGAACTGTTAAGGAGGTGTCCACATCACAGGCTGACTAAATGGATGCAAGTCCATACCTTTTATAATGGTCTGAGTGATTCTACCAGAATAGTAATAGATGCCTCAACAGGGGGCACGCTGATGAAAAAGACTATAGATCAAACGTATGGAATCCTAGAGGACATGGCTACTAATAGTAACCAATGGCCCAGGGACAAGATGATACCGAGGAAGGCAGTTGGAGGAGTAGACACGGAGGTCTTGAGCAATTTGGTAAATCATGTTGCATAACTCACCAAACAGTTACAAAGACAGCAAGGTGCTGTAAATGCTATTCAAGCTAACCCTTAAGAGATATGTGAATCCTATGGAGGACAACACAATACCATAGAATGCCAGTCAGGCCTGATGACAGTAGAGCAGGCTCAGTATGTGTCAAGATTTAATCAGGGTCAGATCCAGAATCAGAACCAGAACTAGGGTCAATATGGGGGTGTCACTTATCATAACCATAATCAAGGCCAAGGATGGCGGAATAATCAGAACAGCCAGAACTATGGATGGAGGAACAATCATAATAGCATGCCACCTCCCCAAGCAAACAAACCGCCAGCAGAGGCAAAAGTAGATTTGGAAGAAGCACTAGCTCAAATGCTTACTTCCCATATAGCCTTTATGAATGAAACAAAGGCAAATATGCAGAATCAGTCAACCTAACTGAATAATCAGGTAGCACAGTTAAGAAACCTTGAGGTGCAAATGGTCCAAATGGCCAATCTATTGACTGAGAGGCAGCAAGGTTCCTTGCCAAGCAATTCAAAGATAAACCCGAGAGGTAAAGGTAAGGAACATATTAAGGCTATCACCTTAAGAAGTGGTAGAGATCTAGCTACACCTGGTAAATCCAATTTAGTAAGAGAAGTGGAAGCCGAGGTAAGAGGACCAATTTAGCCTAGAAGGCCATGCGGAGCAAACAAGAGGAGAAGCCTTAGAGAGATCGATGAACAGAAAAGAGAGACTGAGAACATGCGTGCTATGAGGAACCGCACCGCCTCGTGATCCCCAATGTTTAGCTAGAAAAATAAATTGGAGGCAAATAGTCAAACTATGGAAGCTGCTTAAGAAATTGCATATCAAATACCCCGCTTGCGCATGCATTAGAATAGAGCGCCCACTATGTCAAATTTATGAAAGATATATCAAGCCATGAAAGTAGCTACCTTAATTCGGGCATGCTGAATCTTACTAAGGAGTGTGTATACTTGTGAGGAAATTGCCACAAAATAAGAGGTAGCTTCCATAATCCCATGTAAGAGAACCACTCTTCTCGAGAGATTCTATGTGACTTAGAGCCAAGAGATTAATCTCACGCCTTTATCCATTTTGCATCTACCGGATTGCGGTTGGGGACCACGATTTGCACTTCAGAGTCGGCAAATAGGATCATTGAAATATCCTGGGAAGTATAGAAGATGTAGTTAGTGCTGTAGATAAGTTTATCTTCCCAATGATTTCATAGTCTTGGACATGGAAGAAGATAAAAAGATACCCATTTATAAGCAAGTAAGACCATTTCAGTACAATTCTGGCAAGGCCATGATCGATGTAGAAAATGAGTATTAAAATTAAGAGTGCAAGATGATGAGGTCAGATTCAGTGTATTTAATGTTGTGAGGCATCCAAAGGAGAGCAATGCATGTTTTATGATAGAGGCAAGAGAGAAATATAAAGGTTTCAACCAAAGTGGTCCGGATCGACCCTCTCATACAAATTCAGCGCACGTTAAGGAGGAACTATGAAGAGGTCGGTAGGTGCAAAGGGATGAATTCATCACCAACAAAAGGAAACATTATGAGCCATAAGAACATCGTATTCCAAGGCTCGGGCTTGAACGACCACCACAACTTGGCAAAAATCCACTACCTACCACTCGAGGTATGCTTATCTAGGGAAATCCCCAACCCTACCAAGAATCACACGCATCTTGACGCATCGTTGAAGCAAAAAGGAGCTTTTGAGAGTACTTCGAGATCACAAGGATGCTATTGGATGGTCTCTAGTTGATTTGAAGGAGATTCGCCCCTCTATGTGTATGCATCAGATCCTATTAGAGGATGGGCACAAACCTTTAGTGGAAGCTCAGAGGAGACTCAACCCGACAATGAAGGAAGTGGTCAAAAAAGAGGTATTGAAGTGGTTAGATGCAGGAGTGACTCCACCCTTCTCAGCGCCAGGTACTATAGTACGTTAAGTCTCTTAAAAAGGGAGGGACCGTTAGCGTGAGGCACCGGTAGCCACGCATCACTTCCTTCTCGAACGCTTATGGTGGATAATCTACAGACTACGTAAAATTGAATAAGGCAATCCGAAAGATCATTTCACTAAGCTGGATCGATGCTAGGCCGATCAAAAGGCAGTATTATCGCTTTGACGGGTATTCCGCTATAATCAGATCACTATATTACCAGAAGACCAAGAGAAAACAAAATTCACGTGCCTGTATGGTATGTTTGCTTTTAGGCGAATGCCCTTTGGACTATGTAACGCACCGGGTACGTTTCAGCGTTGCATGACGGCTATATTCTCATAAATGGTCAAGAAAACAATTGAGGTATTCATGGATGATTTCTCCGTGATAGAGAAGTCCTTTGACAATTGTCTTGAGAATCTGAGACAGGCATTGATAAGATGTGAGGAAACTAACCTTATGTTGAACTGGGAAAAGTGCCACTTCATGGTGAAGGAAGGCATTGTACTTAGGCACTGGATCTTAGAAAGAGGAATCGAGGTAGATAAATCCAAGATTGACACAATAGAGAAGCTATCGCCTCCATCTTCAGTGAAAGGAATAAGGAGCTTTTTGGGTCATGCGGGATTCAACAGGAGGTTCATAAAGAATTTCTCCAAAATAACTAAGCCCCTGTCAAATCTACTTGTTAAAGGAGCACCTTTTGAGTTTGATGATTAGTGTCTGAAAGCGTTCTTGTTTCTGAAAGAGAAACTAGTACCAACACCTATGATAGTGGCACTGGATCAGAATTTCCTTAATCAATGTGTGATGTGAGTGACTAAGTGCAATAAGTGGCTGTGACCGATTGCAAAAAGGGAAAGAACATTTCAAGTTATCTATTATGCGAGCCGAACTTTGAATGATGCGTAACTAAATTATGCAACAACTGAAAAAGAACTTTTGGCTATTGTGTTTGCGTTTGATAAGTTCTGACCGTACTTGATTTGTAATGAGGTAATAGTGCATACCGACCATTCGACCATAGTAAGTACCCGGGAGTGACGTGAGGACTCGTAAATCGAGACTGATAAGGTGGGTGTTACTACTGATGTGAGCTCGACTCTAGAAATTAAAGATAAGAAAGGGACCGAAAATTCAGTAGTTAAATCATCTTCACAATTGAAGGGCCAAGGTAAAGAAATCATAAATGATGATTTCCCCCGATGAACACTCTTGGATTGCACAGACAAAGAGCGTACTGTTTGCCACTTAGAACCTCACTTTAAATAAGTGCAGGATCTCTCACCAGAGTTTAGTTATCAGTAGAAGAAAATATTTTTCACACAGTTGAAGCATTACTACTGGGAGGAGCCCATTCGTATGCTACTGTGTCGATCAAAGATAAGAAGATTTGTCCCATAAGAGAGTTCTGAAAATATACTTAACCCACGCCACACCCTAGCATGGGCACTCTGGGGAAATAGAATCAAACAAGTAGCGTACTTCAACGGATTCTATTGGCCTACCTTATTCAAGGATGCTCACCAGTTTGTGTCTACCTATGAAAAATGCCAAAGAATGGGGAGCATACCAAAAACGAGATGAGCCGCCCTTGCAAACCATTTTAGAGGTAGAGCTGTTTGATATCCGGGGGATGGATTTTATGGGCCCCTTTCCTTCATTTTTCAGTAACCTATACATTCTCCTGGCCGTCAGATTACGTTTCCAAATGGGTGGAGGCCATACCTACCCGAATCCATCGATGCCAAACCGTAGCAAGCTTTCTTCACAAAGGATATATTCACTTGATCCAGAACTCCACCGCGCTGATTACGATGGAGGAACACATTTCCTCTCAGAATAAAACTTGTTGATAGGTGTTGAGAAAATATGGTGTTCTAAGATTTTATCTTAATGTAGCTACCCACCCACGCACTAATGGCCAAGTAGAGGTGTCAAACAGAGAAATCAAATCTATCTTAGAGAAAACAATCAATAACTCGAATAAAGATTAGGAGAAAAAGATAGATGATGCACTTTAGGCCTATAGAATAACATTAAAGACACCCTTGGGAATGTCACCATTCAGGCTTGTATTTGGAAAAGCGTGCCACTTGCCTATGGAATTGGAACATAGAGCATACTGGGCAACTCGGAAGTTGAATATGGACAGTAGTAAAATGGTTGGCGAGAAACACATACTACAACTAAGTGAATTAGAAGAGTTTATCAATGAGGCTTATGAAAATGCTAAGATTTATAAAGAAAAGACGAAAGCTTGGCACGATAAGCATATCGTAAGGAAAGAGTTTGAGCCAGGTCAACGAGTCCTCTTATTTAACTCCAGACTCAAGCTCTTTCCACGAAAATTAAAGTCGTGGTGGTCGGGACCATTTACTGTGACTCAAGTTTTTGAGTATGGAGGAGTGGAAATTATGCACCCAGAGAAAGGGAACTTTAAAGTTAACACACAACGATTGAAGCCATACTTTGGAGGCGATTTTCATGCAAGCAAGCAGACCATCAATCTGAGCGCACCGAAAATGGTGCCGTAAGGAGTTCGTGCAATCCCGTAGTCTTGGGAACATTGAGATTCAGGGAAGTCGAGCTAACGACATTAAACAAAGATCTACTTGGGAGGCAACCCAAGCATTTTCAAGTTTTTCATTCATTAGTGTAGCTTTGCATATGTTTGTTTATTTTAGAGATGGAAATTTTCTCAAAGATCAGAATTTATGTGTGTCGACTGCTTTCGTTGTGCTCCGAGATCGCATAAATACACACAGAGGTAGCTTGGGAAATCTACTCGAGGTCGACAAGGATCAGAACTTTAAAGGGGGAGTGCTCTTAAACTTGGGAAATGTTTTTATAAAAGCTGGAATTTATCTTCTCCTCGTAGAATGTCGCTGATACGTTGATTCAACGCCGCGACGCCCTAATCGCTACAATGTCGAGGAAAAGTAAAATCTTAGCTCAGAATAAACATGACATTAGTTCCCAACGTTGCAACGTTGGCAACTTAGTTTTGAGCCACTCTTGGGAATGTCGCGCGTTGGATCCCAATGTTGCGACGTTGAAAATTGTAGCCTCTGGAACGTTGCAATGTTGAAAATATAACTCTCGCGAATGTCGCAACGCAATTGAATGGTCTTACGCCGCTCGCTTTTATGAACAAAGAATCATATTCTCACATCCGAAAACATGAAAAACCCTAACTATGCTCTCCGATTTTTGCAGGTGCCCTAGCCAACCCTCACCCATCCTCGTCCCAACTGATCTGAGCACCCTCCAAAGCCCTAAGCACGTTCCTAAGTCCGAAAACCCTAAGATCCACCTTAATTTGGATTTTCTCCATACAGTCTAGTTTTCGGTTGAGTTAGGTCTAGATTCAATTTGTATTGTTGTTTTTGGGGTTGCTTATGTTAGAGAAAGGACCCTAGGAGTGGTTGGTGATTATAGAAGCCATAAGGTAGAGCCAAGAACACCATCTAATGGAGTGCACACACTCTGGTGTCTGGAGTATTTCGTCTAAGTGAGTTCAGGTGGCTTTATCAGGGCACTTTGGTTAAGCCGCATCACATCAAAAGAGGAGGCTTGGGTGCTGGCGAGAGTGCTATTAAAGCCTAGGCAACCATCCAAACCCGACCCTATCAAGCGCCCAATGTCGAGCAAAAAGCAGAAACTGAGCTCGAAAAGAAGTCGAGTAAATGAAGAGCTCACTCATGATTACGATCATGAGAAATTCGTCAATGAGAGTGCGATTGAGAAATGCGGCCTAATCTCGAAGAATAGGTCCTTCATCAAGGAGAAGGGGTTTCACTACCCTGATGATTTCTTTCGCAAAACCATTATGAATAAGGGATGAAGGGCGCTTTGCCAACCTTCGAGACCGGCTACTAAGAGTGTGGTACGAGAGTTCTACGCCAATTTAGCTACCCACGTGTTGAAAAGGGTCTGAGTGCGTGGGGTTGTGGTAGACTTCAATGTGAAGTCTATCAACCGATACTATAACCTTGAGCCAGTTACCTTCGAGGCCTATGATAGGCTCTATGAGAACCCTAACTATCCTGAAGTCCTTAGGATGTTGACTAACGGGCAGGGCGAGTGGAAACTAAACAACGAAGGGCACATAGTGCACTTCAAGGCCAAACACTTGGCTTACATTCCTAAGGTATGACATCACTTCATCACATCGTGTCTCATCTCGACAACTAATGTGTGTGAAGTGACGGCCAAGAGGGCCCTGCTCAGCTATGCCACTATCCAGGACATCCCATTTGATGCCTGTACATATGAGATGCAATCCTATAACAAGGATGCAAAAGATGAATCTTAGCACCCCTTCCTTATTTACGTTTGCGCGTTAAAGTCTCTTAGAAGACAATGAGGCTTGAATACACCCGATCAAAGCGATCATGGTTAAGAAGGACAAACAGGGTGTACCAAGACCCGAGGAGGTGTACGATCAAGGAAATGAGCCCTCATATGAGAATGAGCTTAGGGCCTAGGTTTGGGATCCCAGCAAGTGCCCAAGGAGAGGCCGAGCAGTCATCCACCTAACCCCCACCACCACCATTATCCAAGAGAGGACCTGGGCCGCTCCCCCACTACATCAATACTGCTACAGGACCCAACTCGCCCCGATTCCATGCGTACCGGGATGAGACCCAAAAGCACCAGGTCACCATCAGTCAGAACATGGACGCACTCAAGGCCAACATGAGCACAGTCATGAGAAACCAGGCAACCATTCTAGCGCAATCGCTAGCCCATCCAAGAGCAGCCTTTTGCCCAACCTCGCCTTCACATGCCAATTCTCCACTAATCGCTTGATCCGAGTGATCACCAGTGGAGCCCACTCCACCTCACTTCTCTCTTTTTTTATTTATTACTGAGACACCGTCCACTTTTTTTCGGGGGTTGCTTGGTTTGGATTTTTTTTTCTTCTGTGTTTTGGTTGTTTTTAGTTTTATTTTTGCCATGGTTAGTTACAGTGTTCCTTTGTTTTGTTTTAGGGTCGTGTTCAAGTAGCCTTGCTTGTTCAGGTGTGTTTTAGGTATTGTGTGTGAGTGGATGTCAATATCGCTAATGGGAGGTTAATTTGAGTTAAAAATTTTCAAAAAGATTGAGTGCAGGAATGAAAAGGACTTGCATTTGCCCCATATCCTGAATAGTGTGCCGTAAAAGGTCAGTGACTTAGTTTAGTCACCCTCTGGGTGTTTCAAGAAGCCATTTCCCAATTAGTCTATCGCACACACACACATGTGATCTCCAGGGTATACCAATGTCTCGGATCTTGCTCACATGAAGTCCTCTCGTCTTGAGGGTTTCTAAACACTCAAGTGATGGGACACCTTTGAAAAAGAGGAATGCCATCGAGGCTCAAATCAAAAAAAAAAAAAAAAAAAGAAACAAATATATAGAAAAAAAAGAGAAAAAAAAAATAGATGTGTGTGTGAATAGAATAAGTGGGATTGTCCATTGGAATCCCGAGCACAATCTGAGGGGCCTCTCAAAGCCTAATGTCTTAAGCCAACCTGTCGAGCTATCACTTCACTCGCCTGATTACATAGACAGAGATACCATTTTCTACATTCTAGCCTTTAGTTTGTTTGAGGTTCGGGTGAAGTTCGGTGGGAAACCAAATTCCATGCCCTTAACCAACCGGGTGGGAGTCACCAATGCAACTCGCCATGACACTTAGATAAAACTTATAAGCACTGGTGTCCTTTCATGTTTAAGTAGTATGTAAATAAAAATGGTGCGTTCTTATCCTTCTGTGGTTGGAGTCTTTCAAATGGGTGAGTGGACTTCAAGTTTGGGGGTATTGGAACCGAGGTATATAAGCCAAGATCATGAAATAATTACACATAGACTTCTAATGGGATGTGTCATTAAAACGTAGGGTTGAGTCAAGGCTAGCACCCGACCTTGTTAGCGTGCTCTTTAAAGTTGCACAATTGCAGGTCATTAAGGATCCCTTGATTTTAGACCATAAAGGCTCGAATTGCAGGTTTGGTTAATTTTGACTCTCCGTGTTAGCGTTTTGGTGTGTCAATTTTCATGCGTGATAGTGTTATGAGTCTGTTTCTTGCTTGGGGACAAGCAAGAAGCTAAGTTTAGGGGTGTGATGAGTGCCCAAAACACTCATCATATACCCGCGTTTGATCACGTTGTCGGTTCATTTCATCTAGTAATAAGTGATTTTATTGTCGATATCCGGCGATTTGATTTTTGTGCATTTCGTGAAAGCGCTGCATTCTCGGAGGTTAAAGTGAGATGTGAAGAAGGAGATTGGAGAACCTAGCCTCAAAGTCGCGACGTCCCAACTTCGCAACGTTGAGGTAGTATGACGGTAGCTTCATATTAGCTAACGCCGCCGACGCTATGGCATTGCGGGACTCGCTCAAAGGAGAATTTTTGTGATATATCAAAAGAACGGAAAAATAAGTAAAGTAGTAAGTAAGAAACTGACACGTGACTGTATCACCATATAGCGTTGACTCGAGAGATCAGGTAATCGTTGCACCCTTGTATTTCCTCTTGAACTCCTATTGATTAAAAACCTCAATGATTATAATGACCAAGAGAATGTTCTAGCTTCTATTTCCTAGTGGTTTCATGTACTCATATCTGCATGATTCGTTTTTTATTCAGTTTTATTCAATATATTTATGGATCTGTTATTGACTTGCTCTATTCTCTGTAATTTACTTATATGGTGGTGTTTGGCCAACATCAACATGCTTTTGCCAAGAATATGAGATCGAGAGATAAGGTTCTATGATCCAGAGTGACACTGGTCACCCAAGAGTAGAGATCTCCCGGTTCCAAGTGTGGCTAGCTGGGGGGGCTTAACCATTTGCGCTTTCTCGGCTAAGGGTCGATGCAGATGCTACATAAACCCTACTAGCCAAATAGGCTAATATATTCTGAGAGGATATCTCGGGAGGGTATGATCAACCCGCCAAAGATGAATCCGTTAATATATCGAATAATAAATTTTACATAGGTTATAATCCATTGAATGTGACAAGGGGAGGCAAAACCTTGTCCCCATTAATTGAGTAAATAATTTGTTTAGGATTAACTTCCTATCATATTAGCCGTAATTCACTCGAATTTGAGATCCAGATAATTCTCTCACTACTACAAAAATCAAAGTTTATGACACTTCATACAATGACATTTTCAAAAAAATGTCATTATCTAATTATGAGTAACCGCACAATGACGCTTAATAAAAAAATATCATTGTCTTGTGAAAATTTTCTAATGTGATGACGTTATTTAGAGGTTTCATATTTCAAAGAGTATTATTTACCTATAAAATGACTTGTAAACTAAATCATGATGCTTCTACAAGGTCATAGAAAAAATCTATTTTTCCTAAAACCATCATAAGATTTGTTAATGTTTTCCCCTAGACAATAAAATCTAAAAAAACCCTATCTTTGATATCCTTTTTCAAACCCGATACCTCTCACATTCAAAGGCTATCCATGGGAGTATTTTTGGAGAAGAAAATCAAGATATTTGCATATGATGGAGAGGGTCATTTGAGAGGTCAAGATCGTGAAGGCATGTGCTAGGTTCCTAAAGACAGTGGACTGATGCTCGAAAGTTGGAGAGAAAACCGTAGATAGAGCAAGGCTAAACTCGTTCGCTTTGCTCAATGAAACCAGGCTAGAGAAAGAGGGAAGGTAGATCTTCGTGGGTTGATTTTGGTCTCAAAAGACATCAGTTAGTGATTTTAAAGGAAGATATCTCAGTATTTAGGAGCAAGATCGAAGCTTTTCTTTAATAAAAGGGGTTAGGTGCTTTCAGAGAAATGCACTAACTAGGATACTTCAAAGAGGGGGTGAGACCATATATCCACATATTTTTATTGCATATTTCAGGAGGAAGAAGAAGGGGTCTCTCAAGTATGTGTGCACAACTTCTGATTTTCTGAGTATGAACATCTCTTTCACAGCTTTCTTGATCTCTCTATGGTTCTATCACGACGCTTGTACTACTGAATCTTGCTCTATCTCAAAGATGTTTACATTGTTAGTGCAAGATTGAAATTAAGTTTTGAGATTTATTTTTGTTGGTCATGTTTCTAGGTTTAGAAGTCTCTATGATGTTTGTTTTTGAATTCCACCAAATCTTTTTATGTAACTTTAACCACTATTGAATTGTTTCTTCATCAATTTTTAAATTCTACATTTTGTACGATGGGATTTTGCCTAGGCAAAGTTCCTTTCTATAGTTACTAAACTGCTTTATCTCGCATTGGACTTTTCTTAAAATCATGAAAGCTTTTCCAAATTATTTTTAGAGCCACTTATGGCTTGGATTTAGTTTTTTGTTGTTGTACTTTTGATATCAAAGATATATTAATAATGGAGAATAGAAAATTAATGAGATTTTGTTTTGACTTTGACCAAAATCTCTTAGATTATGGTTTGCTGAACTTACTAGTGATTGTCTGAATTTTAATTTGTTTGATTGTTCTATATATAAAAAAAAAATGTAATCTAGAAGCCTTTGTTATGTTTTTCTTTGTCAAGGGTTTGATGTCCACTCGATCCAAACATTGCTTTTGGATTATTGGGTGATAACAACAAGATTTTGCCGTTAGAGCAACAATGGTTAATGCATGAGCAAGCCTTGAACATTGAAATTGGAAGCTAACAGACTAACAAGGAATACAAAAACATCAACCTTGCAGGACTTGCTTAATTAGGGGCTGTATTGGGGTTGGATGTGACGGTTTAATTAAGAGAGCTCTCTCCAAGATACGATCCCAGCGGCTCGAGGGTGAGTGCGCGGTGGGTTCGAATTGATATGGTATAGTCTCTTATGAACCAAAGGATAATATTTGAAGAGTGACTTCATCCTCAACTGATTTTGATGTATTTCCAGACTTATCTAGCCCTGAATCAAAGAAATCTTTGGCCATGTTTCAGTTTCGATCTGCTAACCTTCCATACACAAAAACTACATAAAAGAAAAGGAGGGGTCATTAAAGCACCATTACTAACATCATTTCATCAATGGCGAAGAGCTGAGAAAAATGCTGATAAGGGGGAATGTAATACTAGCATTTTGGGTTCAGCAATGGCAACACAGTGTCCCGCAAAGGCTCGATCATGCGTATGTAAGAGAGGAAGCCAAGGCCATTTAGGCAAATCACTCAAGAAACTAACACCCTTCATCGCTAGTCGTAAAATCTTTGAGCTTAGGTGAGGGGTGGAAATTTCGCATGGGGTAGATGTCAATTTATAGACAAGAGTCCTTGAATTAGTCTTTACTTTCTTAACTGAAAACACCATAAAACCAATCAAGTCTTCAGTAATGAAAACAATAGGTTTTTTTTTTTCTTTTTATTTAACTTTCAATGATGACCGGCCTTCACAACTACCCCAACTGTTTTGATCTTTTCTTGTGTCATATGTCTTGAAGATTTGCAAAAAAAATAACCCAACAAGGTTAGACATCTTCAACTTAGTATTAGTCTGCATGCAATTAATTTGTACAAAAAAAATGTTAGAAGGCTATGGATGCTAAAACTGAAGTGAAAGTCAAGCTGCATTAAGTACTTATAATTAGTAGAGCATTCTGTTTTCTCAATACCTAAACACTAAAAACCTTTATATGAAGCCAGGCAAGCAAATGGAAGATTGTAGAGTAGATGATTAACAAACACTTTTAAACCAAGGCTTTCTTAATTAGAAGAAAACAAAAAGATTCCATAGTTGGGGAACCTGGGATATAAAAAAAAAAATCAGATTTATTAGATAGAAGTCCTCATATTAGTCTAGTGTTCATCTATAGACTCTCCAAACCTTCAATAAATCACTTTAAAAAATATATATTAAAGGTTGAATTCTTCTTCAACTACTATATCCATATCTCATATGTTTTTCTTAAGGCTCCATTTGGAATCCCGAAAGTATTAAGGAAAGAAAATATAGAGGAAAATAGAGAGAAAAGTTGAAGGAAATAAAATTATGGAGGATAATAAAACTAGGTTTTAAAACTTAATAAATTCACTTTATATAGTTTATTTAAAACTTACTTTATTTGCTTCTCAGACATATAAGACTCAAGAAATTTAAAAAATCTATAAAATTTTAATCATTAGTACTTTGATTATATTTGATAAAAATGACAAAGAAATTTTAAAATATTTAAAATTTTGACTATCAGTAATTTTGATTATATTTGATTTTCTCTTATATTTTCCATGGTAAAACCAAACACAAGAAAATTAGTTTCCTTAGTATTTTTTTTCTTTCCCTAATGCTTTCCAAATTCCAAACGAAGCCTAGGACTTTTCAAGTCAATCTCTCTCTCTCAAATACATTAAAACTTCAATTTTAGAGATGCTAATTAAGGGAATAGAATTAAAAATGCATAATAGTCGCTTTTTAATTTATTTTAATACAATGACCAAATTCCATACAAAAGAACACTTTGATTATTACAACTTAAACAAGGAAGTAAATAGTTCATGGCTTTATCATGTATATAGTTTCTTAGTCAAGTGTCCCAATTTAACCACCTGGAGGTACTTCCGACCACATTCTTATCCTTCGTTTCATTCTGTAATGTGATTGAAACCGCATTTACATGTAAAGAATCAAAGTATAGAAGAAGCCTTTGCGGGTCGCCATCTCGTAGCCAACTGACCGATGAGAATGAGGATGGTCCATATCCTGCTGTGCCCTACACAATGACCTGACTATGGCAGATGCTGGCATTCACATGTACTCAAATTCTTGCCTTTAAAATAACGGGGAATTGTTCATGTAAGTTTACGCACCGACTAATCTTAGCCCCCGTTATCATCGGCTAGATAAACTCGATAGCCTCGAGATAACCTCAAACTCGTGACCATTAAATAAAACCCTAAGACCTAGGATCAATCGAGCTACTCCCTCGAGATTAAGTATTTGTTGATTGTACCCACACGAACTCAAACTAGGACACACAACTTTTTGAGGCGCTTATGGTAATTGGTCAATGGACCACAATGAATCCCTCACCAACCCCCCTGCTAAAATTTAGTTGAACTAGCTTCTTATTTCTTGCTTCAAATCATGTATAGTACTTGAACAATTTCCGTCGGGAAATGACATGTGTAAAAATGGAACTTTTTCTAAAGTAACCATTTGGTGGTTCCAGTCTTTGCTTTCTCAACTGGTTCCAATGGATTAAATAAAGACAAAAATTCCAAAATAATGTAGACTCATCGAAGAGTTAAAGAACAACTCTTAGGAGTGTTCCCTTAACAACAATATGATTGATTATTCTATATGCAATATATCATATCATATACTAAGATTCTAGTTGTGACTGTCTAGCTAAAAGCCTTAGAATTAATTCTATTTTGATCTACTTTGGAAATCTGGAGGTGGATCTACAAGTTCATGAGTGCTTATTGAGGTGTTTGCTAGAAATCTTCATCTCAAGTGTGTAAAGTTCTTGTATTTTGTTTTCCTTTCCCTACCTTTCTTCTTCCTCATGTTCTAATGCACCTACCCCTAACATTTTTTGTTAACTTACGGGGATATAGCTTGATAAATTAATTGTCTGCAACACTTCTAAAATGTTTTTTTTAATCTACCAATGATGTCTTTTCCATTTTTTATTTTTTATTTTTATATTTGGTTCTAATAACGTTTTATTGTTTATTAAGTGGCAACTATGGTGGTGCTCTAGTGAAAGGAATTAAAGTGAATAAGTCTTTTTGGGTACTATTCTCTTTCACTTTCACCTTTTTCCTGTTTCACTTGACAAGTTAGTGCCTCTTGATATTGATTGGCTTTTTTATTAGTAAAAGTTTTTTGATAAGTAATATCTATTAAAAATGAAACGATTCAGCACCCATACAGCAATATATAAGGTACATAGGAAACTTAAAAAAACTCAACCAAGAGGGAGAGGGGGAACAACAAAAACTGCCCATACTATGAGCTGTGCCAATCTAAAAAGGAAACAAATTGAAGACATGACATGATAGGGTAGTTGCTAGGACTATAAACAAGACTTGGTTAAAATATCATGACTTGGTTTTTAGTATAGGTTTTTGCTTTTTATTATGTATGTGATTTAGCATGGACTTGTTTACTGTTATTATCAGTTTTTGGCTTTTGAAAAAACTGATAAAAAAAACTTATAATTTTTGGGTAAAATATCATATGAAATTAATAAAAACTTAATTTGGGATATGTAGTTATTGCAAACAATTGGAGAATTTTGGCTCCCTTTTAAAGTGGGTTTGCGGTTTCTTATGATTGTCAAACTTAGAAGCCTAAGAGTAGATAGGTTGAATTTTTAGTGGGGAGAATGGGGCTTAATTTTCATATGCTATGTTTGGTTTCCTCAGAAACAATTTTTAACTCGTTAATATAAAGATTAAATAGTTCACACACACACATAATAAATCTCGACATGCCCATTAATAATTAATAAATACTAAAATGCTTCACCAAATATAAATAGAACGAAGATGTCCTTAAGTTTCTTTTTTCTTCTTATGTCTTCCCTCATTCTTTTGGTGGAGTATTTCAAATGCTAGTAATTTTTCCATTATGTTTTGTTGCGCTTTTATTATTTATTTTAAATTAAGGCAAAAACAACTTCAAGTAGATATAAATAAACCTACCAACTGGGTTATTATCCTTGTTTAGTGAAAGATTTTGAGTTTTATTTATGAGAAGTCGGAAATTGAATAAAACTATGGCTAAAAGTTTGACCACTAATACCAATTATCGCAATTTCAAACAAGTCATTTTTTTCATCAAAAGTGGGCTACTGAAGGTATGGTTTTCATTATGAGAATTCTTTTTAATATTGTCATTGGTAGATTACTTAGCCTAGAAGTAACACATTAGCTATAAGGTAAGTAGATTAATTGAATCTCTCTCTCCAGTTTTTACTTTCGTGTTGCTTTGCCGGGAGGTCTAGCATCTTTATCAGGACAATTTTACTAGCCTTCTACCACAAAATGCCCTGTAAAATGCTTTTCTGAAAGTGATACCGTATTTTCTTTGTCGAGTAAGTTCTCTTATCTTTAATTTGTCACAACCAAATCTTATATATTTTTTCTAAGGTTGTAGCTTTGCCTTTCATTATAGAAGAGACATAAGCTTGAACCAATTATATGAGGGAAATAAATTAAGAGAGAGAAAAAAAAAAATAGATTTAAACTTAATAAATTAATACTATATGTTTGTTCAAACTTACCTTATTTTTTTCTCTGTATTATATAAGGACTAAGAAATTTAAAATATATATAATTTTGACTCAATAATTTTTATTACATTTGATGATGAGCAATACATATATTGGTGTTGTAATGCAGAGATGATTTGTGTCAAATTTTCATATTTTATTCAAAGTTATCAAGGTTAACAAGCCAACATTGATGGCTCTTCTATTTTCTCATCATCTACGTCTTTAACTTTCAGGTTAAAGATAGGTTTCGATTACAAGTCAAAAGATCGTTACTGCAGGATATCTCACCCTACCTGAAAAAGAAAGGTACTCCTCGTGATTTAAGAAAAATGTCCGATACCTAGATGATATAAATTAAATTTTTATCAAGAAAGATTTGTGAGAGAAGGTTGTCACTATAAAAATAATGAAAGTCCTAAGCATTCATTCTAGCTTAACCGGGATCTAAAGATGCTTAAAAAACATATAATGTCAAACATCGACTTTTCAGAAAGCATTCGTCATCCTGGCATGCAATCACATTCATAATTATGTGGTTTAGCCAGATGCACACTCAATATAATAAAACCACTAATATACTTCATCTAAAATCGTTGTTTACCGAATCATGTTCCAACCCACCGTGATTATACCATTTGAATGTAAAAGTTTTTAAATCTCGTGATTAGTTATTTATATGCTTTATTGTAAGAACAAGGTATGTACGTAGTACGTACATGCATGCGTATTTGCATTCTAACCTAAATAGAACTACGCCTTATCGTTCTAATCTCACGCCCCAGAATCACAGGCTCGCCGCTCCTCGCCCGCCAGTTAGCGTAACTCGCTTTCTTTTATTTTAAATTTTTTAATGATTACATAATATTTTCTAATTGTTAAAAATATTATTTTTTTTCTATTATGAAAAATATAAATTAGTTGTTTATAGAAAAAGAATAGTTATTAAATAATTAGTTTTAATTGTAAGACCCGAAAAAATTCTAATTTTTTGAAAAATGGTAAAATGGTAATTTCGGTCAAAATCCGAAATTTTTCTAGATCTTGGATGATGAAACGGACTTCACCGTTGGAATCGTTTTGCGAAATCTAGCTACCACATTGAATTTCAGACAATGTAATTTCACGTTTTAAGGTACTGTGTGTCGTGTCATATGACAACTTGTGAGAAGTACACATGATATGAGACAAAGGTGCACAGGCCACTTGATTACATATCCATGTGACACATGTCACATGAATAATGAGAGGATAAGAGATAAATGGTTTCTATTAAGCCATATGTCAAATGGTCCTTAAAGTCAAATTAAGAGGACAAAAGGGGAATAAAAAAAAAAAAAAAAAAGAGAACACCTTCTCTTTTGGCCTGGTATCCGGCAGTGAGGGGAGAAAATATGGTTTAGAGATAGAGAGTCTAATTTCTCTTTAGATTTCTCGGCGATCGGACTGGTCTGCTCCCATTTGTTAAAAGGCAAAGCTGCTCTACGTCGCAAAGAGCTGGGCACGGATGTTTCGCTTTGTGGAGTTTCGACAACCCGCGGGCAGGTAGGGTCTTCTCCTACTTGATTTAACTTTAGCTTAAGAACCTTGCATGGTTGGAGTGTTTAGGCCGAAGCCGTGAGTTTTCCGCCCTCTCGGAGCGGGATCGAATGCCTGAATTTTTTCAAAATTTACGCCTGTGCCGATCGGAGAGCCTTTGGGTGGTCCTACTTGTGTGTGATTTGTGTTGCTTGGGCGGTTCAAAATGAATTGTTTAAATTGTTTATTAGCCCATGTGAGCTAATCTTGGTGTTATTGTCATGAAAGAATAACATGTTGTTGTGTGTTAATTTTTGTTAAATATACATGCTTGATATATTAACATGGGTTGTATGGAAATGGCATAATGCAATTCATATGCACCGGGGCATCCTAGAATAATAGGTGTGAGTGCATGACATGAAAAACGTGGTTGCTAAATGGATTTCAAAGGAAGATTTTCCGAAGAATTGCCTTGGAGAATTATCCAACAATTCATCTCGGAGGAAGACCCATGACTGTTTCGGAGAGTTACCCAAAGAATTCACCTCGGAAAGGGTCAGTCTAATATCTCTACTCCAAATTCGATATTATGTTTTAAAGAACAAAAGCCTTTTGTTTGAAAACAAAGTGTTTTCTCACCCTTGGCTTAGGCACACTAGAGGGAGTCGTTGAGGGTTCCCAGAAGTGTGGAAAGGGTGGAGTCAGCATTCTCATCCATTTCATGTAGGCAGGCTGAGCAGTGTTCATATATGTTTTGTTTGGAATGCTTGGTTTGCCATTGCATGGTTAATTTAGGTGGAGTAACCCATGGTGATAATTCACTCACCGGGCATTGCTCACCCTATCGAGGGAAAAATTATTTCAGGCATCAAGGTTCATCCGGGATGACGATCCATGAGGTCTTAGAGACTACTTTAAAATGGCCATATGTGGCCTTGTTATGTATTTTAAAATCTGGGTAAAAGACCCAGTTTTGATAATTTGTAATCAAAACAAATTGTAAATTCACTTATTTTTGTATAAAATATACATTTTGGTGAGTATGGATGTATGGGCCAATGTGGCCATTTTTACTCATGTATGGGTCTCATGATATGAGACACACATGTTTCAAAGAAAACTTTATTTTACAATATATAAAATTTATAATAGTGTTATTTATTATTATTTTTAATTTTTTATTGTCCGATCCATTTTGGCTTGTGGTCTACGACGGGCTAGGCTATCCAAAAGTGGGAGTGAATAAAAGTAGACATAATTACTCGGGCCTCGTTGACATGCGAATCTCGAATGGGCTCGACACATTTAAAAATAGCCTACCTTGGTTTCCAAGCTTATATTAAAACAATTGAAAATCTTGCCTTGAAAACTGGATACTACTACTTTCTTATGATTTTGGTTGCTAAACTTAGAAGAATAAGAACAGATAGACTAAATTACACACACAAGCCCACACACACACAAACCCACACACCGTCCAATTTATTACTTAGGATATTGTGAATCTATTTTTTTTCCTTTTAGAGTAATTAACATTTTTTCATACAATTATTGGACCTTAAAAATTTCAGTTACTTGATAATTAATATCTTTTTACGTACTTTGTTCAACCCATTAACATAGGCTTTGTTATCTATGTGTTTAATATAGAAATTTATTACTCATGTGTTAGAGAAATGGATCGTTGTTGGATTTCAAAGGATCGAAGGTCTAAGGAATATGAGGATGGGGTTGAATACTTTATCTCATTTGCAATACAAAATTCAACAAGCAAGATATCAATTAGATGCCCTTGCATACAATGTGGAATTTGATATTCCATAAATTCTTAAATCCTACCCGAGAACATTTGCTTTTCTATGGATTTAATTCAGTTACCTTACATGGTATTGGCATGGGAAGCAGGTCCGCTAGTGACCAACAACTACCAAGGCACAACGTTGTACTAAAAATCAGTTCTTTGATGAGGACTGCACAATTGAGATGGTAAAAGCTGCTCATGACGATTTTCATGCTGATGAAGAAATTTTCATAAATTACTGTAAGATGCTGAGAAACCTTTATATTCAGGTTGTAGAAAATTTACCAAGCTATCTGCATTAGTTAAATTATACAATCTGAAAGCACGATATTGATGGTCTGATAAAGGCTTTTCAGAACTATTAGGATTGCTCGGTGAAATGTTGCCTCTTAACAATGAGTTACCACTATCCATGTAAGAAGCAAAAAAAACTTTGAATGCATTGGGAATGGAGTATGAAAAGATACATGCATGTCCAAATGATTGCATATTATATAGGAATGAACTAAAAAATGCATCTTGTTGTCCTACTTGTGGAGCTTCACGGTGGAAGGTTAATTCATCAGGAGCTAAAAAGAGAAAAGGAGTTCCAACTAAAGTCATGTGGTATTTTCCACCCATCCCACGATTCAAGAGAATGTTTAATTCCTCAAAAATTGCAAAAGATATCACTTGGCATGTACAAGAAAGAGAGTTTGATGGGAAGATGTGTCATCCCTCAGATTCCCCATCATGGAAGTTAATTGATCACAGATGGCAGATTTTGGTGGAGAGCCTAGAAATCTTAGACTCAATATTTCAAATTGATGGTATAACCCCAGTTCCTTTAGTAGCAGGCATAGTTGTTGGCCTATTATAATGATAATTTATAACCTTCCTCCATGGTTATGCATGAAGAGAAAATTTATGTTGTTATCCTTGTTGATATCAGGTCCACGACAACCTGGCAATGACATAGATGTTTATTTGGCACCTTTGATAGAAGATCTCAAACCAGGAGGTGGATTGCTTTTTACGCATATCAAAAAGAAATTCTTTACATTGAATGCTTTTATTATGGACAATCAAGATTTCCTGGAAGATATGGCAAATTTTATCGTGTTGCACGCTTAAAGGGTACTTTCCGCTCTCTATACGCGGTGAAGAAACATATTCCCTTAAATTGAAACATGGAAAAAGAACTCACACTTTGGCTATAGAAATTCTTCCATGTAACCATCCTATAGGAGACAAAAAAAGGCTTTTTAATGGTATGACTTCATCAGAATTTGACAACCATTAAGTGGAGAGGCTATATTGCATAAAGGATAATATTTGTAATTCATGGGAAATAAGTATATAAGGTTAGTTAAGATAAGTCTAAAGGCAATGTTTCGCATGTTGTTGGAAGAAGAAGTCCATATTCTTTGATCTCAGCATGGAAGATATCTACATGTTCGTCATAACTTGATGTGATGCACATCGGGAAAATGTATGTGAAATCATCATTGGCATGACATTATTGACATCCAAGTGGAAGACAAAGGATGGACTAAAATACTGCTTAGATCTTATGGAAATGAGCTTGAGGTCTAAATTAGCACAAAGGTTTGAACAAAAACGAACTTATCTTCCCCTCAAATATATACACTCTAGAATAGAGAAGAAGATTTTTGTCAAACATTGTGGAAAAGTTAAAAAAGTCCTCGAGGGATATTTGCTCAAACTTTGTGAAACCTTTGTATCTGTGGAGGAATTCAAGCTTGTTGGCCTAAAATCACATGATTATCATACACTAATGCAGCAATTGTTTCCAATTGCATTGCAATCAATTCTACCAAAGCATGTTTGACTTGATATTTGTAGGCTGAGTTCCTTTTTCAATGCTCTCTATAGAAAAGTGGTTGACGTGTCTACACTAGATGAATTGCAAAATCAGTTGGTTGTGACATTATGCTTGCTTGAAAAGTACTTTCCACCTTCTTTCTTTGACATCATGATCCATTTGATTCGCGCATCTTGTAAGAGAGAGGTAAGACTTTGTGGACCAATCTATCTTAGATGGATGTACCATTTGAAAGGTTCATGGAAAGTACTTAAAGAGTTATGTACGTAAATCGTAATCTAATAAAAAGGATGTAATGTTGAATGCTACTGCGTAGGAAGCTTTACAGTTTTGCACGAATACTTATCAAATGTGGATACAATTGGGATTCCTTATTGATCCAAGAATTGATTCACAAATCGGGACACACCTTTATCGAAGTTTTTTCATGAAAGTTGATCCCATTGTTTTGTTGCAAGCACATCATTATGTGTTGGAGCATACAAACTATTTTACAACCTTATTTTTGAGTAAGGACCACCCATTTATTTGTGTTTTATTATTATTTTTATAAATTTACAATATTAAATAAAAGTTATTCTTGATTTGTAGAAGCACTTGACATGGTTGAAAATACGAAATCCTATTCTTCAGCTAGAGGCAAAAGTGGCTTCTAAGATGACATGAGGCGCACTTTTACTTATTAGTTTGAGGGAAAAGGTATTCTGGGAATATTTGTCATATTAATCATATGTTTTAACATTGAAATTTAATAATTAATAACAATCGGGAATTTTGTGGCAGGTTGATGTTGCCATTGTTAACCAAGAACCTCTAGCTAAAACCCTTAAGTGGATAGCACATGGCCTTAACTTGATATGTGTCGAAGTATAATGGATATACCATTAGTGATTGTTGTTGTTACCACTTCTCAAGGCGAGATGATTCGCGCTGCAAAGCAGTGGAGTTGATGTTGCCAACATCAACAATGCAAATTGCAGGTGCAAAGGATAAAGAATCAATATTTGGTGAGCTACCACTTATGGGATTATTACTGAGATTTGGGATCTTGATTACACCAAGTTCGAGATTCGGTTTCAAGTGTGGCCAGGTTGACAATATGTGGCTTTAAAAGTTAATGAACTTGGTTTTACATTGTTGGTTGATTTGATGAAGGTGACGTATAAAATCGATTCATTCATTTGCATCTCAGAAAGCAACGTTTCTATGTGCAAGACCGACTTGAGCGAGATGGTCAATCGTCCTAAATCGCGAAGACTTCTTACATAAGGAGGTGTTGATGACCTTAAGTTTACCAGCTGAACATCATCCTTCCATTAGTGCAATTCCAAAAATATATTCATTTGATGATATGGATGACTCTCAAGCCATATGCATGCGGGAAGATAGTGAAGGGATTTGGATTGAAACAATTCTTCCATGTGATTCAATTGCAAGTTTTTGCTAATGATGTAATAGAATATATTTATGAATGATAATGCATCCAAACTCCTTTTTGTCAATTTATTTATGTGTTTTCATGTATGTTTGTATGGATGACTATAATTGTTCTCCTAAATGTTTTAGAGCTTAACGTTCTTTTATAGATATCACAATGTTAGGGAATGAAAGGAAAAGGTATTTCAAAAAACTGACTGCTTTCCTTTAGTTCCTCCATTCTTCACATTAATTTTAATGTAACTTAATTTTCATTACTTATAGGAATGGATGCAGATGATGGGCAAAAACCTATAAAGAGGAAGTCTCGAGGAATGACCCGAAAAGCAATGGTCATTAAGAATAGGAGCAAAGGAATAAAGCTTCTCACATCAAGTGTCTGACCAGATGGGATTTTTTGGTGATAATTTGTGTGCATCTCACAAGTTACTTGGGTGTATTAGTAGGACAATGGTGCCTATTAGATAAAGGCGGTGAGATGTTCCCATTCAATTAAAGGAAAATTTGTGGGATTCAATTGAGGTAACCTATTTATACTCTAAAAGACTATTGGTAACATATTATTATTCATTAAAAGATAAAGATACTAATAATTTTGTAATAATTTGAAGACTTCTTTTACATTGGATAAAGCGGGAAATCACATGTAGACAACTAGGAAAGTTTTGAACGTTTAAGAACCACTTGAGCGTGAATCACATCCGTACCTTCAGGAATCGCGAGGAAATGTTGGAAGAACCAGGTTGAATATAGTTTCATTGAGGATGAAGATTGAAATATCCTTGTCAAATATAGGCTATCTAATGCATTTCAAGTAAAACCATTAAACCATGCTACTTCTATTAAAATGTAATGAATTAAATTCATTAATCGCCTTAGTAAAATGTACTTATTAAATCTTGTTATAAATTGCGAAATTGGAAAAGTTCGAGAAGAAAGAAGGAAAGAAACATGCATATAATCCTTTGTTTAAGTAGAAAAGGATATGCAAGACTAGAATATTTGGTAGGATTAATAGCTATTAGCTTTAAGTTTCTAAGAATTCATACTTGTGAAAATAATGGTTTTGATATTTAGATATGTTTTCATTATACTAAACATTTATCAAGCAACTATATGATGTCCAATTGTATATTCTCATAGATGGTGACATCTAGATTCAAGTATTGATAGAAGCATTTTGTGGAAAAAAGCAAGGGAAAGGAAAGATGGAAACTATTATGAGGTTGTCATACCCGTTGTGGAGAAGATTGTAGGTTCTTATTTATAACCTAAACTTAGTATGTTTAGACAAAAAAATTATTGTTTCTATTGAACATAACTTTATAACTTTGTGACTTTGTTGTAGATGAACTCTTGAAGGATTCTCAAGAAAGGCCCGGGTCAAAAATTATTATGGGAGTGATGATATACTTACAAAAGCATTAGGAACTCCTGAATATAGCGGTCGAGTACGTGGTGAAGGGAAACATTACACTCATCGACGGTATTTTCCATCTTGTGGTTGATCGTGCAATCTCGGATTTTGTCGCTTATCAAAGAGCGACGAAAACTCAGTTTGAGAGTGGCATTTAGCAAGCTTCGGAAATTGTACCAACTACACCTCGATATGATATGGGTAGTTGTAACTGCTATAAACCACTGTAATACTGAATTTGTTTTGAGTGTATCGGAATGTTGAAGATCAACCCGACAACACTGAAGAACCTCAAAAAAAATTATTTATTTTTAGTGCTAGTTTTTAGTTAATTAAAGTATGTAAACCTAAAACTCTTAGAAAGTGGTCAAAAGTTTGAAAAATACTAGCTCTTTATTCTTTACACGTACAAACTTTCTTCTTATGACTACTAATTTATTTTTGGTTGTTTAATTTTATAGGTGAGAAAATGTCAATTAGTTTGTATCAAGGAAGGAAAATATAGGTAGCGGGTGGGACAATTAATGTGAATGTGGTCCCAGCTATCTTGTGGTAGTGGATGTCTATACGAACCAAATACATAACTTCCAATTCAGTTCATGATGACATTACTACTATTGGAAGAAGCTGTTGGGTATGAAGTTTGGCCCATCATTTGATCATTCTCAGTTCTCATCTAACATGTGCAATATTTTTATATATTTTATATAATTTAATAGACATAATTTGTGTTTCAATTCATAAAGATACTCTTTGTACAAAGTCGAAATTGAAAATAGAAAGGATTACAAGAAATAAAGAATTAAGCAAATGTGAAAATCCTCGAGATATCAAGAACTTTGACACATGGTTAGTCTCTGTGTTCAATGATCAAAAAGTAAACCATTAAACATTCTAGTGATGTTTTGGAGGGTTTAGAAACTTTCCCATGAAAGAAGATATGGATATGATAATCTCATCAAAGGAAGTGTCATGCAATTATATCATATTCTACATATGGTGAGAGAACTTCTGCCTTTATTTTTTATCTGCTTAGTTACATTATTGATGAATACACATTTGAGTGATAATTATAATAGAATCTAGCACATTTAAATCACAATTTATCCACATTTGGCATAAGAACAGGTACTTCTAATTTCTTCTGTGTTTTCAGACTTGTGCAGGTCTTTCAGGTTTAAAACGTAAGTGCTCAAGGATGTAAGCCTGGGAAGCCAATATGAAGCAATGTGGATGTGGGTGAGCAATTGTGAGAATCTCGGGACCTCAGTAAAACAGAAAGCACGATTGGGCATCTTCTTAGTTGGCTGCATTCTACCGTTTTCAACTGAAATCAACGGTGGTGATTCTACTGGTACGAACTTAAGTTCTACCTGTACAACTGCATGGAACTTGCGAGAATTGTCCAAGAATTCAATCATGCGCAGTGTATAGTCGACAAAAAACAAAAATGGGAAAATCACATTGGAGAATTTATAAAGGAGGAGGACACAAAGTAATAAAGACTCTTTTAGTTTTTAAGCTTTCACTTCTAGGGTTTAGGTTTTGATAGAATAAAGTTTCTCCATTTTTGAGTAATTTTTGTAGCAGATCAAATTTAGTTTCCATTCTTTTAGAAGTTTTGGATTCAATAGTTTGTAATCTTTCAGCATAAATATTTATTCTGCTTTAAATCCTAGCATTCCATATTCTTCATTCTCAGTTTTACAAGTTAATTCCGATTTCTTCAAGGTACTGTTTTTTATGATTAATTGTTCCTGCTTTAATTGTTCATATAAATTTTATGAGTTCTAAACCACACTCTCTTGGGATCCCTACAGAAGCTCACTAAATCAAGGTAAAGTCCCTCAGATTCCTCTTTTGATCTTCTTTCTAGATTGTGTAATGTCTGCCACTTGTAAAAAAAGTTTATGAAATCATAGTTGCACATATTCTTGACAACGTGTTAACAAAGATATCCTTGGTACGTTGTGTGATCATGAATGCAAGGCGGGGTTCATTTATTGAGAACAAGTGTTTAGTATTTTCGATCATCTTATTTTCAAAAGAGCATTTGAGATAAATCCTCCATCGAACCATTTATCAATGGTTCCTAGATGAGTTTATAAAATAAGAGGGGTGGGACTTACGTTCGATGAGTGGAACCTAAAAATCCCGGCAATTGTCTTTCTAGTTTAAAACATTTAACCCGATCAACGATCAGCCAAACAACACAACATTACAATTCTCTTTTAAATCATACTTTTAATTGGGAATAGCTCCTATTGATCCAACAAAGTAAGACCGCTCCACGAGGAGATATGTACGTAGTTTCATAGTATTACAATGCTAGACGACCATGAATTCCTCGCTTGGGAATCAGCGATCGACACACTAATGGGACGAAGCATTTTAGCGCAGATATGTTTTGAAGTGGCGACTAATCAAGTTGATGCGAAGAGAGCTAGAGTAATTTGCAATTGCATTGCCGCAAATCAAGTAGTTCTCCATTTTCTTTGTTTTATTTTGTTTCGTTTAGTGAGGAAATACAGAAGTGGGTATTTCTTGAATGAGTAAGTGTAGTGCATGTCAGTTTGGGCTCGCAATAATGGCTGCCGATCTAGTAGAATAGTGCCTCACAGGTCGAAATCATAATAGGTCAATTGTCTCTAGATAGCATTATACCTCGAATGGATCCCTTTTCGTGTCAGCTGACCTTTGTTTAACGAACATACTTTCGAAAGGATTCTGGTAACCACAAGGATTCAATGAGCCTCCCGCAACATGGAGTGGAAGCTACACTCCAGTGGCACACTTAGGTAGTAGGAGGGAATGTTAACTTCCAGCAATCAATATGGTCTCCACTGCTCCTTTACCTAATGTGGAAAGAACCGCCCAGAGAAATCTCTGACCTCGAGGACTCTGACCAATTCTTTGTTAGATGGCTCTGAGCATCAATTTCTAATGAAATTAGGAAATGATCTAAAGATCTCTTACACATGCATCAGGGTTCGAATGAGAACCATATTCATTCTTAGAGATTTTGAAGATGTTTGGTGCATTTCTTTCTCTTGACTCACCCCTCCACATAATCATTTAGTTTGACTCCTTTTGTAAGGAGAAAGCTAAATTGGTTTCGTCCTTGGCACCTAATTGGAGCTTTGCATGGGAAAATATCGAAATGAGTTCCTCAACAAATTTTCCCTTTGCGTACTAATGTCTCATGAATCAATTCGAACTTTTAAAAAGCACAGTGAACCCAGTTTCTTTGCTGTGCTCTGGAAAGATAAGGATCTCCTCCATGCTATCCCTCACCATGGATTGGATGTAGGACAAATATGTGCATACTTTCATCAAAGTTATCTTTGAATAATAGCGGTACATCAGATGATGTGCGACGAATTCTATGAAAGAAAGTGCTGAGAGCAGTGACTTTTGACCTTATGTGAAGAATGCTCGAACTGGGAAGCTAACACCTCTTAGACCTTTGCTAAAGATTACATAGCACATCCATTGGTGTGGAATCCACCACCTAAGAGAAGAATGATGAGTTGCAAGCCAAAATTGCAAATTTAACAAGGAAATTAGAAACTAATAGAGATGAAAAGATTGAATGAGGTAACTGGTGTGCCTCGATTACCCTCGATACCAAATGGACCTAGAGTAGAGGAGCCATGCAGTATAATACGATGACCACACACTCGACCATTAACTGCCCAAATCTTCCTCAAGTTAAGGGAGCCATTCAAAATTCAGACCAAGCCACCTTAACTGCAAGGAAACCTTTCAATTCCCAGTACTACAAAACTTACAATCTGGGTGGAAGCGAAGCATCTAATTTTAATTTGGAGAAATGAGGAGGACTGCATAACTGCCAAACAACGAGGCCCTCACTATCCAAACCAAGGTTTTCCAAATTCCATTCCTCATTTGAATCAAGGCCCCGAGATTTCGGAAACTCTGTCGGGTCATAAAATCATAAGACGAGAATCAAAACTCACGACCTGACCTCCACATAAGAAGTGCAGAAGATATAGTTACACAGTTTGTACAAACCCAGCAATCCACAAACACGAACTCCGAGCGCACACGAATGATGTGAGATCCCGAATGTGTTGGCCAAATTACATGGGTAACCTTGACAGAAAGAAACTTCTGTCTGGCCCATCCCGAAGCCCGCAGGTGAACGATTGTGGGAAGTTTAGGTTCAGTGGTACCTTTGAGCCTTGTGGGTACATCACTACCCTTCGAGTGGTAGGTGGTTGACAAACCTTCCAACCAGGAATCTGTCTGAGTCGCTTAGTGAATTAATTTGCAGGGAGGATGAAGAATTAGGCCACCTCATGTCCTGATGAAGGAATCGATGATCACCCGAGGAGGAAGACAAGTCCACCCATATCCTCCCGGCTCCATTACCTCGTAGGCCCGAGGCACCAAGAAAATGGCTAACCATTCGGAGATTGTAAATTTTTATTCGAAATAAGTCAAACTGAATATTCCTTGTTAGATGCCATTAAAGCAAATCCCCATCGTAGCTAAATTCTTGAAGGTTGTGCGGTAAAGGAAACTGGAATTGTGTGAGGAGGCATTCATGGTAGACAATCGTCTAATTCGGAACAACTTGCTTTAGAAACAAGACCAATTAGTCCTACTATTTCTATGGTAGTAGGAAATTCAAAGTTGGGGCATGCTTTAGTGGACTTAGAGGCGAGTGTTGGTGTTGCCTTATTCGGTATCACGTGGTTTTAGGGTGCATAAAGGTAGAGCCAACCAATATCACCTTCAACTAGTGACGGGCGTGAAAATTCCTAGGATAGTGAAGGATGTATTAGTCCCGAGTGGACAAATTTTACTTCCACTATTCGATTTTGTGGTTAACTTGACACTCGGCGTGGTGAACGAGGAACTTTCAGTTCCCAGTAATTCTTAGTCGACCACTCTTTGTAGTTGCTAATGCCATTTATTACATTTGTGAGGGAAGGCCTAATGACACTTTCATTTGGGAACATATTTGTTAATCTGAATATTTTCAATGTAATCAAAGGAATAGGGGATAGAAGAAGACATGTGTAGTGTCTGATCGGCTCATGTGCAAAAATACGGATAATGTTTCACATGATGATCCTCTTAGTCATATGCAGTCGACCAATTGGATGAGTGACCACTTTGGAGTCAGAGTTTCTCCGCTCTATAATTGAGCATAAGATGTATTGAAGTTAACGGTGGGCCTTTTCAATTTGAACCTTTGTAGCCAAATGAGGATAAGACATTGCCTTCGGAGGAGAAGCCACCTAGCTTGAGCTAAAACCTTTACCAACACATACTTAAATATGCATTCTTAGGAAGCGAGGACACTTTTCATTAATCCATATCTTCCTCATTAAGGCATTATTTCGAGGCTTCGGCTTTTGAAATATTGAAAACCCGCAACTGAATTGCTTTAGGTTGGACAATTACCGGATATTAAGAAGGTGGCCTTGATCTCGCACATAAAATTCACTGAAGAGGATGTCAAACCTTACAGCGTCTGACGATTATTGATAATGAAAGAAGTGGTGAAAGGAGACTTCAAAACTTTTGGATGTGGGGTTATCTACCCCGTGCGAGATAGCAAGTGGGTTAGTCGGCCTAGTAGTTCCTGAAGTGCGGAGGTCACGGTAGTTGCCCGTGAAAATAATGGGCTCATTCCTACTCGTGTCACCTCGGGATGGAGGGTGTGCCGATTATAGGAAACTTAGCTCTGGGTACTAAGGAAAGACCATTTCCTCTTAGTTTGTTGATCAAATGTTAGAAGAAGTTGCGGGCATGATTTGTTGTTTTTGTGATGGTACTGGAGTACAATCAAATTGAGATAGCTTTGGAAGATCAAGAAAAAACTACATTCACTTGCCCTTTTGGTACCTTCGCCTTTAGGAAGATGCCTTTTGGACTGTGCAATGCACCCGGAACTTTCCAACGATGCATGATGGGAATTTTCAGTGACATGATAGAAATCATATTGGAGATTTTCATGGATGATTTCTCAGGTTTTGGTGACTTCGTTCGAGAGAATTTATTTTGAAAAATTCACGTAAGGTTTGGAGAGAGGTGTGAGAAAAATCTTGTGTTAAATTGGAATGTCCCTTCATGGTAACCTGAGGAATTGTTTTAGGCACATTGTATCCAAAAGATGGAATCAGTTGATAAGGCCAAAGTTGAACTATTTCAACCTCCTACTCTAAGTGTTAGAGACATAAATAGGTCATTGCAGTAAATGTGGTTATCGAAGGTTTTATAAAATATTTTAGTCTTTATGGCAGAGCCCTTATGTACTTTGCTTGCTAGTATGTCCCTTTCACATGGTCACAAACTTGTGACAAATTGCTTTCTCGCGCTTCAAGAAACATGCTGGTGTTACCGCAATCATGCGGTCTCCTAATTGGGACCTCCCATTTGAGATCATGTGCGATCTTGATGATTATGCCATAGGAACGTGTTGGGACGGAGGGAGGGACAAAAGGCTTGTCATTTACTATGCCCACAGTAAGACCTACTGGACTCACGCGGGCTTGACTACACAGCCACGAGAAAAGAGTTTCTAGGCTGTCTTTGCTACAGAAAAATTTAGGTCATATATTGTTGGCTCCCCGAACAACCATCTTATGAACCATGCGACCTCGGTACTTGCTCTCTAAGCAGATCACGAGAACCAAGGTTAACTAGGTGGATTTTTACTCTCTGTCAGAATTCCAACTTGACCATTAAAGATAAAAGGGGGTTGAGAATGTGGATTCTTGAGCCGCTATCTCGATTAGTTAGGAATCCAACTCAGCATGCCCGTGGTGTGCAACACGATGAACAACTCTTTATCTTGTTCATTTTATGTATTATCTTGACATAGTGAATTATACTTACAATGTGGCGATTCGGCTCAATGGACTTCTCAATGGAAAAGTTGTGTGGATATTAAAAATACTATTTTGATGATCCATATCTATTTAAATACGTGAGATCAAATAATGAGAATGTGTACCTGATGATGACGGTGAGATTTTAACTTCTTTTGTAGGCTTTCATGGAGGACATTTTCTCATGGCACTTTACCAGCAGTGCAAGGCTGGTTTTATTGGCCTCTATTTAAAAGATTGTTTTGATTTAAACTTGTGCTCAAATGCGACAATTAGGAGAGGGTCCATAAGCAGAAACGCGTGCCTCTTACCCCAATTTAATCATTCAGGAAATTTTTATTGTTGAGGTATTGACTTCATGGGACGCACCTTCTTGACATCTCTACATTTTAGTATCTGGTGACTACGTGTCGTGGGTTGAAACAATTCCAGCGAACTGACCATAAGGTTGTTTTGAAATTTATAAGGAACATGTTTTTCTCGTTTTGGGCATACCGGGCAATTAGTAGTGTTTGGTCCACTTTTGCAGCTCGATCTTTTGAAAATCTATTAAAGAAATATGGGTCACCATAAAGTATCCACCAAGCTTACCACCCACAGACCCGATAGTGGTGATAACTAATAAGGAGATAAAACACATTTTAGAAAAGGCGGTTGCCAGAATCGAAAGATTGGTCCTCGAACTTTCCGATGCTCTTTAGAACTCACCGTCTTTGCCTTTAAAACTGTTCTTGGTATGTCTCCCTATAGGCTAGTTTATGGAAAGGCTTGCCATTCGCGTGAATCTGGAACAAGACTTCTTGTTGTCGAACTTTTAGTCTGATCTAACTTCAGCGAGTGGCGGCGGTTATTGCAACTAAATGAACTTGAAGCTGGAGGAATGTATGAAATCTCCGAGAATTTGAGATGGCTCCGTTATTCAACAAATCTATTGCGAGGAAAACTTTTGAAACCGTCGAAGAAATGCTGTATCTGAGCTCAGTTTGCATCTCATTTCTGCGGGGAAAACAAAATGGTTGGTGGCCCTTTCATCGTTAAGGTGTGGTCTATCCATACGGAACGTGGAAATTGAAAATCGAGACAATAGGGAACTCCTTCAAGGTGAATGGCCAGTAATATCTTAAAACCATTCCTTGAACATTTCTCTCTATGGCTTGTTTGTGGACTGATGAACCAGCTCTGCAAAACTCTCCTTAATGTAACATCATTCTCAATTTTTGTACATAGTTTGCTTTTATTTTTGTTCCATGCTTTCTATTTTTATTGTTTTACTTCATTGCTTTGTTCATTTGCTTTTTAATAACATAGAAAATAAAAAATCATGGAGCTCTTGTTCTGTGACTCCTCGATTAAATGTGAGGTACTTAGTTCAAAGCATTGGGGACAATGCTTCATTTTGTTGTGAGGGTAGGTGTACCTTGGTTGAGGCATGACTACAGCGCTCGTTATATGTTCGATGGATCAGTCTATAAAATTTGCTTCATAAGTATTACCCTGTTCACATACATCTGTTCACTTGTGATCTCATACCTTTCTACATCATCTTATAGCATGTACGTCTTAAGCAAGCACACACAACAAACCTTGAGTTCTGGCGTGATTTGTTTCCCCTTGCATTATACCTACCTTACTCCTCACCTGAACCACGGACTTCTGATGAAAATTTCTCATAGATCTACAATGCTGTTTTGCTTCCATTTGTGCGTCATTTAGCTAATAGTCATGTTAACTTCATGCATCATAGTCTTTATGGAACACCTTGCACTTAAGTGGAAAATGATTAAGGGCCATTATTTCTTTGCATACCATTAGTTTGTGAACAAATATAAACTCCCTTCTGCGCCCATTTGAGCTTTAAGTTGTCAAGTTTATTCGAACCTTAGGAATAAGAATTTATGGAACAACGGTGAGTTCTCATATGAAGGTTGAATATCAGAATATGAATTACAGTACTAAAGTCTACGAATGCAGTCGGTCTAGATTTGAACAAGAGAAAAAGTGAACATGCGATGAACTTACGGGATGAAAGCGGTTAGGCAGTCGAAGATGTAGGTGGCACATTTGTCTAAAAAAAAGTGAAAATATATATTATATTCAAAAAAAAAAAAAAGAGAAAAATCAGTTTTGAAGCAAGTTCTCTTAGGTACAACACAACTCGAAACGACGATGCAAAGTTCTAGGTGAACTTAAGATTCTCTTGTTTTCTTAGTGAAGTGGGCGAAGAGGGTTTTTAACCTAAAAATCGGATGCCTCTTCATTTTCCATATGGTTTTGTCATTCCTGAAGTTGAGCCCCTAGCCGTGTGTTCTCTTACAAGCATTCCCAAGCTCGGTTGCTGCCTTGGGGTTTCCGGTTTCAGTTCGGATTGGTTACTGCGGTCGGTGTTCGAGCGTGGTAAACCTATGACTTTATAGCATTGTTGATCTCTCGACTATACATGGATTTGTTTGATTGGAATTGGGTGATGTTATTTTGTGATTCTTTGGTTGGGAGTGTCTGTTTGTCGGTATGGGCGAGAGGCTATATCGATGTGCCTGAGCCGACCGATCTTTCATTTGAAATAGGGTTTTGGGATCGATGATGTGCAGGCCATCTGGGCGTTATAGCTATCGTACCATTTCCATGGCGCGTACTAAATTCTTGGAAAGGAAGGCATCCGGTTCTCTATGGACCCAGCGGTGAAAAGAAAGCTGATGCTTCTCAACCGATTGAAAAAGAAAAGGAAAACAGTAGCATCCTCTTGAGGAAAGTGAATTATCGAGGTGATGTTGATGAAGAAATAAGTATGTTTGCTGTGAGCTGAGGGTGAGCACGAATGGACCCGGGCAATGGAAATACAAGGGTTTCCAATGCGAGAGGCGTTAATTTAGGCTGTTCTTATATTCTCATCCCATCAGGGGTAATTATCGAGGAGCAAAAATATGTGGCTCCGTGCACTACAGGAATCGCGGATCCATACCTTAGTGAGTTGAGGAGTTCTACTGTATACTTGAAGGAAAATCGTGAGTTGACTCCGTGTTAAAACTTGATGATGGGAAGCGACCGTGTCACTCTGACTCTGATAACATACCTTACACTATTCGCTACAGCCTTGGACCCGACCATATCCACTCCAATTTGTGCGATTTCGATGCGGTTGTTCCGCTGAGGCTATGTGCACTGCCACATGCCCATGAGATTGGATTTATGAAAAAGAATTAGTTCTGGAAGCTAAAGCGGGAATGCATGCGATGAACAAGATCATTCCTGATCAATTGGCGAAGGGTTGCTGAAAGATCTCTGACGAGCAGTTAGGTTGTTGTATGAGGTTATGACTGGGAAGCTGATTGACTATGCACTAGTCATGGTGTGCAATGAAGGGAGTTCTTACATCCTCACTTGTGACTAAGATCGTAGAAGAAGCTAGACGTAGGGGAACGCTTGAAGAAAAGAGGGTGATACCTAGACCTGGGAGCAGATCACGACAAGACCGGGAGGCCAAGAGCCGAAAGCAAAGATCCACTAGGACCACGTACTCTCTACCTTCAAGACTCCTCCCAGACCACTTCCATCCACGTACCCCAAAGACCATCGAGCACATCGCCTTGGAAGAGGATGGAGCGGCATCAAGGGGTGGTTTGGGCGCATTCCCTGAAAGGGGTATACTCGGATCGACGCTCTCTAGACTTGAGAGCCACATCTTCAAAAAGAGCCAGCGATGGCGGATGCTACATCTCCAGATTTAGAGGGAGAATCAGAAGAATTAGACGACTGTGTGGACGAGGACGCATTCTCTTCTGATGAGGATGAGGACGATGCTGCATAGTTGTGTGGGGCTAGACTAGGGCGGTGTTGGCAATCGGGTAGTAGACCTTAGCCATGTTATGCCAACACCCATTTTGATCTTTACCTTTCTTCATTTGTTCCACGGCCAAACTCTTTAAGACCTCTTTACCCACTTATGTTTGCTGTTCCTTTTGACATTATGCATGATGGTTAGCATGTTCTATGTTATATGATTGCTTACCTTATTTCGATCATTACAGTTCACTGCAAGCATGACTACCTTACATTTCTTAAATCCATAATTCTTATCTGAATAACCAATTTTGTGTTAGCCAGTTATAATGTTCATTGTGTAAGAATGTGGTTGGTCTAATTGAGTCATGCTGGTGCATACTAAAGTGGGAAAAATGTCCTATTCCATAACTACTATTTTGGGATTTTTGCAAAGCTTGACTGTACCGAGCGCCTTGTTGAAATTCATACCTAGTAGGTAATTCCGATCTAAATCTTGCTAGGGACTAGCAAGATGCAGGTTGGGGGGTGTGATGAATACACATTTGAGTGATAATTATAATAGAATCTAACACATTTAAATCACAATTTATCCACATTTGGCATAAGAACAGGTACTTCTAATTTCTTCTGTGTTTTCAGACTTGTGCAGGTCTTTCAGGTTTAAAACGTAAGTGCACAAGGATGTAAGCCTCGGGAAGTCAATATGAAGCAATGTGGATGTAAGAGCAATTGACGGTCTCGGACCTCCAAACAGCAAGGAAAGCACCAAAGGATTATTTTCTACCGGCAGAACTAAAGTTCTACCGGCACAACTTGGGTCGGAAAATCAATCGCAGGAAACTGACCCAGAGAACTTAAAGTTCCCACCTAAGACAACCGCATGGAACTCAAGGGAATGTCCACTCAACTGCACGCGAGGGCACTCTCGTCAACAAACCAAAATGGGAAAATCACATTGGAGGGGGCTATAAAAGGAGGAGGACACAAGTAATAAGGAGCTCTTTTAGTTTTTTTAAGCTTTTCACTTCTAGGGTTTAGGTTTTGATAGAATAAGAGTTTTTCTCCATTTTTTGAGTGGTACCTTGTAGATCCAGATTTCAGATTTCCATTCTTTTAGAAGTTTTGGATTCAATAGTTTGTACCTTTCAAAGATAAATATTTATTCTCGCTTTAAATCAGCATTCCATAGTCTCTTCATTCTCAGTTTTACAAGTTAATTCGATTTCTTCTAAGGTACTGGTTTTTATAGATTAATTGTTCCTCAACTTTAATTGTTCATATAAAATTTTATGGAGTTCTAGTCCCTACTCATTGATCCTATGGGGGAAACTCACCGATCAAGGTAAAGTCCTCACCTCTTTGATCTTCACTCGGATTGTGAATATTAACCAATTTGGGTAAAAGTATTTGTAAATCCTTAGTTGTGCATATTCTGACAACGTGTTAACAAGATATCCTTGGTACACGCCAGGCTTGATCATGAATGCAGCCGAGGGTTCGTTTTAATTGAGAACAAGTGTTTAGTATTACCGATCATTTTTATTTCCAAAGAGCATTTAAAGATAAATCCTCCATCGAAGACCATTTATCAATGGTTCCTAGATGAGTTTATAAAATAAGAGGTGGGACTTACCTGATCAGAAGTGAGTGGAACCCTAAAATCCCAGCAATTGTCTTTCTAGTTTAAACATTTAACCAATCAACCGTTCAGCTAAACAACACAACATTACAATTCTCTTTTAAATCATACTTTTAGTGGGGAATAGCTCCTATTGATCAACAAAGTAAGACCAAGCCTCGAGGAGATGACTCGTGATTTCCACAAGATACAATGCTAGACGACCATAATTCCTACGCTTGGGAATAGAATTAGGCACACTAATCAGGACGAAGCAATTATAGTTTTCCATTTTAGTAATATATTTGGTGCATGTCAAATATTCATAATTTTTTTTAATGATTTTTGAATTTCAATTAGGCATTTGTATAAGAAGATGGTTGATGCAAAGATGAAAGAACGGTTTGCTTTTGTTAACCCTACATTGGTTTCTAAAGTTGGAATGGGAGAAGCAATGAAGGAAAATAGGTCAAGGTTGGCTGCAAAAACGATTACGAATGCAAGTCAGGCCGACTATATTTTTATTCCATACAACCCAGAGTAAGTTTTATGACAGTTATAAGTTTACTCTATATTTTTTACTAGATTCTTACTTTAATAAAAAATATTTTAGTTTTCATTGGGTGTTGGTAGCACTAGAGACAAGGGCAATTACAGCTTACTACCTTGACCCGATGCTACATCAACCATGTGATGACTTGAAGGATATTGTTAACATGTAAGTTTTTAAATTGCAAGACTTGAATGATTGATGATATATACTTTATATTATTGTCTTTGTATAGAGCATTAAGAATCCATCCACCAACAAAGTAGAAAACATCTAAGAGAGAGCCTACATGTATATCATATTAGTATAAATTATTTCACTTTGATTGTGATTTATAAATTCCAATTCATAGTATTAAAGTACTAAAAAACATACACTTTAATTTAAGGATCACAATATAATGGGTTACATTTTCATTTATAGTGTCCTAGGCAGCTAGGTAGTGTAGAATGTGGATATTATGTAATGAGATACATGAAGGACATTATAATTGGACCAAGGCATTCACAACAAAGGTTAATCTATACTATTAATAAATTTTCAGAATATTCCTATTGTTTACTATATCAACTTAACTAATTAATGGTGTATGTTACTCGTTATTAGTTTAATGGGAAAAAGTCTTATAGCGAAATGGAGATAAATGAAGTACGATCAGAATGGGTCCTACTAGTGACTGAATTGATAATAACTTTTGCTTGAACGTACAATATAATGAATTGCCTTATATTTGTATCAATTTTTTTTTTCTTTATTGGTAAATAACTCATCAAAGTTAATGTGAAGTTAATAAAGAATATTTTGATGATGCTCACCTTGATGATTTGAATCTATGCAATTTTTATGATATAGTTATTTGGAAGCATAATGCATTACTATGATTTTCCTAGTAAGTTATATCTTGAATAAGTAGTCACCTCCAAAAATTTATGAACATTTTTTCTCGTAACTATTTTTAATTACATTTTGAAAAAGAGAGTTTTTATTTTCATTCACAAAAATACATGTTATGAACTTTTATCATTTTACTTGTAGTTGATGAGTTTAACTTCATATAAAAAAAAAAATAACTTATTGTTAAATTTTTTTTGTATTTGTGGAGGTTAAGAGATTTTATAAATTTGATTTATATATCAATTTGACATTACAATTGTTTGATTACTTTACTACTCCTTTTTATGCAGATTTTGAATCTCCTTTCCCTCATGACAAAAATAGAGATATTTAAATAGTGATTGAGTTAACTTATTTATGGTAATTATCCTTGCCTTTTAGATCTATTCCTGCCTCTTTCTAGTTTATTATCTTATTATAACTCCGCTTTCAAATGCAGAATTTATTTTCGGGAAGTCAAAAATCAAGCAAGGTAGAATCGCATCGGTGCTTTTTGTATTGATACCAAGTGTATGCAAGATATCTCCTTTTCATTGAGCATTGGAAACTTTATGTCTTTCGATTGGTTGTTGGTTCTTAAGATTTGTTTTTTACATTCATGTGTTTTAATATATTATTTTATAAGTATATAGCTTAGGATTTCCTTTATGCTACTAATATTAATCTGTAAGACCCGAGAAAATTCAAATTTTCTAAAAAAAAATAAAAGGGTAAAACGGTAATTTTGGTAAAAATCCAAATTTTTTCTAGATCTTGGATGACTAAACGGACTTTACAATTGGAATCGTCTTGCGAAATCTAGCTACCACGTCGAATTTCATCGAATTTTGAGACAGTCGGAATTTCATGTTTTTCGAGGCAACGAGGGTAGTACGAGACACTTGGCACCTTGTGAGTGGCTTAAGAGGTGCCACGTGTAAATCTGTGAGCAAGTCAAACATTGAGCTCAAGTGGGGCTCACATGAGACACATGGCATCATGCCATTTGGTGAAAATCTCAAAGTAGATGGATAAGGGATATGGTGTAATCCCATGGGCCACTTAGAGTTTGACATGTGGCATGAGAGGACAAGTCACTTGTCCCAATCTTGACCCAAGCTCTCCCAACCGGTTTTGGGAGAAGCAAAATAGAGAGAGAAAAGGAAAGATAGAGAAATGGTGGGATTTTTAGAGAGAGAAGCTCTACCTTCTCTCTATAATTTCCGGCGATCGAACCATCGGTTTTCAGCGAGACAAGAAGCAAAGTTGCTCCCCACGGCAAGGGCTACACATGAGTTCCGGTTTGGGGAGTTTCGACAAACTCCGGAAGGTAGGGGTTTTCTCCTACTTGATTTACCCTTTGTTTAAGTGTTGTGTTAATGCTTGAGTTGCTTTGAGGCCGTGAGTGGTCGTTTGGTCGGTCCCAAAACTTGGGACCGAATTGTTGGAATATTTTGAACCCATTTTAGACAGTGTAGGGACTATTTTGGGTGGTTGTGTAACGCCCCGTCCCGAGAGAATGTACAATACATGTAACTGTAGGGGCGTATAAGAGCACCAAGTGAAATTGTAATATTTTTGGGAGTTATTATTATAAATGAAATTAGGAAATGATAAGTTTATGAACCCAGAATTGTGGTACTAGAACAAGGGTTAAAATCGTAATTGGTCAAAAAGGGATATAAAAATCATAAAATGAGTAGAGATGGGCCATAATAAAAAAATTCCAAGAGTTGATGTGCAATTTTTTAGAGATTAAGGACTTAATAATAATTAAGTCAAAAATGGGATTATAAAAGGAGACATGAGACAAACAAAAGTCTCATTTTTGTCTCACAAAAGCTAGGGCAAACGTAGGAGAGGATAAGAAGGGAGAAAAGAAGAGGAAGAAGAGGAAGAATAAGGAGATGGAGAAGAAGAAGATCAAAAAGGTATGTTTTTGTCTTGGAATCAAGTGTATTTTGGATTCCTAAGGTTTTGGATGGAGATTAGTTCCTCCTTTGTCTAGGGTTTTGTGGAAAGATCACCCAAACCCTAGATTTTGTTGAGGTTATGTGGGTAAAACCCCAATTAGTGAAAAATAAGCACGGAATCATCATATTTATATGGGTTATAGAAGAATTGGTGGACCTTTGGTTGAATTCATAAGGTTTTCACCTAGGGTTTTGTGGTATGAGGTTCCAAATCACCAATTCAAGTGTTGTGAAGTTGTTTTGAGATGAATTCCATGATGATTCTTGAGGTATTAAGGAATGGGGAAGTTGTATGAAGAGAATTGGTACCAAAAGTGGCAAAAGTGAAGCAACTGCAATTTCCAAAGTTGTACCTAAGACAGTACTGTATCGTGACCGGACACCCCCAAAGAGGCCAAACCCGCATTCCAGATAGTGTCCAAGCCGCACCGGTACAACCCATCAGAATGCAAACCATACCGCACCGATCCGCCGCACCGCAATGTGTGTGCCCAAATGCCCGCATTGTGTAGTTTCATGTGATTTAACTTAAATTCATGCACCGTTAGTATGGGAACCTTACTAAATGATTAAGAGAGGTTCAAATAAGATTGGAACTCAATGAAAAATGTAGCGTACCTCGCCGCCTCGTCGATATTCGTTGAGTATGAATAAGTGCTAGGAAGTACTTTAAGATTATGCGATTACGTAGGAGATTAATATTTCTCCATATTCGTTTGAGTGTGTAGGCTAAAAGCAAAGGCGGGAAAGGTTGTGGAATCGTGCTCAAGTTTAGTACGCAGAAAAGGCGAGTGTTCTAAATCTATTTTTCTCAAATCCTAGTGTATTATTATTATTATAAACTGTTTTACACTAGTATTTAATGGTTTTGAGTTGTAAAACCATAATTCAAAGAGCAAGCAAATGGTTTTGATTTAAACCATATTTGAAAAACAAGAAAATGGTTTTAAATTGAAAAACCATATTTCAAAGAGCAAGCAAGCAAGCAATGTTTTTATTAAACCATGTTCAAGCAAGCAAGCAAAAGAATATTTGTGAAAACAGGCCTAACTAAAATCCCGAGTTCTAAGCAACCAAACCGGTCAGAGGTATTCTGTACGTGCACGGTGGTGTTAGGATATCATACATGCATTTTAGTTTTGCCTAGTCGGAAAACTTAGGTCATGCATCATGGAATTTAAAGGAGACCGTGGCACGTACAGGAGTATATAAGGTTAAGAGCTCTAAATAAATTATGCGATACACCGCCAATTCCACCATATTCACCGAAAAGGTGGAGGAAGTGTGCCGTGCCCTTCCATCTAGTGAGCGGACCCATCGCCCGCCCACCTAAGCATCTGCCGATGCCCGTGCTCCCGCGGTTCACTAGGCACAAAGAAGTAGTAAAGGCCTCCAAAGGGTTGATGGTTTATAAGAAAGCTATACGTATTTGAAAATCAACCACCAATAAGCATCGACAGCCCAAAGTTCCCGTGTTTGTTTTGTTGGAAACTACAGCCCGTGCTCGCTTTGATTTTAAAACGATCGTTGAGCCCGTGTCCCGTGGTAATTTTAAGAAACCTAAAACCCGTGCTCCCGTTGATTTAAAGAAACTACATTCGTGCTCTCGCTTATTTTAAAGACGCGGTCGAGCCTGTGCTCGCCTTTAAAAAGTTGAAACTTTTTAAAGCAAGAGATTTGAGAAATCTTTTATACATTTTTAAAGCAAGAGGTTTATAAGAATTTTTATGAACTTTTAAAGCAAAGCAAGGTAAAGCAAGCAAGCAAGAGATTTTAGAAAAGTTTTAGAAACTTTTAAAAGCAAGCAAGTACAGAAAGTTTTAGAAACTTTAAAGTAAGTGCTGGGGCTTCGAAAATATCTTGTAAAAGAAAAGTTTTACGCTTTGAGATGTTTTCCTCGAAAAAGAAAACATTTTTATAAAGCATACACTCACCGAGCCTGCTAGCTCATTATTTTGTGTTTTAAAAACTATTTGTGCAATGTGACCCTGACGCTGGAGCAAGATTAGATTCTCCCGACATTTTGTGCAAGTGTCAGTAATTAATAATATTTTGTAAGAAACACTTTCAATTTGTATATTGAAACATATGTATGTACATAATGTAGTTTGTGAGAATGTTGGTTGTCAAGGCCATATTAGAATAGTGTAATTGTGTATACAGGATTTGGAATTATCCTATATGCAGCCGTCATGCTGCCGAGGTTTTACCGCTGCCAAGATTTTACAAAATCACAAGTTAGAAAAAGTAAAAGAAAAAATTTTATACGAGGTTTAAGCAAGCAATACGGCTTTGCTTCACAAGTGTTTCTTGTCGTTAGAGGTAACGGCTGGGAATTTCAGAGTGTCAAGATAATCGCTCTAAGGGAAGGTGGGTGTGTCAGTTGTGTGATAATTTATGACAACAGGTTTTGGTGTATGAGGTCGAATATCGAGGATTTCGGTTTCACAAAGTGGAACCGATGTTTGATGAGTGGGCTGCCCACGGACAACCCACTGCTTGGTTTGGGACTACTAAAACAGCCCTAGCTTGTATCGTCGGGACCAAAACGTCCATGTGTTTATTTACATGAAATATTGCTAGGGATGAATGACTTGAATTGTGTGGAATTCCAATATGTTAAGTGTGAATTTGATGTGTTAACATGATGTGGTGATTTAATTTATGTTGATATATGCATGTAAATATATTAGCATGAATGGTTTGGAAATGGCATAATGCATTCCATATGCACTGGGCACCCTAGGATATTAGGAGTGAGTGCATGACATGAAATTGAAAGAAAAATGAAAATGTTTGTGAAAGGAATTTCGAGGAAGATTTTTCGAAGAATTGCCTCGAGAGTTGTCGCTGTATCACTGATGAGGACCATGATCGAAGCTGGAGAAATATCAAGCAATTCGACTCGGAGGGTAGTCCAATATTTTTACCGAAACTCGGTAGTGTGTTTTCGAGAATAAAAATCTTTTGTTTTGAAAACAGTATTTTCTCATACATGGCTTAGACAAGTGTGAGGGAGTTGGTGAGGACTCGAGACATGGGATTGGGCATATAGACATTCAAGTAGGATCACGTATTTGCTTGAGTGTGTGTTTACATTGAATCATTGCATGCACTTAGCGGGAGTAACCCATTTAGGTAATTCCACCATCGCACAGCTCACCTCGCTGAGGGAATATTATTTCGTGTACAAGGGGCGATCGAGAAGTGCACTCATTAGGAGGTCGTTTTGAAAGAAGGCCTTGATTGTGGCTTTGCTATCTTTGTAAACACATGTATTAGAACTTTAAATTTTAGTATATGTTTGTATTAAGAGTGTAATCAACTCTTGAACCATGTAATATAATTGGTTGGATATATTTTGAAGAGTATGACGTGTAGGCCAATGTGGCCATTTTACTCATGCGTGTGTCTCGTGATACGGGACATATAGATTTTCCTCAGGTTGACAGGTGGTCAACGGACACCTCGGGATTTGGGGCGTCACATAATCCATTTTTTGTATTTTTTTTATTTGAAATTTCAATTCTATTGAAACCTTCTAGAATAAATTGAATTTCACTTTGTTTAGGCTTTAATACTTTACTTATTTCTAGTTTAGAAAGTTATACCCAAGTATATGGTTATATATCCTATAATTCTTGTTATTGTGAAGCACTTTGTTATTTTTCAGATATTAAGAATATACATAATGTTGTGCCAACCTTTTTGTTTTATGTCATTCTCTTTTTTCTACAGGCTAGTTTCCATCAAGTCAATTTGTATCTTACAAGTTATCATTGGTGGAGTTCTTTTTCGACAAGGTATTATTCTAATTTGAGTTCAATGTTCATTTAATACCTTGAAAATTACCACACTAGCACTCATCAAAATAATAAATCGATGTCTTAGTCTAGTTGGTACTCTATGAAGTTTTTTGCTTGGTTTTGCCTCTAAAACTTAATTTTACATTTTGAGCAAAACGAGATAGACTCATGTGGTGATTTTGATGGGCTTAACACTCTCTCATAGAAAGGTCCTCCGCTACCAACAAATTAAAAAACGTTTTGTCTTTCACCATTGAATCTATGAAACTTGTTGGGAATATTTATTGTAATTTTGGATCAATGTATATATCGATAGCTTTGTAGCTTTATCCATATGACTTTGATATTTTTTTTCTCTTCTATATTACTTTCTTATCATGTGTACATTTTCAATAATTATATTGTTATATCAGGATTTATAACATTAATTATTGAAATAATTTCATCTGTAAAATGACCTTGTAATATGAGTGTGTCATGATTCTAAAACAAAAACATATAAAAATCAATGACACTCAAAGTGTCATAGTTAAGTTATTAGATTGAAATATTATGAGTAGAATGACGCTTTAAATGAAATGTCATAGTTTTTTTATTTACAGATGGCCTTCGAAATAAGTGTCATTGTGTGTAAACTTATCTGATAGCCGTCGAGACCAGTGACACACTTTAGGGAAGTGTCATTTAGCAACTCTTGATGACGCATTAAGCGTGTCATTTAGCCTTTCCTTGTGGTATCTGCGTGTTTGAATATGATATTCAACACATTTCTCTTTGTGGGAACGACACTTGACAAACCACTATATTACGTGAACTTGATGCGTATACTTGCGCATACGGACCTATGTTTATACAAAAATTTTACACAACCTATTCTGAGCCCGTTAGTTGTGTTATGAGAAGTCTGAATTCTTCCCTTATATGTATTTTGGGTTGGCTTCAGTCAGATTTGGGAGTTGTTTTGCATTGCTTTAGTTTTCATCTACACTGATTTCTAGTGAGAAAAAAGAGCGCCCGTTTACGGAAAATCCGATGCTTCCGCTAAACGCCATTTCGCTAGCGTGAAACCCACGCTGGCGTACCAGGGTTGAATTTCCGAACTTTTTGATTCGCCTAGGCGTAGCACAAACCTCTCCGCTTAAGCGTAGCATTGCTTTGCCTAGGCGTACCTGCAAATCCTGTTTTGTTTTCTCTCTTCCATTATTTCTAGTAATCATCCATTGGATTAATGTTGGATCATAACAAGTGAATGAAAGGGTCCGCACGTATCTGATTATATGTAAAATATTCAAACCTACATTTGCAGCGAATCACATTTTTAAGGTAGACTTTGGTTTCTTACCCTTATTTGCATGTGTTATTCAGTCTGAAATGTAATTAAGAAAAATAAAATGGTGCAAAACACAGTACAATTGTATGCACACTTAAGGCAAGATAGTGAATGAATAGGCACCTCTGATTAGTGCGGCGACACTCTCTGTTTAGTGCTTCGACACTCTCTGATTAGTGTTTCAACACTCTCTGATTAGTGCGACGATACTCTCTGATTAGTGCGATGGCACTTTCTGTCAATACTACGACACTCTTACATTGTGCTACGACACCTCTATTAAGAGGGCATGCACGTACTGTGCTTCGGAACCTCTGTTCAGTACTATACCGTACCTTCGGGTACCTATTATGTTGTGTCCCTCTCATTCATTATTTTCGGTCTACACAGGCAAACATTTATATGATAAGAATATGAATAATGTGATATATGGAAATAATTATACGAAAATCACAAATAATCAGTTATGTTCTGTAGTATACCTACGGGTACTCTCTGTACAAGATTTCTGTTATGTACTCCTACAGGAGATTGAATATTCTGATATATGAATTATATATGTATTCTGTAATTGAGGACCATTACAAGTGGCCATATATGTTATCTATTTTCCCGCTAAGCTATAAGCTTAGCACGGGTGTTTCATCCGTGTAGGTACTAAAGAGGACATCTGAGGCATTCCATATTCGCCAAAATAACACAAAAGATTAGAGTCCAATTATATGTAGGTTTCGATTCTCATTAGAATGTAAATATAATATTTTGGAGATAGTACAACTTATGTAAGTACAAGTAAATGAGACTCAAGAATATATGTGCAAGAACATTTAAACACCACTACGGTGGTAGTATTACAAGTTATATCTTTTAGAAGAATTAATGGATTTAAGTTATGTCAATATGTATAAGTTTGAACTTATATTTCGAAATGGGCCCACCAATGTCAAAAAATTAGGTAACAGAGTCCCAGTCCCGTGTGGCTTCCTAGCATCTGTCTAGGCAAGGGATTGGGTGTTGACAAGATTTTGTCCTTGTAAATTTGAAGGCAAAAACTCCAAACCTTCCCAATGAAGATATCTTAAATTTGGGGGAAATTCAAAGTCTACTGGAAGACAAATTTTATCCTCCTCTTTTTCGACTATGACGAGCACTATAATAGACTTCTGAGAACCCATCTTCATCTTAGCAAACATGTTTTTCATCTCGGAAAACACTTTCGAAGTGAATCGTATTTCTTTGATCTAGACAAGTCTAGAGATATAGTTTCAATCTTTTCTCATCTCTATCAGAATAAAGAATAAGAGAAATATAATAGTTAATGGCTAAAAACGCATCATAAGTAGCTAAGGAACTAACATGCATTTAGTTCTTACCTTTTTTGCTAAGAATACGTTGTGAATATCATTTGAATCCCACAATCTACTCCATTTGCTTGGATCTATAGGATCTTTTTCACGAACAATAGTCCAACCCATTTGTTGTATCAAGTCGTGATTTGCATTCATCACTCCACAATAGTTATTAAACATCTATCATGAAGATTTGTTATGGCACTTGTTGCATAAAAATCGCAACTATCTAATATTTTTAACCCAAAATCTTTGTTGGTCCCTATAAAAAAACAAGCAATGTCAAGAAAAACATCTTTTTCAAAATTGTCAAGCCCATCAAAGCTTACTCTTAAGAGGTCATTGACTTCCTTCTTAGTGCAATTAAAGTATTCAAATCACATAAAACCTATCTAATAAGTGAAGCTAAAAGAGGCAATAATAAAAAGTCACAAAACATGTTCAACACGTATAACATGATGAACCATCAAACAACAATACAAACTACTTTGGAATTACATTGTCATCGTCGTCATCATTATCATCATCATCATGGCCATGGTCAGAATCAAGATGAGTAGGCTCAAAGGGTGGTCGACTTGACATTTCATCAACACGTTGTAACAAGCGTTATATTAGTCTTCGTAAATCATTGATCACCTTCTCTTGCTAAGTAATCTTTTGTCTCGGATCTTACATTTTGTTAAGGAGAAGAGGACGTAGTCGAAGTTGAAGTGACAATAGTCCTGTAATACTTACTAGCTAGGGACCTAAGACCATAAATTGTATTCTTTCATTTTCCACCCATAATATTGAAAAATAAGTCATTTTCATCTATTCCTTCATTGGATTGGATTGTATTAACTCCTCTCCTAGCCTGAAGAGCATCATGGTAAAAATTTAAAATAATGAGAATATCATAATAAGATAAGTTCAAGAAAGCCACATTAATTAAATAATTAGCTTACATTAATTAGCTTAAATATACATAAATATAGCACCAACAACATAAGTATAATTGAGAGGAAGATATGTGTAATCTTCCTCAATATTACATTTTCTTCAATATATATAAATATAGCAACTGATTAAAAACCATAATTGTGCAAGCTGAAAGTCATAAACCTTACCTTGCTTATTCTTAAGAACTTATAAAAAAATTCAGCATATTTTTCATTGTAAACTAAATATCCCACAATTACTTTAATATGCCTTAAACAGGGGAAAGATTAAAAATAAGAATGATTTAAGTGTTCAAAAATTCATAAAAGTGTAAGGCAATACAGAAAAAAATAAATAAATAAATAAATAATTGAAGAAACAAGGGCTCTACCACATTACCCACAATAGCTTATTTATTTATTATTATTATTTGGGTGGAGAATAAATTAAACCGGAAATGAATGCATAAAAGATGGATCCACGTGTCCACATGCCCTCCCTAGTATAAAATTAAACTCAAATTAAATGATGTCATAATATAAAATTTGAAAATGGATCCAATATACACACTGCATCCACGTCTCCACCTTCCAAATGGATCCATAATACATAATGTTTACAGTAAAACATGAAGATAATAAATCAAACAAACAACATATAAAGGATTTGAAATCGGCCGCAAAAATAAATTTCCAAATTTAATCGCACCTCTGAAGTTCTGGGTTCACCACCGCATCTCTCGATGCCACTTCCGACTCCAATAGATCCTGTACTGCATTGGTTAGGAAAATGTCTGGTTTCCATGAGTATATTAAAAATAAATAAATACATTGTTATAAATATTGGATTTTGAATTACCATAATGACACACTGATTACGAGATCACTTATTATATATGCTGATTACAATGTCATTCATTATGTTCATCAATTAATGTATCATTTATGTAAAGGTTGCCCTTCTCAATTATAGTTTCCATAACAGCTCTAATCAAAGACATGAAATGTATATCATCACTCTCCGAATTCTCTCTTTGTCTTCCTTACTTCTCTCTAATTCTTTTCGATTTACAACACGTTATCAAGACGCCCATCAGCTTTATATAGTTAGTTTCAAACATTTGCCCAAACTTGCTCCACTCCAGGTACTCACATGACTTTTCAGCCCAAATTATGTTTATTGTTACTTTTCAGCCCAGGATTCAAACCAATAACTTCTATCATACTATTGTTTACACTCTACCATTGTGCTACTTTATTTATTTTTTTTTGTCATTTTTTTATTCTATTTCTATATGGTATCATTTCCGTAGCTAGTTTTATACTCATTTTTTCAATTTCATGAATTCCAAAGAGAATTCATTCAACAATTATAACTCACCATCATACACTTTGAATTTCGAAGAATTTCCATTTTGCAATAATTCTAGATGAATTTTGCCAAACTCTTTGAATTCTAGAAGAATTCTTCTTAAATTCCTGAAGAATTTTTACAAAATTAAAATACAAAGAAAATGGTGTCATTTATTTTAGATTCCTAAAGAATCTATATTTATTTATTTATTCTTGTTAAATTTTGATCATTTTTTTACAAATTTTCTCTTAATTTATTATTTCGCTATTTTCGTATCATGTCTAACTCACAAAATTAGGAATTTGTTGCCCTTGATATTTCTAGCAAATAAATACATTTCTATCCCGGGATTTTGGATGCGAAATACACTTAGATGCTTTTGAACCCGAGAAACCATCAAAGAAAATAGTGCATCCTCATAGATTCAAAGTAAAGCTTGCCTTCCTTCGCCATCATCTCATTTAGAGTCTCAAGAATGAACACCTTACAAAGAAAGACTCATCGGGTCCTCCTGCGCAGCTTCTAAGCACCTATGACCATCGAAAAATGTTGATATTCCCCAAAGGATATGATTGGTCAGATTATAGCTCAAGACTTTAATCATAGCTTAATACAATTGGGCTTTATTCATATTATTCGCATGAAGCCAGGGGAGAATATCACCGATATGATATGCTCGAAAAAACTTTTACACTTTTCACGCCCAATGCCTCTTACAGTAACATAGAGAGCGTCTGGCTTACTAAATATTATGAATTGATCGATGTCTCAGGCTAAAAAGAATAACGAGCTGGCTTCAAAATCATCAATCTCATTCCTATTGTGGTTTAAAGCATTCGGCAATGCTACTTTGCCACCCATAGCACGTATTAAGGGCACAAAAATGGGCCGTCAAGGAAAGACAAGGACGTGGTGGTCGAGGGCGTGGGCCGTGGTGATAATTTAGACATCAGAACAATGGTCCTTTCCAAAATAAGAAAAGCAATTCAATAAAGGAAGCTCCCGAATCCACGTGCAACCACGACTGCACATCACTCAACGCCAACAAGATAATGGTTACTATAGATGTGGCATGATTCGTCATCAATGGGCACTGGCCGCGACGGCCAAACATTTGGTTGATCTCGCCAAGCATCAATCAAAGGCAAAGGCAAGATATTGAAAGTAAATTCTTGATGGTAATGGTGATAGTGGCATGGATTTGCCCCACTTTGATGTTTCTGATTTCTTTGAGGACCCCAATGGAAATATTTCCCATCTAATCCGTGACTCGCATGTCAATTCCGCCTAGTCTTTTCTTTTATTTTCTATGTGTTCCATTTCTCCACAGTAATTTTTTCAATGTTTCCAATAATACTTTTCTTAATTTCTAAACCTTATTTTTCTATAAGGCGGATGCCTCTCCAATTTCGCCACCTCGAGTCCTTATCATGAGATATTTGTCCCAAGTGTGACTCGTGCTACAACTCATCTCTTCTAGCTTCCACAGAAAAGAAGTATTTTTCCCAATTAACATTAGCCGCTCTAATGTTACTACTATTTCCTAGCTCATTAACTTAATTGACGGCCCTAAGAAAGCTACCATTATTCTACTAGGTGGTACTATTCTCCACCTTCAAGATGCCCTTTATTCCACTCCAATACAAACTGAATTTTGCTTAGCCTAAGGCTATCCTGAATGGATACCATCTAGAAACACAATGAGTGATGACACTAGCACTTCTCCTCATTACCGCCACTCATGATGGCACAAATGCATTCTGGAAAATCGCGACATCATTAGAATGTGTGGTTTATATCTAACCACCATTAACATGAATCTTATGCAATTCGCACCGAAGTTTAGTAATCACCACCTATCGTTTCCTATGGCATGAACGACTTGGTCATCCGTGCACCTCTATGCTTAGGCGATACTTCACTTTCAATCTAATACAACCCTGACTAATGGTCATATATCGAGTCACAATCATTACAACTGTATTGCTTGTACTCAAGGGATGTTTATCACCCGACCTTCTTCTCTAAAAGTCGATTCTGATCCACCTTAATTTCTCGAACGTATTCAAGGAGACATTTAGGACCTATCGAATTCCACCTAAAGGGACCATTTCGTTATTTTACATATTGGTCGACGACATCCGCTGGTCCTATGTTTGCTTTCTTCTACTCTAAACCTTGCTTTTGCTCGCTTACTCGGCAACACCATCAAACCCGAGCACATTCGATAATCCTATTAAAATTATCCGCTTGAGTAATGCCGTGAATTTTCTTCTAAAGCATTTCACACTATTGCATGTCATCAAGTATAGAGATTCAATATCCTCGTTGCTCATACATATTCGTAATGGACTAGGCTGAATCTTTCATTAAGCATTTGCAATGGATTGCTGTACCATTACTCTTAAGAACCAACTACCTTTTTATCCTCATTGGGTATGCTCTTACTCCATGCCGGTAACTTGATTACCGCCTTCGTCCTATCGTGATCATGATTTCTCCCCTTTACAAATTGTTTCTGGGTCCCAACCAAATATTTCTCATTTACTTAGATTTGCTGTACACAGTGTCCCTATTCTTCCAAACCAATGCTCCAAAATGGAATCCCAACGATTGGGTATTTATGTAGGTTTTCGTTTACATCGATTATACAATACCTCGAAATTTTAACACTCGAATCTTTTACCGCTCGCTTTGCAAATTGTCATTTTGATGAATCGCTTTTCCCGCCATTAGGGGCGATAAACCAATTTATAACAAATGGCGTGAAATTACTTGGAATACACCCATCATCAAGGTCAGATCTCGATCCTCGTACTAAACATTCCGAACTAGAAGTTCAAAGAATCCTTCATTTGGCAGGATCTTGCGCATCACTACTGTGATAAGCTTTCACTAATCCAACAAAGTGATAAAGTCACATATTCCACTGCTAATACACCAAAGACATTGGAAACCCTATAGGGGATTCAGAAATGCTATTGCTAGTATATCAAAAAACCAGCCGTTCAAACGTGAAGACTCATCTGACGAAAGATTCTTTCCAAATAAAAAGAAAATCTAATAAGTCGCTTACTCCTATAAAGTACAAGCCATGAAATTACTCCCGAAGAGCCTATTATACAACACCTCGTTGAGCTAAATACATTACAAGGGTTAAAGGAACTAAGCACAAGAGTAGTCAGAATCGACTCAATTATCTCCTGCGAATGAAGAGATTCTATAAATTATATGAATCAAGGAGAAATACGGGACCATAGAAATACTTTGTTAGCAATGCTTTTTCTTTCCAAGTGGCTATGTATTATGCAAAATAACGATGATCGAGCCACAAACTATAAAATGAATGTCGAAATCGACATGATCGGGAAAAATGAAAGAAGCACCAAAGTGGAACTCGAATTGTTTAGCTAAAAGGGAGTGTATTGACCTCGGGCAGTTCCAACACCAAAATGTTAAGCCTATTGATATAGATGGGTCTTTGTAATGAAAAGAAATGAAAAATAATCATAAATCAAATACTGAGAAGCTCTCGTCAGACAGACAAGGTTTTTCACAAAGACCCTAAGATTTAATTGGGTGAGGAGACATGATCACCACAATGAATGCAATCACTTTTTAGAGATATTTCTTAATACATTTGGCAGCGTCTCTTGGCGATCAGAAATGCATTTGATGGATGTTTTCACAAGATATTTGTATGGATCCATAGATAAGGATATATACATGAAAATCCTCGAAGGATTTACAGCACTACTAAGCAAATTTTCAAACCATGGTATGTATTCAATAAAGTTGCAACGATCTTTGTGGCGTGAATTTAAATCTGGTAGAATGTGGTACACCGCTTGAGTACATACTTATTAAGAGAAGGATATGTAAATAATTCAATCTGCCATGTGTATTTAATAAAATTAGTTTGGCTGACAATTATAGCAAGATATGTGGATGATTTGAATCTACTAGACCCTCAAGGCCTTAGAACTGCTAATTATTTAAAGAAATAATTTGATATGAAAGATCTAGGTAAGACTAGATATTGCCTTCTACCACAGACGAGTATTTTTCAAATGGGATTTTGGGTCATCAACAACACACATTGAAAAAGTCCCTGCGCTTTTTTTTTACATGGACAAAGCCCATCCCCTTAACTCCCTCTATGATTGTAAAGAGATCACTATGAATAAAGACCCATTTCCGCCCTAAAGAAGAGAATGAGAACTCCTCGCCCGGGCACCATACTTATGCTATCAGAGCACTAATGTATCTAGCAAATTGTACAAGGTTTACATAGCCTTTTCGTGAACTCGCTTGCAAGATATAGCTCGCCTACTCTTAAAAGATCGAACTGAGCAAACATTTGTTGAGATACCTTCGTGGGACAAGTGATATCGCCTTTTATTCTAAAGTACCAAAACCAAAATTACTTTTATTATACTGACGCAAGTGATAATTCTTTCTGATCCCCATAAAGCCTGATCACATAATCACCGATATGTATTTACTATGGCAATATCGCCATCTCGAGATCCGCAGCAAACCATAAGAACCTCCTCCAATCATTCGTGAGTTAGCAATACATGAGGCAGGAGTGCATGTGGTTAAGATCCATGATTCAACATATTCATGACTCTAATGGTCTTCCTCCTATTTCAAACACAACAATAACATTATATGAAGATAATGTCGCCCGTATTGCACAACTCAAAGGCGGATACATCAAAGGAGACCGAACAAAGCATATTTCTCCAAAGTTCTTTTACACGCATGAGCTTCAAAACAATGGTGTGAGATTGATATACAACAAATCAAACATAATAACTCAGATTTATTCACTGTTAGCATTACTCGCTACGACCTTCAAGAAATTTCTTTCTACGCCAAATTAATGAGTAGATTCAAAGATCTCCACACCGAGATATTAAGACATCGTGGGAGCGTTAAATACCAAAGTATGTTGTAATTCTTTTCCTACTCAGTTTTTGTCCTACGTGGTTTTTCCTAGTAAGGTTTTAATGAAGGGGCTTATACTTTCAAAGTACATGTACTCTTTCCTTCACTAGGTTTTTGTCCCACTGGTTTTTCCTAAGAAGGTTTTTTTAATGAGGCATGTTCTTTGGATGTTATGGAAGGTCTAAGGGAGTGTTATAAATATTGGATTTTGAATGACCATAATGACACACTGACATGAGATTACTTATTATATATGTTGATTACAATGTCATTCATTGCGTACATCAATTAATGTATTTATTTATGTAAAGGCTTTTGCCTTCTACTCATAAGCCTATAAATAGCCTAATCAGCTTGAAATGTATATCATCAGAATTTCCTCTGAATTCTCTCTTTGTCTCTTTCTTATTTCTCTCTAATTCTTTTGATTTACAACATACATAGAATTTTTAGAGAATTAAAAATAAATAAATAAAATATAAAAGCATAAAAAAAATATTAATGGATGATTTTACCATACAAAAATGACATATTAAACTCCACATTATTCTGTAATCATTTTTAAAATTATTTATATTATTTTCCATTAATTCTAATAAAATTGGACTCATATAAATCCAAAACTGGAAATCATACCTTAGCCTAAAGAGAGCTTGATTGAGCTAGAAACTGGATATACATTTCTTCATGTTTTTTATTTTGAAACTCTACATGACAATTTCAAAAGATCTTTCATTAGTAACTGCATTGATTGCATGCTTAAACCTAAAAATCTAGATATTTCAAACATTTTAAATTCAAATTGAAAATAACCCTCTTAAAATATTTATTTAATATAATATTAAATATTTAAATAATAATTCATGCATGGCGAAAATTCATGCTTCACCTAATGTGTTTCTTAACATATTGAGCAATTTAATAAACATATTATAAGTAATTAAAATATTCAAAATAAATTTTGACTACAAAATCAATAACCCTATTTTTTATGTGATGAGAGGAGATTCACCTGTGGTTCATCAATATACAATTTCTGATTTTTTCCTTCTATATTGGAAATTAGGAAAATGTCTTGCCTAATCAATGGTTTCCAAGAGTATATTATCAGAATGACAAATGCCCTATCTTTCATTTTGGAAATAAAGTAAGAGCTAAATTAAGTACTAATCCAAGCTAAGAAAGCATGCCTTGATGGGAGCTTGAAGAGAGCTTGATTGAGCTAGAAACTAGAAATATATTTCTTCGAGTTTTTTTAATTTGAATCCCTACATAAGAATTTCAAAAAATCTTTCATTAGTAAATACATAATTAAATAAATATTTAAATGAAAAATTATAATTCAAATAATCATGTAATCATTTATAAATTATTAACCACTAATTAAATTTAAAAATCTAAACATTCTATAAATCTCAAAAGCAACTTGAAGATATCCCACCTCACAAAAAAAAAAAAACAAAAACAAAAACCTCTTAACAAATACCACTTACAAAATAAACAGTGTCAAAAGTCATTATGTCGTATATATAGCTTTAAATAATATTAATTTTATGAACACTGAATGATATTTAATTTATAAAATCCATTTAGTATCAATACTTAACTGATTTTATTCTCACAAAAAGTTATTTGGTATCTATACTTATATCAAATCATCTTGCTACTCATGCGATCATGAACTTACATTGAAAGTATAATTTCAAAATTGTCTTATATTTCAAAAGAAAATAATTCCATGCATAGCAAAAATTCATTGTTCACCTAATGTAATTCACAACGAAATTAAGTAATTTAACAAACATATTGTAACTAATTAAAAAATTCAAAGAGAATCCGGCTACAAAATCAGTAGCATAATTTTATGTGATGGGATATTTACATGTGGTTCATCCATATACACATTCTGATTTTTCCTTCTATGTTGTATATTTCTAAAATCTGAATATGGTTTTGACCTTTTAAATTCAATTCATAGATAAATTAGAACAACTACTTAGACAATTTTTTTTTAAAAGATATTTTTTGGAATATATATATATATATATATATATATATATATATATATATATATATATATATATATATATATATATATATATATATATGTATATATATATTGATAGGTAAAGAAACAATTCATTAATCATCAAAAGAAAGCCACCACGAACCCAGGTGTATACAAAAGGGAAACCTATGCAAAAAAGAGCAGGGCAAACAAAAAAACTTACCAGCCCAAAAGAATAAAAACTGAAGAGCTACCAGCTTCCTAATGTACAAAAAATCCTCTTCAACACTATGTTATCCAGATTGTTGAGATTACAAAAATTCCTCATAAATATAAGGAAAATCTATGATTCTCAAAACTACAGGTTTCTCCTCCTTCCAAACTACTCCAAAATAAATACAGAGGTTAAGAGTGAATAATTAATATAAAAGCATCAAAAGAAAAAAAATGCAAGGTTATTTAAATGATTTGAAGATATCCAATACCACATTCAACTTACCAAATATATAGCAATATTAAAGGGTGACTATACGTCAATTATAATAAATATTATAACATTGAGTAAGTAAATGAAAAAGAGAAAAGATGTACCTTGGATGGAAGGAGCTAGGAACTAGACTTGCCTTGATTTTTTATGTTGTGGGTGATCCTCTGCATCGTGATGGCCACATTGAATAATATGGTTCTGCTGATTTATGATGATGTCGCATCATCAATGGCATAGTGAGATGGATCCCCACAATTTTCCACTCAGAAAGCCACTGGAAGGACACCCAAAAGGGCCTCAAAGTTAAACCCAATCTTGTTCCACCTATTGGATCGATACTCTTGCAATGGAAATCGAAAAAACCACCGCCAATGCCGGATATGTGATGATGTAGATGATTTGGTAAAATTTCCGGATCCATAATCTGAACCAATGATGGATTCCCAATTCATTTCAATGTTGATAGTTTCAGTAAGTTGAAATTGATCACCATCGGATATCACAAATTGAATATTATGGGTTTTAGCTCGACCATATATCATCTTGCATATAGGATCATCATCATCGAGTGGAACAAGATAGAAGAATAAAGCAAACTCAAGAAGTTTATTCTTCAGAATAATTTTTGAAGTACTAATCTTATTTCATTCCCATACTCATGATCACCCACTGCATTCAAGAACTTCCTGATAACAACATTGATTACAGAGCTTCTGAGGTGATACATTCCGTATCTACGAAAGAATTCCTTTAAAAGATCCCCCCAGTACATGTAAATCTCATACCATCATAAAAAACATTTAATATGAGAGAGAAGCGAAATTATTCATACTTTGAAAAGAAGGATCCAAAATGACAAATTTGACCATAGTAGATGTGTTGGATCACTTGATGATAAAGTTCTAAAGTGGCTGACAACCACATTACGCTTCCATCCTTGTTAGACTTGATGGAAGCTTTGGAATCTCTTCAAGCATCGGGCATTGATTCATGTAAAGGGTCTCTAATTGAGAAAGTTGAATAATGCTATTAGGTATGGCGAATACATTGTACCAAATTTAATGAACCAATGAAGATGGGCACCATAAGTCACTATAGTGGATTGCTTCTTAACTGACAACCACGATATCTAGGAATAATCAAGCAACGCGTAGCCTTCTGAGTTCCCACTGTGGTTTCACAAGAACAAGAGAAAGAGGACGTCATCAATTGACCAATGCTGATTGGAAGAGTCTCAAGGTTCCTACAATTGTCTAATGATAGCCGTTTAAGATCTTTTAGACATCCAATTGATGAAGGCAGCTCTGTCATACCCTTTGCACTTAAATAAAGGCTTTGTACATATTTCATGTCCTCCATTATCTGTGGAACAACCTCTAGATTTGAACAACCACTGAGATCCCAATTGTACAATGATTTCAACTGATAAATGCTACTTGGAAGACTTGTCAAGTTTTTGCAGCCTCGTAACTTTAATTCCTTAAGCCTACTAAGATGACCTATTGAGCAAGGTAAATCTTTAATAGCGGTATTTTCTAGGTTAAGATAACAAAGTCTTGTGAGATGACTTATAGAGCTGGGTAATTCTTTAATACCACTCCTTTCTAAATTAAGTGAAAAGAGGCTCCTCATATTGCTTTGGAAATCAGGAAGCTTCTCCAAATTTGAGCAACACCAGAGAGAGAGAAATTGAAGAGCCCCCAAACACCCAATAATGTTTGGGAGTTCCTTAATAGGAGTGCTAGTTAAATCTAGTGTCTTTACATTTGCCACCCCGTGCACTTCCGAAATTTCACCCCAAGCACCCTATGAGTTTTGAGAGGTATTTCAAGGGGATTCAAATATCCAATGTGCTATTTGGGAGTTCTTTGATTTTACTCAACTAAAATCAAGCTCCTTCAAAATTTCATCCGAGAAATGCACCAATAGATGAATGTAGTTCATACAAACTTGTGCAAACTCTCTAAGATTCGCCTAAATTCTTGTGCATCATTGAGAATTCTCGAATTTCATGAGTTGTTGTGAGTCACTTAGATCAAGGAACTTCTGTTTGGAAGATCCTCAGAACATAAGACATATATTTAGTTAAAAACTGCATGAACTTGAAAATAAGTAAAAAAAAAGGCAATTAAATAATGATTATACCTTATATCCTCGTTCCCAAAGTTCTTATGTTGCTAGGACTTCAGTTTTTTCTTCCTTCTTCCTTCCTTTCTTCCTTCTTCCCTCTTCCTCCGCCTTTCCTCTTCTCTCTTTCTTTCTTCCTTTTCTTTATGCAACAAGATTTTGTCCTTGTAAATTTCAAGGCAAAAACTCCAAACCTTCCCAATGAATATATCTTAAGCTTAGGGGAAATTCAAAGTCTATTGGAAGAAAAATTTTATCCACCTTTCTTGGCTGACTATGATGAGCACTATAATATACCTTGAGCAACCTAAGATTCTTCATCTTGGCAAACATGTTTTTCATCTTGGAAAACACTTCCGAAGTGAATCGCATTTCTTTTGATCTCGACAAGTCTAGAGATATGGTTTCAATATTTCTCATCTGGAAAACAAGAATAAAGTATAAGAGAAATATAATAGTTAATTGCTAAAAACGCATCATAAATAGCTAGGTAAGTAACATGCATTTAGTTCTTACCCTTTTTGCTAAGAATGCCTTGTGAATATCATTTGGATCCACACCCATCATTTGCTTGGATCCTTAGGATCTTTTCAGAACAACAAATTAACCCATTTGTTGTATCAAGTCATGCATTTGTACCCCATTGTCCACAATAGTTATTAAACATCTATCATGAAGATTTGTTATGGAACTTGTTGCATAAAAATCACAACTATCTAATATTTTTAACACATAATCTTTGTCGGTCCCTATAAAAAAGCAAGCAATGTCAAGAAAAACATCTTTTTCAAAATCGTCAAGCCCATCAAAGCTTACTCTTAAGAGGTCATTGACTTCCTTCTTAGGGCATTTCTTCAATTTATCCAATTCACTTTCCGTCCATATCTACCGTCTGGCCATTAAGAGAAGAACCTTAAACTTAAGGGCTAAAGGGATGACCTTTATACACTTGCCATGCGCTTTGCTAGGTTCATGTAATCTTCTTTAGGCACATTTTGTTTACAGGCATGCCAACTAAAGAGTTCAATAGCTTCTTCATCGCATAATGGGTCAAGCTCATAAAATAACACCTTAATTGATTCGTCCACTTGACACAAATCTATCAAATGTTTATCTCTAGTGGTTATGATGATTCTACTTCCCGGAGGAAACCAAATACAGCGATCTATCAATGGTTGCACTTGGTCCCAATGATCTACATCATCAATAACAATGAGAAATTTTCTTGAGTGAAGTCTATCCTTTATCATATCTACTCCATCAGCGATGTTATTAAATTTTAAACCACAAAGAACTTCTTGTAGTAATTGCTGTCCATCATTGCGACATTCGAATCGATTTTTGACACCTTCAATGAAACAACTATCATTAAATTGACATAAGATATCATTGTAGACCATCTTGGCAATGGTAGTTTTGCCAATTCCACCAAATCCACATATCCCAATCACGTAAACGTGACCCAAATGAATTTGTAGCATTGATTTTAGTTTTTTCAAGCGACACTTCATTCCAACTATATGCTGCTCAATAGGTAGAAATTTAGGTTTCAATCTTTCGAGGATGAAGTCAATAATTTCCTGAATAGGCTTTGACTCATACCTACCAATTGTAAAACACAAGAAAAATGGGGCGACTTATGGTAAGTTGGCAAAGATAATAAATATGAAGAAAATTCATATAATTAATTTTATCTATACAACTAAATCACGGGCATAAAGAAAGTAACTTAAAATGTTCGAACAATATTATGAAATTTACGTATCTAAGTACAATAGACAGTGAGTTGCTAGCTATTTGTAAAACCTTCTGAACTACAAATAACCAGAGTCATCATGAAAGCAACATGACATTGATTATTCTAAAAAATAAAAATAAAAAAATTATAATTAGCTAAAAATTTATCTATTTTTAATTAGCTAAAAGTAATTTCCTCTTTATTTTTTTCCCTTTCCCCCAAAATTTTCAAGACCCAAACATAACCTAGAAGTTTTCAAAAGCTCGAAATCAATAGTTATTAGTCGCAAATTTAAGAATTCCAAATTGAGATGCTCATCAATTATAAAAATCAAAAGGCTAAAGAAAGTTGGAAATTAGTACCTTATCCTTAATGACATACTGACCTCCAGTTAATTTAGCCCAGTCATGGCTGCCCTCACTTTCTATCTTCTCCTCGTCGACAGTGCGTTTCATGCCATAAATCCTTTCCCAAAACTCCCGGTTGTTTCGCACATCGAGAAGGATCCACATGATAGAAAAGCGTGTTGTGACTTTAAATACCGCGATCCATGATCTTTTAGCTCTTCCAAACCATATGGAATCAAGTACCTTTAAAGAGAAAACAATGATGAAAACATCGATCCTTCAATAGTTCCCAAAGGATTACACAGTTGATTTTCTCTCCCTCTTTCAAGTTTTGTCATCGAAAGTGAGAATACCCTTCAACCTTCCAGGACTTACGAAAAAGATGATCTGTGAAACCGTCTTAGGGTATCTTCCCTACGGCTCGAAACGTCGAAGTTAAATTTTGGGGATGGAGCTGAAGAAGAAGATGGTTTTTGGGTGTTTGACGAGGAAGCCATTTTTGGACAGGGTTTGTGGAAACTCTAAGGGGTAGAGGTAGAAGAGAGTTGAGGAGGATCTACTTGCAGAGAGACATACAGACTCAATGCTAACTAATGTGCCTATATGGAGGAGCGAGCTAGTAGTAAACTTTGCCAAAAGTAAAACCTCGAAATCTGTTCAAATTATTCAAAAATATTCTTCAAAGATTTTGATGGGATATTGCCAATAGTCGTCAAGTGGGATCCACTCAATCCAGACGGATGAAAAAGACGTTGAAATTAGACGGAAAAGGAGGAATCACCTGAGATAGAGGAAACTTTTTTCTAGAAAAATAAATGAATGGAGGGCAAGGGCAAGGGCGAGGGCGGGCGGGCGAGGGGCGGCGGGCGAGCAAAGACAGGCCCCCATATTCAACGTCTTGTTGTGCCTATTCTCTGCTTTTTCATGATCAAAAATGGTTCAAACTCACAGAAGATTAATTATTTAATTTATTTCTCGTTATGGTAGCTTTCTTTGTTCTTCCATAATTCAGAGAAGATAAAAGCAAGAAGAAAAGATATTTAAAAAAAAAAAGGGCAAAGTGGGAATGAAGAACATATTTTTCTAAGAAAAATTAATAATGAATCGAGAACTATTCGACCTTATAAACTTTCCTTTACTTTTCCTAACATAATTGATCCTTAGTAAATTAAGTTCTTACAACTCAGCTTTCATGTAATTTTCGTCAAAGCTAGTTGCATTTTTTCATTGTTGTGAGATAAAAATAAATTTTTGATTTTACCCCTTAATATTAATATAATTTTCAAGGTTGTGTTTGTTCGCACAAAGTACTAAGAAAATAAATAAATACTTATATTAAATTATTTAATATTTGTATTAATGAGTCAAAATAAATAAAATTGACTTGAAGTAGCAAATAGAAATAACTGTATTTTATTTTCTTTCATTTTTTACTTTTACTTATCTTTTATATTTTCTTTCACTTATATTTTCCCTCAAATTTTTTTAGAATCAAACATATCATTAATGTTGTGTTTAGTTTCTCGAAAGGATTAAGAAAGTAAAAAAAATATTAAGAAAAATTATTTTCTTTTATTTGTTTGTCTAATAAAAATTTTAAAAAAATCAAATATAAATAAAATATTAGAAATCTTGTATATTTTTTAAATAAATAAAAACAGGTTTGAAGTAGCAAATAGAAATAATATGTTAGATTTTACATATATATATATATATATATTATTCTTCCTTTACTTTTTTCCCCTAATTTTCTTTCCTTTACATTTCCTTCAAATTTTTCAGAAACCAAACACAATCACAATCTTTTATGTAAAAGAGAAAAAACATGAGGCTGGTTGAACACGAATCAATTTTATATAATCTATATGTTGTTGAGTAATTGATCAACTTAATTTTATTTTGACGAACCCAAGCACGATTCAAGTTTATAAAAAATACATCAAGCTAATTCCTATAAATTAGAGGTTATATTGATTAGATTAGATTGCATGTTCCTTAGTTGGGATTATGATTGCTATAATTGTAATATTACCTACATCAAGATGCAATTTTAATGATGTGTGATGAATTGGAATAAGAAGAATTTTTTTTTTTTTCTCTTATCAATGTCTAAATTCAATGATAATACTATGGGATAAATAAAATTGATGTAAAATGTTATGCCAATATACTTGAAAGATTGATAGGATATGGTGGGAGTTAAAAAGTGGTTCCACACCGACTTATTTCAGCTTTCTCAAATTCAATTAAATAAGCATATTATAAAACAAATTCCTAAAGAACAATTATAATCCAACTTGGAAACCATAGCCTCCTTTTTTTTTTCTTCCTCTAGTCACTTATCTTCCTTATGTGGTTATTCCACATAGATCTGGGTTTTATGTTGGTTTTTGAGATTTCGTCATTTTGTTGTGGCATTTAGTTTTGTCGTCTTGTTATAAATTTTTTTTTTTTGTCGTTTTGTTGAGGAGTTTTATTTGTGTTTGGGCGATTCAAATGGGTAAAACATATTCGATGAGATAAAAACAACAAATCATATCATAGTGATGAATATATTATAGAATTTGAGTCATAGGTATCCTAGCCACTATAGTATTATCAATTTTTTGGGTTTTGAGCCGATTTATTATACTATTAATCTTAGTGTTGCTTCATCCTATATGGTTTGTAATGAATTTATATATATGTTCCTATCGATATATTGTTTTACTAGTTTCAATCAATAAAATTATATTCTTAAAAAACAAAAGTATAATCCAACTTGAAACCCTAGCAACCTCCTTCTCCATGCTATATATGTTTGGTTCCTCTGAGAAAATAGAATATAAAGTAAATAAAGCTGACACATTTCCGTTTCTAAAGTTAGAAATGGAATAGAAACGGAATAGAAACAGAAAGCAAATATTGCTGCAAAGATTTGAAAGCGGAATAAAATCCCAGTCGCTAATTGTTGGTGGGAGGGTAAATGGCGGGAGGGATAGAAAGCGGAATTAAACGGAATTAGAGACGAAAGAGTGAAAGCGATTGAATTTTCCAGTCGCCAATTATCTTGGGAACATTCAGCGGGTAAAATAGAGTTGCAACTGCTTGACAGAAATTCCGTTCCTAAAATAAAGTATAAAAATTAATTTGTTAGATGTAAAAATAGAAGCGATTGATTCAGTTTCATTTTCAATTTTAAACCTTCAATTCCGTTTCTAATTTCATAATTTTAGAAACGAATTGATTCCGTTTCTAAATTAAAGCGAATTGAATTCCGTTTCTAATTTCTAATTTTAGAAACGGAATTCAAATCCGTTTCTAATTTTCTAATTTTAGAAGCGAATTCAATTCCGTTTCTAATTTTCTAATTTTTAGAAGCGAATTCAATTCATTTCTATTTTTAATTAGATTTTATAGAAACAAAATTCCGATATTTTTAGAAACAATATTTTTTATAAATGTTGTACAAATGTAAAATTAATTAATAACTTATTTTATAATTATTAATTTAATTATTAAAAATAAGTAAAATTTTGATTTGATAACGTGATTATTTTAACGAAAAATAATTTGAAAATAGATTTATTAAAATTATTAATGTTCCAATTGTAATACATATGAATTATTTTAAAAATGGATTTTAAATATTAAAAACCTTCATCATATATATATATATATGTTCAAATTTAAGTGAATTATCTAATGTTTGTTTTATATTAAAAAATTAAAATTATTTGAATATTTTGTTATAAAGTATAAATATTAATTTGTTAGGTGTAATAAAATAGAAAGGAATAAAAATTCCGTTTCTAAAAATAGAAATGAAATTCGCGGGGATCCAAGTAAATACAATTAAACGTTGGACAAGGATGTTACCTCATGTAGGACATAAAATTTTTTATTCCGAACGATTCGGTCGAATCTTGTACAGTCAGGGTATACCGTGCCTGCAGCCGATATCCTGGCAGTATCTTCGTTGTTACTCATCTTACCTGCACAAATCGGATCTAGCTCATTTTTTATTTTTCGTTTTTTATCTCTCCCGTTTCTAAAACCTTGGGAGACCTCTTTTGCTTATTGGTGTTCAAAACGAAAGTGTTAGGAAATTAGTAGTTGCAGCAAAAGGACATTTTCTGTTTAATCGAGATCCTCGGCACCTTTTGGTTTGAACACCTTATCTAAAAGATCGTCATTCATTGAAAAACTAACATGATCTTATACGATAAGATGTGTTTCCTATCTAAGCGGTTTAAGGTTAACGTTATCTTATTAGATAAGATGTGTTTAACCCAACTTAACCTCGAGTCTTATCGGTAAATGATTTTGGAGAGACTAAATCTAATCACTAATTAAGTATAATCTGTTAACAAAAAGGGATAAAACGTGGGCTTTAATTTTCAGGCCCGTTTTAAAGAGTCAAACATCTAAATATACTATTCTATTCGTACATTCCTGACCGAAGTTACATTGAGGGAATTTTAGATGAGAAAAACAAATTTACAACTTAGATTGTGAAAACAAACAAGCGGGGGTCCGAGGGCAGCGCCCCTGCTGAGATCAATGGCGCCCACCTTCCGGGAATCAAGGGCGGCGCGTCATACCCTGTGGGGATCCGGGCGGAGCCCCAAATAAAAATAATTGCTAACAGTTGGACAAGTTTGCACCATCATATTTCCTTAACAAAAAAAAAATTATAAACCAGTTAGAGTTTTGAGAAAAATTAAGGGATTAGTTATGTAATTTTAAGAAAATATAGTATTTTTATTCCAAGTGCTCTTAAGTTAGAGCAGAAGAAACCCTAACCCTATCTTATGTTCTTTCTTTATTCCAAGTGCTCTTAGGGCTGTGGCACGTTTCATCCTCCTTTTCTCCTTTCCAAACCTAACCTAAGTTGGGTCCTTATTTTATAATCCTCTCGTTTTCAAGATTACGACACGAATTTATCTTTGGTAGCGCCTCTACTTCTCTTCGTTTTCATACGCTCTGTATCCCTCTCTTCTATATTTCTCTCGAGGTCTCTGACCATGGAGTTTTGTCAATTTAATCCAACCACATCTCCTCGTCGTTTTGCATCTGGTTTATGAATTCTAGGGGTTTCGTTCGTCTAGATCGGCTTCTGCCCATCCCTCTCAGTCATCATTGTAAATTAAATTTTATTTTCTCTTCCTCATACATCTTTGAAGTTTGAAGCCCTAATTTTTATATTCCTTTGTGCTTTATTCTCTTCAAATCTTGGCAAAGCCTTAACTACTAGTTTTCTGCAGTTCAATCTTGTGTTTGCTTGGTTTTATCAATTGGATTCATAGATGTTGTTATGTTGAGATGACTTTGCTTTGATTTCAATAGATTATCATCATGGTTTATCTTTCCCCATCAGAATTTCATACAATTCTTCTGTTCTCTGAAGTATCAATTAGAGACATACTCTCGAAGCGTTTGGTGGATATTCTTCTTCCATTATAATGCTTTCTGCATTTTATAGCTTTAAAGCGGAGTAATATCATAAACTATGAAACTCCTTAGCTAAACCCAAAAGGCAGCAGGACTATGCTCTATTGAAGATTAATTTTGTTTATTCATTTATTTGTTTGGATAGACAAAGACTTGTATTTAGAAAACCTAAATGAGGCAGAGCCTATGTTTACGCATGACTTAGAAACATGGGAATGCCCAAAGGCGATAACAACCCAGGATCAAAGATACCATGAGAATATTAAGCAACCTTGGGATCGGATGTAATGGGAAATTTGATATATATGATACTTAGGGACTTAGACTGACCCACAGATAATAGAAAATAGATATCCACCACGGGTTTGGAATGTATTTACATTTACTTATTATATTCGGGGTTTCAAGCGTAGCCTAGGAGATTGAAAGTATCATCTGAGACCTTGGCATTTTAATCTCTGTTTGTGCGCCTCTAATTGATGATATTAGCCGTTTCGAGTAATTTAATATTCACATTAGGTCGAAGACTACTCCTTCAGTTACAAAATACAAAATACAAAGTTCTTTTATATTATCTCCCTTGCAGTTTTGTTTGGTTGTAGCAATAGCATTTCTGATATGGTTGGTTATCTAACACAAATTAGGTCAAGAAAAGCTCGAGTATAAGATGAGTTGTGCCCATTAACCCTTCCTTCATGGGTTTGGGATAATCCATTTGGATGTTGTTTTAAATTTGAGATGCTATCAAACTCATGCTTGTTGTTCTAATGGCTTGAAATCCATAATTACTGAAACTATCGCTTTGGGTAGAAGTCAGTTTAGTTATTCATGTGGGATGGTCAAACTAGTGGTTTTCAAGTTGTGTGGAGAAATTTATAAATCTTCAGCCTGATATACTAACTATTATCTTGATTTGCAGATAAAAGGAAATGTGTAAGTAATTGTTTTAACTCTGATTGTTATAGAACGCTACTATCATCTCCATCTATTTCTCACACCGTGGATGACCCTGAACAAAGGAGTAATATTTCATATTTAAATTAGTCTAGTATGATGAGATAGTCTAATTTTACCAAGATTGGTTATGTTTGCCTTTTGTTTTATTAGGATTGATGGACATGGAAATGATAATTGTTGGAAGTGCTAGTTTTCTTTAAGAATTATTTTTTTGTTTTAGTATTTTATTCTTTGGAAATGGAAAATTCTGCTGTTTTTCTTTAAGTTCTCATGGAAAATTCATGTTGTCAATGGAAATGGGTTTTGGACATTGTGATTTGCTCGAATTCTCAATCCATTCATTGCCCTTACTGCCTTCTGCCTTACCTATGCTTGATGTGAAAGATTTCAACCCATTAGAGAAATTACTAGAGGACTGTAATTGTGCCTTCTTCAGTACCCGGATGGTATTAGTGTATATTTTGCTTTTTCTTGATATCATGTTCTTGGTATTAGTGTATATTTTTCTTTTTCTTGGTATTAGTGTATATTCTAAAGATGTTACTTTTATTGAAAATACTTTCTTTTTCAAACAAAATCCGAATCAGGGGGAGATGTCCTTAGATCCCGTTAAAGATTCGAATTTTCAGGATCAAAATACAATCTCAGATTTAAACATAGCCTCCAATCTTGACTGGGAAGTTTTTTGGCATTCTGAATTACCAAAGGAAGACCCCACAAACACATTTGAAATCATTGACCTTATCCCACAAACACATAGCCTCCAATATGTTCCTTTGTAAATGTTCCTTTGTGCTAGTGAGTCTCAATTTAGTATTTATTGTGTTTTGTTATTTAAATATATAACATGCTGGTGTGTAAATTCACTACATAATAATCATTCACTACATTGTAATTATTAAATATACGTCCTTATTATATTTAACAGGAATGGAAAACATGATCAGAAATGATCGTCTATGGATGAATGTTAGATTAAGAGATGGGTTTGGTGATGAGTTTACAGGCGGGATTAGGAGTTTGTTGATTTTGCTCAGGCACCGAGATTAATGGGTGGATCAAAAATAAGATGTCCATGTAATGACCGTAAATGCCAGAATAGGAGTTTTCAAGAGCTAGACATTAATGCGATTCCATCTTAACGAAAATGGATTTGTTAGAGACTATTATGTTTGAGTATAAACATGGGGAAGCTTGATTGTGCAACTGACTTTAAACCAAAAATGTCTGAGAGAAGTGTTGAATCGGATGTTGCAATAGAATATCCAACCGACAATGCATGTCGAGCAATGTTAATGGATGTTATTGGTGGTGCTTCAATCCTAATGTCGCGGGGGATATCCCCGAACCTAGCAACACAAGAACTTTTTATGAAATGCTTAAAGCATCGGAACAAGGTTTGGCCTGGTAATCCGTATGGCCACTCAAAGTTATCGCGGTGTGGGTTGTTGGTTAAAGGCGAACATCATTTTTCACGAAAGGTGTTTTGATGACATTTGCAGGTTATATCGAGATTGTTACCAGAGAATAATGTCATGACAGATAGCTTTTACAGTACAAAGAAATTAATGCAAGGTTTGGGTTTGCCTGTAGAAAAAATTCATTGCTGCATTAATGGGTGCATGATATATTGGGGTGAAGACAGTGAACTAATTAGTTGCGTTTCTAAAATTTAGAAAGGAGCCTTTTTGAAACAGAATAATTCCGCTTCTAATTCCGTCGCTATTTGCAAATAGCTATGGAATTAGAAACGGATTTGACCGTTTCTAATTTGCTTCTTTCTTGTAGTGTTCGTAGAAAGTGGTGAGGAACGAAAATGTAGAAAAAGGATTTTTTTGTTCTATAAATTCAATAAATTTGGATGTGCAAATAAAAATAATTTATTAACGTGACGATATTTTTATTTTTTCTTCACTTTTTATTTCCTTTTAATTACTTTTTCTTTTTATTTGCTTTTCCTTACATATTCTATCAATTTTCCTAAGAACCAAACATATTAACATTTGAATCTAAATGTAAATTCATCAATGGGTTACTAGAGCCCTAAAACATTTAATGGCATAAAGTATTTAATGGTATGTTTCATGAATTTTTTTTAACGTGTGAATACTTTGACTAGTAGATCAAAGTCTTTCATAAATTTACATATTAAGGTAAGAAATATCATAGAGTATTATCATATTTGTTTCTTTTACAAGTTTTTTTTTTTAAATGTTGCTTAGCTATTTATTGAAATAAATATAAAATAAAGATTTTAAATTCTATAAAAATCAATTTGTTTCATTAATTATACTATGCAAATGAATTAATTACATATTGAAAATGTTTACATATACTACTATTTTTATTATTATTTCCACCATTTTGATATAAAATTTTAGCTTGGATAGGTTGTTCCAACTTAAATGGAAACCAATCCGAATTTCATAAATTATTATTTTTTGTTACCCTCCGACACCATAATTCTTTGTCCCTTCATGCTTACTCTGATGCCTATTGGACCTTTTACACAGATGGTCATATTTCGACCGGTGCATATTTTGTTTTTCTTGGTCCTAATCCAATTTCTTGGAGCTTCAAAAAGCAGTGCACCATTACTCGTTCAGTTGCCGCCGCTGCTTGTGAACTACAATGGGTCAATCATCTTTTTTATGAGTTTGACTTTCAGGCTTTGTCTACTCTAGTAATTTTCTATGATAATATTGATGCTACTTATTTGTGTGCCAATCTAGTTTTTCATTCTCGGATGAAGCATCTTGCAGTAGAATTTTATTTTGTTCATAATCTTGTTCAAGATGGGTTCTTCATGTGACACATGTTTCCTCTTATGATCAGCTTGCTTATGCTTTAACCAAGCCATTTCCTAGTCCTCGCTTATAGGCTCTCTACGTCAAGATCGACCTCGCTTCAGAGACTGTCTTTTGAATGCGTGATATTGATTAGTTATTTTAATTATTTAATTTAATTTTCATAAGTATATTTAGGTTTTATATTTATCCTTAGTTTAGGAATTAGTTTTCATATTTATCTTTTACAGTTTATTTTTCCTTTTAAGTAGTTTCCTTATCAGTTTAGGAAAACTATTGTATATATATTTCACTTTCGCATTCAATAATATTAATGAAGATTATTTATTCTCCAAAATTCTGTCAATTGTTTCATCATATATGGTTTTTAAAAAATTAAAAAATGTGTATATATGTTTCTATTGATATATTGTTACTTTAAATCAATACCATTATTTTATTTGGATAGTGGAAAGTGGTGAGGAAAGAAATAAAGAAAAATATTTTTCTTGTTCTATACTTTCTTTTAAGAAAATCATATGTATAATCAAATTAGTTAAAAATTTTTTAATTATCTAATATTCATATTAATGAGTTTTTTTTTTTTAAGGTATGTGTAAACCGAGTGGTGAACTTTTCAAGGGGCAAACATGATGAACTTACCGCTACAATACAAGTTGAAAACCTGAAATTTTTCTAGATTTCAGATGACGAAACGAATCTCACCGTTGAATTCGTTTCGTTAAATCTAGTTACCTAGGCAAATTTCGTTGAATTCCGAGATAGTCGGAATTTCACATTTTTTGAGACAACGGGTGTTGGGTGGCACATGACATGCAAAGGCAAATGCATGTAGGACACATGGCAAGCCATGTGTCCACATGCATCCCAATGGAGAAGTCTAAAGGGAGAAGCAGGTTGGGAGAAGCTTAAGAACAAAAAGGAAAGGAAGGAAAAAAAAAGAGAAAGAGAGAGAGAGAGAGAGAGAGAGAGAGAGAGAGAAGAAAGGGAGAGAGAAAGAGGGGGGAAAAGGAAATCGACGTTCTGACGGTCGGAACTCGTCGGACCAAGAAGTAAAGTTCATATGTTCGACGAGGGCTACACTCCAAAAGGTAGGGATTCTTCCTACTTTGGTTTATTTTCCACCTTAAGGGTTGTGAGGTTGTGTCTTTGTCTTAAGGGGTTGTTTGACCGAATTTCGAAATATAGGAATGCTTCCCTATTTTGATCCTACACACTGGCCGGATTTTAGGACTGATTTTTAGGTGGGAAACCGAGGGACTTCGGACTCGTGTCCTTCATGTAAATGGTAGCCGCATTAGTGAACTTAATGTAGGCTTTTGAATCACCCAAATTAGACCTCCATAGCCCAAGTTATGGTCAATTTCCCGGGACTGCCATAGTTAGGCAGTTTATTTGTTGTGTCAGTTACCAGTGATTCGGTCACGAATTTTTGTCTTGATTTCGTGGATTGTTTTGTTTGAGTGCAGTAACAACTGGTTGGTGGCTGAGCCAAGATTGGTTCATGGTTGTTTGGAGACTAATTATTGCCCTGTGCGGTGGTTTGTTATGGCCGACTTGTGAGGTTTGAAATTGTGAATTGTTTTAAGGTGTTATTGTTTGATTTTGTGATAACATGCTTGATTGTTCTTGCTGATATATATGTTTTAATATGTTGGCAATTGAATGAAATGTTTGAAAATTATATGCTTTTGACATAATTATCCGTGATACATGATAAATTATATGTTGGAATTGTCCATATGACATTCATTACATATGAGATATGGAATTGATATGAAATGGAATAATGCATTGCATATGCACTGAAACATCGCATTTCATGGGTATAAGTGCAAGATTGCAATCAAACACCATACTTGGTGATTTGATGAATGGCGATCTTTGTTGTGAAGTTCAGCGAGTCACACTATTGTAGATCATGAAAATATGTGTCCCGAGATAATAGCGAGCAAGATGGGTGCACCATCGGGTGAAAGACTTTAGTATTTTGGTTATACATATGTGTCCAACGGTGAAAGCCCGTGAAAGTGTAGGAAGGCGTGCGAAGCTTGCGGTGAGACCTCGAAAATTCGCTACCCACAAAAGACACAAGATTTTTGTAAAAGAAAGTAGTTATTAGAATATGACATCCAAAAGGTTTTGGTTTATAAAAAAAAATTAAATTTTGTTTAAAATAATCATTGGATGCGATTAATCAATGACTGTTTTATCACACATGGGCATTGTAGTGTGTGATAGGAGTCGGTGATTGACTCTGAATTTATTACTCTTTGGCATCACACTGGGTAATGGTGTCATGCCCATACCCCCGCTTGAGTGAAGAGAGGGGGCGCGACACAGGACTGGGACTCCTTAACCTGCTTTTCGGACATCGGTGGGTCTATTTCATATATAATTTCATAAATCCAAACTTGTACATATTGACATAACTTAAATCCATGAATTCTTCCAAAAGTTATAACTTGTAATACTACCACCGTAGTGGTGTTTAAATGTCCTATATATACATGTCTGAGTCTCATTTACTTGTACTTACACAAATTGTATTATCTCCAAAATATTACATTTACATTACAAAATAGAATCAGAAACCTACGTATGGTAGACTCCTATTGCTGTGTTGGCCCTGGTGAATGCGGAATGCCTCGGATGTCCTCTTCAGTACCTACATGGATGAAACACCCGTGCTAAGCTTATAGCTTAGTTGAAATCAGATAACAAATATAACAACTTGAAGTGGTCCACAATTAGAGGATACATATAACATAAGTCATATGTCAGAGTTTACATATAACCTAATTCTTATCATAGAGTTCTCATATAGCATAATTCTTATAACAGGGTTTTCATATCTCCCGTAGGCATTCATAATAGAAATATTAATACGGAGAGGGTGCCGTAGTGCAATCTGAATTTATAACAAAGCCCCGATTACTTATGCTTTCTAATTGTTCATTATTCATATTTTTATCATATAAATGTTTGCTTGTATAGGCGATATGATGAATGAGAGGGCCAGCCTTGATAGATGCCGAAGTCGTCTGATGAAGACGAGCGCGTTCTTGTCGCGTAGCGAGAGGGTGTCGTAGCCTGATGCAAGAATGTGTCACTTAGCGAGCAGCGTGTCGCACGGGTAATAAAGTGTTTGTAACGCAGAAGAGTGTCGTCCCTATCTTGAAACGAGAGATGTGCACGCCGCATGCGAAGTGTTGTAGCACTACAGCGGGTGTCGTCATGGCGAGCAGTGTCTACCCAGTAATAGAGGTGCAGGAGTGACGTCGCATTGATCATACGTGCCTATTCATTGACTATCCGATCTCCAACAGACATACAATTATATTTGTTTCCTAGCTTGTTATTTTGTTCTTATTCACATTCTTATATTTTTATATAGTGCAAACAAATAATGGGAAAGAAACCATGTTTGCCTGACGATGGGTTTCTTGGGCGACAAGGTTGAGCTTGATTTTATATAGCTAAATATACGGTATTAACCCTTTCGTGAAATTAGCGGAAGAACATAACAAGAAATAGGGTTGTGGGACGGGGTGCTCGGCAATATACGGACCTTAAACCACTTTGGTACCAATACTCAACTTTGGTACGATACTCAACATCCTTTGGACGGCCCAGCCACTTTGATGCGGTACTCAACTTTTCGTCTGCGGTACTCGGCTTTGGTGTCCGGTGCTCCAAGCATCTCAGGCCAAAGCAACTTTTGAGTACGGTACTCAGCTTTCGATACCGGTGCTCAGCATCTTCTAGACTTAATTTGTGGTACGATGCTCGCTTTCCAGCTCTAGGTAGTCAATATTCTTTGGACGAAAACAACTTTAGTACCCGGTACTCACCTCGTTCACATAAATGGTAGGAGTTTGCCTCTTTTGAAATTTCCAGCAAAACCCAAAACCAACCACAAAGCGAACTAAAAAAAAATCACTTTATGCGAGATAGGGTTCTTCCTAGCAAAACATAAAAAACTGAGAGAGTTAAATTGGTTCCTAACCAACATATCCCTTTTCCATACAAACCTAAACAAGTTTTCATCTTGTGATTTCTTCTCTTTTCACTTTTCTTTTCACTTCCCTTACTCACGGCAGACAAAAACTTGAATAAATAGAGAACAAGCAAACCAAAGTTGGCTCTTCTCCTCCACTGTAAATGCCCTAGCCCCAAATGAGAAAATATCTAATCTCTAAGACCATGTTTGGTCTTATCCCAATTTTGGCCTAAATTTCCATTTTTGCTATTTGGTCCTTCCTTTTCAATCTATTTGCACTTTAAATTATCACAATTCCTACACTAGCATATCCTCTTCTTGAATTATGACCCTTGAGTCCTTAATCTGAAAAATTACCATTTTACTCTTGACTCTTGGATTAATTACGGCTTTATCCTTTTTCACTCTTAGCACTTAAATTCCGAAAAATACAAATTTACTTTTCTTATACTACAAAAATGTAATAAAACTACTAGGGTCTAATTCGGGGTGTTACAAATGGAGTCAATAATGACTCGAAGCATGGTACATGATTGAGTCTCATCTCATTTCATGGCATGACATATAGAATTCCATGATAGAATTGCATAATCTGTATGAAATGGTTGATGTGAATGCAAGTGCTAGCATTGCATGTACACTTAGGTGGGGAGTAGCCTTTGTAGGAAGTTTCTCTACTAGGCGTGGCTCACCCTATATGGGATAACATTTTAGATCTGAGAGAAGATACACGACAGACTGGCTCATTAGGAGCGAAATTGTGTAGAAAGTCGGATTATTGTCTTTGTAACCTTTTTGTAAAAGTATTGGACAAACAAGTTTTGTAATATACGTTTGTATGAGGTTGTAATTAAACTCATAGTAATATGTTTTGAAAATAACATAAAATGTTCATTGAAGGTAAATAAACGGATCCCGGTAGATGGGATTGGCCAAGGTGGTATTGAGACACACGATATCCATGGGAATTTCCGCGGGTTGACGGTTGGTCAACTAACCCTCGGATTTTGGGGTGTCACAACTTGGTATCAGAGCTTAGGTATACGAACACCTAGGGCTTGGTGGGCATGGGTTTATATCATTGCATTTATGGTGCATTTCATGTTTTGTGCTCAATATGCTACATGATTGTGTGTTATGTGAATTAGATACATGGTAAAATGTATATAGGAAAATATGGACACTAGGGTTATAGAACATAACCTTAGGGGTTCATAAAATGAATAAACGGAATAGTTTAAGATGGGATGTCATATGCACTACTAGTTAGACTAGAAAAAGGAATCTCAATTTGATATTTGACAAATGTAGATGGCAAGTCAAGGAAGAGGAAGTCGAGGAATGGGATGCCTAGGTGGTGGGCAGAGTAACAACCCACTACCACCGGCCTTTGACCAACAAGCCTTCATGGGCTGTTGTCATGCGCTGCACAACGGGCAAAGAGAGGCGCGACGGGCGGGACTCGCTTTACGGAACTTTTCGACATTCATGGGCCCATTTCAATAAACAAATCCATATATCATAATATAACTTGTGAACTACCATCGTAGTGGTGTTTAAATATCTATTACATATACATGTCTTGGTCCATTTATTTGTACTTATACAAGTGTGGCGCCTCGAATCCGAGGTCTCCTTTTTTTAGCCCTCTTGGGCAGATTACGTCGCGACGGAGAAATCTCTGTCGTAACGGACCAGTGGCTTGATCACACGTCACGGCGCCCATTTGTGGTGGAGTGTGCACCCAAGGCGATGATAGATGCCTAGGCGATATTCTTTGCTCTACGTAGTGCGCCAAATCCCGGTAATGTGCACTCTTGCTAGTGCTTTCGAAATCTATTGGAATGAGCTCCTCTATGGAGTGCTCTGATAGGCGCACATTTACCTGTGGCCCAGGAGCAGTCATGCCTTTGTGTTGCTCTCGTTGGCCTGGTCTATCACGCACACATGGCACGGTATGTCATGCGTGCGTATAATATCGCACGTCCAGCCTGTCATGTGTGGTAAGGTATTTACGTAGTGGCCCGGCTGCATGCATTATTAAAGTCCTCTGTCGTGACAGAAAGTTCTCCCTACCCTAGCTAACTATGTTGCGAAATAGACTTGCTGTGCGACATGGCCTATCTTGCCTTGGCCAACTCTGTCGTGACACAAACTATTAAATCGTGTGAAATTTCTACAGCTTGGCTAAGCTTTGTTCGACATAAAACTGCCGTGGCAAATAAGGTCACTCTGGCCGGCGGGTGCGACGCTAAACTCTCTATCGCAACACCACCCTATGAAACCCATGTCGCAACATAGAATTCCTTGGCCAAGGCCAAACCTATTGCAACAAGGAAAAGCCATGTCGTGACATTTTCTATAGCTTAAAACTAGAAACTATGTTGCGACGCAAGGAAAACCATGTCTCGACATAGAGCCAGGAGGCTATGTTGTGACCAAGAAAACCCACTGTCGCGACCAGTACCTAGCCATTTGGAACATTGCTTGGCGAGAGGGCCCTTGTACTGACAAAATCAGCGCGATGGCCTCTGAGCCTTTGCTCTCCAGGTTCTTTTTTCTTTTTTTTCCACTTCCTAAACTCAATATACAATAACCTTTTTGTCATAAGGGCAACATGAAACATGGAAAACCTTGCCTTGTATTAATCGCAAAAATGAGTTTAATTACATCTTTTCTTCTTATAAACGAAACAAATTATCTACAAATTTACAAAATACAACAACGAAATAAGGCTTTTTCTTTTCAACTAAGATCTTGGGTGTGATTCATCCCCGGTGTGCCTCTGAGTAGAAATATTTTCCCCTGACGGGGGAGGCAATGCCCGATGGTGAATTCCCATCTGAGGGCTACTCCCGTAAGTGCACGTGCGTGACACACACACACATTGGTAGAAAATGTGCATTCTACTCGATGTCTGCATGCCATGCCCATCGAGTCTCACGACTCCTGCTTTATGCGCTTTCCGTATGTGAAAAACTAACTTATGACAAAGATTTTGTTTTTGAAAACTCATTGGACAATCTCTGATATCAAAATTTATTGGTCAACCCTCCGATATAACTTAGTGGACATACTCCGACAAATATTTTGTTGGGCAACCCTCCGATATAATTTAGTGGACATACTCTGACACATTTTTATTGGATAACCCTCCGATATAATTTAGTCAAAAACCATGTCATGCACTCACACCCGTTTCACGTGATGTCCCTGTGTATATGAAATGCAGAATGTCATTTCATGTCAATTCATGTTAATACATCAAATAAGCATATAATAACATGATTTACACACAACCAACATGATATTCATTTTTTAGCAATAACACATAAAAACAGCACACATGGACCCATAACAGTCTGAAAATCAACCCCAGGATTGCCCAAAACAGTCCCAAAAAGTTCCAACGTTTGGTCCCAAAATTTTGGGACTAGACTATATGGCCATTCACGGCCCCAAACACCTCATGCCATTTGAATGGCTCTAAGACCAAAAGTATCCAAAGGAGGAGAAAACCCTCTGCCTCTTGGAGTTTGGCGAAAACCCCAGATTCTTACACCTACGCGAAGCTCTCGTCGCATGGATGAACTTTGCCTCTTGCTCCGACAAAAACTGATGGTTCAATCTTCTTCAATCCTAGAGAGAAGGTGGAGCTTCTCACTCCTTCTTTCTTTCTTTATTTTCTTTTTCTTTTTCTCCTTTTCCCCTCTCCCCACCGAATTTGGTCCAACAATTCAATTGGGAAGTCTCCTCCTTGCCACATATCTCTTCCTCATTGGCTCTATTTTCTCTCACCTTATCCTCTTATCCAAATACTTGGATTTCCTTCCTCTAAGGGCTGGACACATGGCCTCCCTAGGTCCCCCTTAGACTTTCTCTCTTTGTTTGACTTATCTCTCTATTTGACACATGGCTCTAAATGAGCCATTCAACCAAGTGCCATGTGTCACTTGCTGCAGTGCTTGGAAAAATGTGAAATTCCGACTGTCTCGGAATTAATGAGAAATCAATTAGATGCTTAGATTTGAGGCAGTTCGCGGTGAAGTCAGCATCATCAGAGATCTAGAAAAATTTCGGTTTAGAAATTACCGTTTACTATTTTTGAAAAATTGAATTTTCTGGGTTTACAAATTCCACTATTACAGGAATATTACATTTACATTACAAAAACGAGTCAAAGCCTATATATATGGTGGACTCTAGCGGTGTATTGCCATAGCGAATGCGGAATGCCCTGAATGTCGCTAGTACCTACATGGATGAAAACTTGGGTGCTAAACTTATAGCAAGTGAAATAGATAATAGATATGACCACTTGAAGTGGTCCACATTTATAGGATACATATAACATTATGCATATGTCAGAGTTTACGTATAACATAATTCTATAATAGAGTTTGCATATAACATAATTCTATAGCAGTTTCATATCTCTAGGAGTTGACGAGAGATCTTGTCTGAAGAATTTGTAGGTACATTACATATATTGATGCTATGCTTTCTTGTGTTCATTATTCAAATTCTTATCATATAAAAGTTTGGCCAACCATGTGTGAATTGAGACCAAAACATGTGTTTACATGACCCAAGCTAACAAGTAGAAGCATATTCTTTGGTTCAAGACATTCTGATTGTCCCATGTTCCAATGAGGTTTTGCAATCATACCGTAATTGGCCAACCAACAAATTAATTAGAATTAATAATATATATTGAGAACAATTTTTCTATTTTAAATTATATTTTATCTATTTTTATACTTTTTTTTTGAAAGGCTATTTTTATACTCAAGAGTAGAGTTTTCCTGGTATAACTCTTTTCTTGTTGAAATGATACTTATTTTCACCTATTTTTATTTTATCATAAAGCTGAAAGTATAAATATATAAATCAAAAGATAGCTTTTGCAGGTACACCTAAGCGAAGCAATGCTAGCCTAGGAGGAGAGGTTCGCCTAGGCAAAGCACTGCTACGCCTAGGAGGACCGAAAAGTGCAGAAACTCTGGAACAACATTTCCAATAGGATTTTTTCTGCACAACTTAGATAAAGGGGGATTTCCATACATATAGGTTCCATACCTTGATCTTGAACACTTTAACTAGCTTCATTTTCTTCCTTTCTTCTTCTTCTCTTCTTCCTTCTTCCTTCTTCTCTTCTTTCTTTCTCCCCACCATAATGTCCTAACCTTCAAAGCCAAAAAAAATGAAGCTTTCTAAGACCATGTTTGGTCTTATCCAAATTTTTGGCTTACTTTTTTGGCTTTTGCAATTTAGTCCTCCAACTCCCATCTATTTGCAAATGAACTTATCATAATTCCTATTTTAACATATACTCTTCTTGTTTTGTGACCTTTAAGTCTTCATTTTACAAATTACCAATTTAACCTTAGTACTTAAATTTCTGAAAAATGCAAATTTTACTTATATTATACCCTAAACATGTAATAAACTACTAGGGTATAATTTAGGGGTGTTACTGCCTTAGCCATTTGTGGCTTGCTACTATTGTATAGGCGCTGCGATTGCTACCATTACCTGAGCTGGAGTACAGCGGCGGGCCAAGGGTTAAGTTATATCAAATGTTCAAGGTGCATCATCGCCGGCGTTCAGGGAGGAGATCGATGATAGCTGATCATTGGTTCCGACAAGTGGAAAAGATATTGGAGGCTATGGAGATCACCTCGATGCCGCTGGGCCAACTAGCGGCATTCTGGCTAGAGGCGAATCAAGTGTGGTGGTTGGGTCAAAGCCTCGAGGAGTTGGAGGCAATGATTTGAGACTTAGGGAGCTCTTCATGGGCAAAGTTCTTCATGGGCTTTCGGAGCTCTTCATGGAGCAGATTAACTATAGGAAATGTAAAATTTCTTTTTTTAGGCAATAAATATTTAAGTTAAAATAATATTTATTATTTATTTACATAACAAATTTTATTTAAAATAAAATGTTTATCCTTTTATGATAAGTAACAAGGGTCACTTATCTTTAAAAAAAAAAAAGAAAAGAAAAGAAAAAAAAAACACGAGAGTCAAATTATTCACTATGGCCAAACAGTAATGATGGGGAGGTGGGTAGATGTAGCCTTGTGATATTAAAATTCATTCATTGGAACAAAGTAGGGAACATGATGGTACACACCCACCAACTTTTTAGGCAGCAAGCAAACAAGCGTACTTCAAGTTGTAATTGACTCTACATTATTTGAATGAAGATCAATCATGCAAAGGGCAAGTATTTATACCATATACATAGGGGATGTTACATATTGATACTGTAATTAAATATTGACTATCACTTTCCTTAAGCCATTATAAATAATTTATGATATAATTAAATACAATAGCTCCTTTGCTCACTCTGCATTTGATATTAATAGATAGACGAGGATAATATATCAATGTCCCAAAGTCATTCTTGAAATTAGTGAATAATTTCAAATAAATAAAATCAGTCCATGCTTAAACACATAACCTGGTAAGTTCCCTCGACTTTTGAGTTAGGAAATCTTTTGAATTTATTTTATTTTTTATAGTTATTTTATTATTTAATTAATTGTCTTGTGCATATATTTAATTAATTGTTTTCTTTAAATCAGTGTTTAATAGATTATTATTGTTTAATTTTCTTGTAGTACATTGTTGACTTTTTTATAATTAGATTGATTGTTGATTCTTTTTGTTTAATAATTTAATTCCTTTATAATTTATAAACCATTACCCACCCTTAATTTATTCAAATTCTCATTCCTAGTACTAATTCTAATTTCAATTTTCAAGTTTTCAATTTCAAATTACCAATCCACAATTTCCAAAATTCAAGTGCCCCTAGTACAAATTCAAGTCCCTCAATTTCTAATTTCAAATTTTCAAGTTTTCAATTCTCAAATTACCAATTCTCAATTTAAAAATTCAAGTGCCTTAATTTCAAAATTCAAATCTCTCAATTTCTTGGATAATTAGGTTGATGTAATCAAAAAATATATTCCGAAGCAGAAAATTCTTCCAACATGCATGCACTGGTGTAATAGCAATGTGACACCTTCTTACTTAATGTAATAGACATTAATTGAAACATAATGTACATAACACCTATCACGTGAGTCCCATCCAGAAATTGTGGATACTTCCGTTAAAGTTGCTTTCCACTTGAGCAATTTCTCCATGTAAATTTGTTCATGCTTTGCAAATGTTTCTCCATAACACCCTTCTTGTCTTTTGACATGGGAGGGATCGACCTTATAGAAAACTGGTAGGGCTTTATGTCCCAAAACTTTAACGCAGTCAAGAATCTTTTATAGCTCATCAAGACACCAGCTCGAAGAGGCATAGTTCTGAAAGCGATGATGAAGTGCGGAATTTTAAGATTGCGGTAAATTTTCTTGGAGATATTTGTTCTCTCTCTAAGGCGGTCGTCCATGAAAGTGTCGATTCCTTTTGGCAAGCGGCGTAAAGATGAAGTCGATGAAACCCCATTGGTGTCTTCGCCTGCAAACTAAGGCATCATACTTCCATTGATGGGTGGAAGAAGAAGCCATTGGGAAAATGGAAGAGGAAGAAGAAAGTTAAGAAGATCGGTGAAAAGCCAAAAAGAGAAGTGTAATACCTGGGAAAAAATTTTTATTTATTTTGAACAAGGGTAAAGTAATAATTTCGGTTGGAAAATTAGAACTTTTCTAGGCCTCAGATGATGAAACGGACTTTACCGTTGAATTCGTCTCATGAAATCTAGTTACCTCATCGAATTTCATCGGATTTTGAGACAATCATAATTTCACGTTTTTCGAGGCACCGGGTATCGGGTGACACATGACATGAGTATGTGGATGCCACATGACACCCTAGGGGAGTGACACATGGCATGATCCATGTGGTGTACTTGTGTGAATGGCTCATATTGAGCCATGTGTCAAAAGAGGGAAATAAAAGGAAAAGAAAAAATCAAGAAAATTAAGAAAAATGGTGGAGATGATAAGTGGCTAAGGAGGAAAGTGGGGGGGAGTTTTCCCCACTTTTTGATCAATACGGGTAGGAGAAGCAGAAAGAAAAGAAAAGAGAAAATGAAAGAAAAGAGAAAAAAAGGAAAATGAAAAGGAAATGATGAGATGAGCAAACAAAAAAGGAGTTCGGGTGGATAAGAAAAAGAGAAAAGGAAGAAAGGGAAGAAAAGAAAGAAAGAGGAAGGGCGAGAGAACAAGAAGAAGAGAGGGAGAGAGAAAGGGGCAAAGGGGTTTCTACTTCTCTCTAAGGTCTACGGAAATCGGCATGTCGATTTTCGTCGGAGTAAGAAATAGAGTCGATCCACGCAACAATGGCTACGCGTGGGTACCAAAATCTAGGAGTTTCGTCAAACTCCAAGAGATAGGGCATTTTCCTACTTTGATTATTTCTAGTCTAAAAGCCATTTAATGGCATAGGTTTCTTCGGGGCCGTGACTGGTCGTGTGATTTAGTCCCAAGATTTTGGGACTAAATATTGGAGATTTTTTTTACTGGTTTCTTGCAGTCCTGAGGCGCTGAGGTTTAGTTTTGATCCGGGGTGAATGTCTTGGTTTCTTCGCGTGTTGGTATCTCAGTGTTGGTGAAGAATGGAACCAAAAAATGATTCATAGGCGTGAGAAGGGCAGAGGTGCCCTATTTTTATGGGTTCGAAATTAGGGCCATTTTGTGTGTTGTTGCTTGATTGAATAACATGTTGTGTGTGAAAAGATCATGTTGATATATGCTCTTTCGATGGATGTGAATTGTATGTAAAAAATATAATTATCCATGTTTTGGGTAATGTTGCATGTAGATCTCATTATGCATGTAACATGATATGGCATGAAATGACATTTCTACATTTCATATGCACAGGGACATCACGTCAAGTCGGGTGTCTGTGCATTGAAATGGTTATTCACCATTCTTGGTGAATGTGTAATGAGCTCGGAATGGGACAACGTCCAAAATAGAGACTCGCGGTTGCATAATAGAAAAACAATAATAATAATAAATCTTTTGTGTTTGGGTGGAGCAAGATGGGATAGATCCCCCCCCCCCAGGGTGAAAGACCCAAATTTTATTCTTGGTTAGACAGATGTATCCAGCGATAAAAGTTTGCAAAAGTGTCGGAAGGCGTGTGAACCCTACGATGAGACCCCTGAAATTCGCTACCCAAATTAGCACACGGAATTTGATAAATTAAAATGAATATTGGAAGGTTGTCCAATGAGTTAAGTCATTGGGTAAAACACCAATGACTGGTTTTCACACTTGGCGTCGCAGGTGTGAGGGTGTCGATCGGGACTCTGGTTATGGGCATGAAGAGTCCCATCTCATTCATGACACGAAACATTCCATGTAGGATTGCATGTCTGTATGGAATGTGGTATGATGTATGTGTGCCATTGCATGTGCATTTAGGTGGGGAGTAACCTTGTAGGAGAATTTCTCTACTGAGCATTTCTCACTCGGTTGTGGGACCCCCTTTCAGGTATAAGGAGTGTACATGGAGACGATGATCCGAATGAGGCCGTGATTATGAAGGAGGCCGATGTGTGGCCTTGATACTACTTTTGTAAGACCCAAGAAATTCCAATTTCTGGAAAAATGGTAAAATCGTAATTTTGGTTAAAAAATTGTAATTTCGGTTAAAAATCCGAAATTTATTCTCTAGATCTCGGATGACGAAACGGATTTCACCGTTGGAATTGTCTCCTTAATCTAGCTAGCACGTAAAATTTCGTCGAATTCGGGGCGGTCGAATTTTGCACTTTTCGAGCATCGAGGTTCGGGTGTCGTAAAACGATTTTCGATGCGATGAAAGTCACATATAACACGTACTCATGTGCCATGAGTGGTATGAGTAGAGAAATGATGAAAATGGAAGGCTGAGATAGTGCCAAATGTCAAAACTGGAAAAAGAGGGACATAACGGGTATTAATGGAATTGTTTAAGTCATAAAAAGACAAAAATATGACTAGTGTTGTCTCCTACATAGCAAAAACGGGAATTGAAAAACCAGGAGATGCGAAACAATAAAAATGGAGAATTTAGAGAGAAAGGACCTCCTTCTTTGTAGAAATACGTCCGGCCGTCGGTCTTCGGGGGCAAGAAGGTAGGCGCTCTCTGCGGAGAGGGCTTGGCGATGGTGCGGATTTAGGGAGTTTCCTCAAACTCCGAGAGGTAGGGGTTTCTCCCTACTTGTGTTTTACTCTTTGTTTAAGAACATTGTAAATGTTTGAGTCGAATAAGGCCGTGAGGGGCCGTTTGATCGGTCCCAAACCTTGGGACCGAATTGATATGAATTTTTGAAATCCCAATGGTGCAGCCGTGACTGACCACGGCTGGTTTGGGTGTTAAATTGCGCTTTTACATGATAAATCATGTATTGATTGGAATGAGGCCGGAAATGGCCGTGAATTGCGGGTTCACTAAGTTAACCGATGAATTGTGATTTTTTCAGGAATAGTAACCGAGGGTTTCACTATTCCCGAAACAGTGTTCTCAAAATATATTTTGTGTGAAAATGTGTTTAAATCGAGTGATTATAGTTGAATTGCTTGTGTTTGATCATTAGCCCAAGTGAGCTAATTTTGATGTATGAAATGAGAATTACATGACATGGTTGTGTAAATTGAATGTTTTGTAAACTCTCTCATGTTTATATATTTGTGTGAATTAAACTATATTGGAATTGGCATCATCGTTCGCGTATGCACTAGAACAGGGTATAGGAGTGATCGTAGAGATGAGTCTAGAAAATGGTTCGAAGGGTTGTCTAAAATGTTCATTATCGGAGAATTAGTCCAAACTAAAAAATATCAATCGTGGAGCAAACAGATTGATATACATCGGAGGGTAGTCCACAAATAATATCAATCGTCGGAGCGGCCCAATTGATGTATACACATCGGAGGGTTGTCCACAAACAAATAAAATAATTCTCCTACGAGCTTAGGCGAGTGTGAGGAGAATCGGTGAGACCGGGTACGAGATGATGAGTGAGACATTCAAGTAGGATCATGCATTTAGCCCAGATGTGTGTTTATTTTGGAACATTGCGCACTTAGGTGAGAGTAGCCGCAGGCGATTCCTCTTGACATTAGCTCCTGCAATCGGATATTATTTTCACAATCTGAGGGAGGCGTGCGGGGATGGCTCTCCCCCAGAGACTGAGGTTGTGAAGAAAGCCGGGTTGTGGCTTTGATGATTTTATACATGTATTAGAATTCTCTAATTTTGATATATGTGTTGTATAAGAGTAAATTATTAACTCTTAGAACTATTGGACATGGTTGGTATGTTTTACAAATATTGTTATGAGTCTTTGTTTATGGGCTGAGTGGTCGTTTTACTCATGTGATGATACTGTTGGGCTGTTTGGGATAGGTTTATACGAGGTATTGTATTTGGTGAGCTCCGTCTGAAAGGAGACTGCCGGGTCCACTACAGTGGTCGGGTAACCCGACATCCACTTGTATTCTGTGGGTTGACAGGTAGTCAACGGACCCCCGGGATTTTGGGTGTCATAGCTTGGTATCAGAGCTTAGGTATACGAATACCTAGGGATCTCGGGTTGGGTATCCATCACCACTTGGGTGGTTTGAAGTAGAGTATAGGTATATGGAAACCTAGAGATTGAGGATTTGGGCTTAGGCCATAGTCTTTGAGGTGTAAGAACATCACCACTAGGTGTGGTTCGATGTTGAGTTTAGGTATGAGATTACCTAGGAAATCACGGGACAAAACTGGGACACTACATGCATGTGTTTTAGGTGATTGTTTGATAAATGAAGTGTGATCATGTGAATTGGTGAATTGTGTGCAAATATGCTTGGTTGATAGCATAGGATGAAGTGTGGAAAGTTTTGGAGTTTACAGTGTGTAAACTAGAACAAAGGAAAAATAAATAAATAAATAAATTTTACTAAATTTATTTGGTTATTGGATAATGAAATAAAATTTTAATAAATTTGAGGTTGAACACTAGGGTTAGTGTTATATAGGGAGGCTTTGAGGAAATTATGGACCCTTTTCCAGAATTAAATGAAAAAAAATAAACAAAATAAATTTTAAGCAATTTATTTGGTTGTTGAATGAAAAAATATATGTTATATATATCCTATATATATAAGATTGGAGAAATTTTTGCAGTGTAAAGCGGAAAAAGAAATAAAGAAATAAATTTTATAAATTTATTTTGGTTATGAGTGAAAGAAAATAATTTTCTAGGTTTTAAGTTGTAAAGTGAAAAAAAAAATGGAGTAAAATAAATTTTTATAAATTTATTTGAGTATTATGGAAAATGGAAAAAAAAAAAATAGGTGTATATTTTTTATTTTTCCAGTGGCCGGAACAAATGAAAAAAAAAATCAAATAAAATTAGACAAATTTTCGAAAAATAAAATTTTCAAAAATGAAATTTTCAAAAATAAAATTTTTGTTGATAAAAATGTTTTAAATGCATAATTAATTGTCTTGCATTGACTGTAAATGCAAGGACAATGTGTATACACTGATTTATGTGTATAAATAGTGTCTCGGGGCCGTGTTATGCCTTAGAGATACTATATTGGGATTTAACTGACATGTTAATTGTGTAGATGGTACAGTAAGAGGACGGGCGTAGGGCGTCCACGGGAGCCTTGGTCGAGCACCCTGGAAGCATTTGACCCGGCCGCCGGTATTTGGTCAGCGAGGCCTTTGCGAAATTTATGGGTATTCTGTTGTTCTTATCGCACAAAATTTGTATAGCGGTGGTCGGGGAAGGTCCTAGTAACCTCCCGGAGGTTTAGAGCGCGTCATCCTCCCGGAGCATTCACGGGAAGAAGTCCAGATGGAGTGTGAGACATTGGTTCATACAGATCGAGAAGGTATTAGAGGCTATGGAGATTACCTCTAACACTACCAGGATTAGACTAGTTATGTTCCAGCTAAAGAGTGAGGCCCAAATATGGTAGAAATGGGCAAGGACCTCTAGAGACCTTAGAGGAGCCTTAGTATGTGAGTTCTCCCCTAGGGATTAGGGTGAGAATAAGGATGATATGTCGAGGTTGCGAGTTGGAGATCTCGGGGACTCTACTCACAGTGGACTTGAGGATCATGGACATGTCAGAGTTCGATGTCATCCTAGGGATGGATTAGGCCCACAGCCTCTGAGGTCGTGTCGATTGTGTGGGGAGGGTTACCGCTGCACGCGGGAGCGGTACTCGTGTGAGTGGCCGGTGGGGACAAACATGATATTTTGCCCGACGATATCTGAGTCAGTGTCGAAGGCAGTTAGAGGGTTGGCTAGCGAGCCTTACCTTAGAGGACGAGGTGAGACCAAACTTAGATCTTCCTCGAGTGGTTTGCGAGTATGCGGATGTTTTTCCAGATGAGCTACCTGGACTACCTCCATATAGGGAAGTAGACTTCGGTATCGAGTTACACCCTGGTACTTCACCCATCTCTATGACTCCGCATAGGATGGCACCGGTTGAGTTGCAGGAACTCAAATTCCAGCTACGGGAGCTCTTTGGACAAGGGGTTCATTAGGTCGTGCACACTTCACCATGGGCGCTCGGTTACGTTTGCGAAGAAGGCCAAAGACCCCGTGTGCGTGACTACGAGCGGTTGAGCGGGGGTTGCGATCAAGAATCGGTACCCGATACAGGATTAGCGTTTATTTGATCGATTGAGAGGGCGAGTCTACTCCAAGATAGACCGCCGCGTTTACCATCAGGCGAGGTGAGGATACATATATCCCTAACACAGTGTTTAGGACACGTTATGGGCACTATGAGTTTACGGTGATGCCCTTCGGATTGACGAATACGCCAGCAGCATTCATGGATCTCATGCATAGGGTATTCCAACCCTATCTAGATCAGTTTGTAGTAGTCTTCGTGGATGACATTTTGATCTACTCTCAATCAGAGTGGGAGCATGAGTATCACTTGAGGATCGTGTTACAGTTGTTGAGAGACTATCAACTGTACGCCAAGTTCATTAAGTGCGAGTTCTGAAGCTTCTTGAGGTGGTTTTGGGACCGTGGTGTCGACATCGGGAGTGTCGGTCGACCCGGAGAAGGTCGAGGCGTTGATGAGTTAGGAGAGGCAGAGTGGAGTCCTTCTTCGAGATACGTAGTTTCTTGGGATTGGCTGGATATTACAGGAGATTCATTGAGGATTTCTCCAGGATAGCAACACCTATGACTAGGTTGACCCGGAAGTCAGGATTTGATTGGGATGGCCGTGCGAGGAGACATTCGGGAGTTGAAGGAGACTTGCTTCAGCTCCCATCTTGATAGTTCGGATAGGGAGACCGAGGGTACCTGGTGTATTGTGATGCCTCGAGTGTCCCGGGTGGGATGTGTTTTGATGCGGTCAGGGAGGGTGGTAACTTATGGTTCGTCGGTACGAAGAATCACGGCGAATTACCCCACACACGACATGGAGTTGGCGGCCGTAGTCTTCGCCTTGAAGATTTAGGCGCGCTACTTATCTGTGGGAGTTCGGGTGTCTTTCCGGACCATAAGTCTGAAGTACATTTTCATGGCGAGACCTCAACATGAAACTAACCTGAGATGGATGGAGTTCCTAGGGATTATGACTTCACTTTGCATTACCATCGGTAAGGAAAATGTGAGTGGCTGAATTACTGATCGGAAGTCACGGAGCGTTAGCTAGTATAGCTTAATCGAGTGGCGGATGCTTTCGAGAAGTATGGGACGATTTAATTTCTGATCTGTGGCGATTTCGGGGCACGTTGGGGAGTTTAGTGCCTGCAGATCTGCGTTGAGCAATTGATTGAGTCGGTGGCGGGGCGCGAGAGATAGTGTCCATCGAGGACCCGGTCTGATCAGTACGGGTGAGGAATTTACGGGCCGTTCAGCATATGGTAGTCTTGATGGGGGACGGGTAGTGGTTCCCTAGTTGGCCGATTTGAGAAGAATTCTCGGGAGTTTCACTTGCTCTCGATTTGCCGTGCATCCGGTGTACGAAGATGTACGGGATCTTCGTCGTCGATGTGCTGGGCATGATGAAGAGAGACGTAGGGGACTTTGTTCGGCAGTGTCGCATGTCGGCGAGTTAAAATTTGAGCACGAGAAATAACGGGGCTACGCCGGCCATGGAGGTGGCTAAGTGGAAGTGGGAGCACGTCACGATGGACTTTGTGACCCACTTGCCACGGACGCAGTAGAAGCATGACGCGGTATTGGTGATAGTGGACCGGCTGACGAAATCGGCGCATTTCCTAGCCGTGCGAATGACCTTCGCCTTAGAGAGATTCTGCCGATTATACATTCGAGAGATAGTCCGGCTACATGGTGTACTAATATCCATAGTGTCGGATAGGGACCCGAGGTTTACGACACAATTTTGGAAGAGTTTCCAAAGGCTATGGGCACACGGTTGACGATGAGTACAGCGTTCCACCCTCGGACAGATGGTTAGTCTGAGAGGACTATACAGGTATTAGAGGACATGCTACGAGCATGCGTCCTGGATTATAAGGGCAGCTGGGAGGAGCATTTTCCCTTAGTGGAATTATCCTACGTGCGAGTTACGGTAATTATCACAGTTAGTACCGTATGAGGCCTTTGTATGGGAGGCCATGCAGTGTCGTTATGTTGGACTAAGGTGGGAGAGGCTCCATCAGCGGTCTGATCGATTAGAACACCTCCGAGAAGGTGAGCGATACGACGGCGTCTTCTCACGGCTCGGGCCGGCGGAAAACTATGCGGATGTCTTGAAATCGACCCTTAGAGTTCGAGTTGGGGATCATGTCTTCTTGAAGGTGATGCACAGAAGTGGTCGAGGTTAAATGGCCTTGAGAATCGAGGTTTATTGGGCCTTCGAGATGCCGAGAGGATAAGCATAGTTCGCGTCTTAGGTTAGCGTTACCGCCCAGCATGTTAGGTGTCCACGAGGTAGTTCACGTCTCCATCCTCCTGAAGTATACTCCAAATCCAACTCATGTGGTGGATTGGGGACAGATTGAGGTTGACACAGATGGGACCTTTGAGGAGGGACTAGTGTGCATTTTGGATAGCCGTGATCAGGTTTTGCGGCCCGCCAGGCCAGTGAGGCTAGTGAGTCTTTATCGGTGTATGGAATGGAGGAGTCAACGTGGGAGCGCGAGGACACGATGCGGGCCACCTATCCCTTCTTGTTTAGGGATGAAAGTACGTGGTTTAGTCGTTTAAGATTTAAATGACTATTTACATACATGATAGAGTGCACGTTCCATATGCATGTGAGTGATTGTGATCGTTCAGAATTTCGGGACGAAATTCCTTTTAAGGAGGGGAGAATGTAAGACCCGAGAAATTCCAATTTATGGAAAAAGGGCAAAATCGTAATTTTTGTTAAAAAATTGTAATTTCGGTTAAAAATCCAAAATTTATTCTCTAAATCTAGGATGACAAAACGGATTTCACCGTTGGAATCATCTCACGAAATCTAGCTAGCATGTAAAATTTTGTCGAATTCCGAGACAGTTGGAATTTACACGTTTTTCGAGGCATCGCGGTTCGGGTGCCTTAAAACGATTTTCGATGCGACGAAGGTCACATATAACACGTACTCATGTGCCATGAGTGGTATGAGTAGAGAAATGATGAAAATGGACGGCCGAGATAGTGCTGAATGTCAAAATTGGGAAATGAGGGACATAACGGGTATTAATGGAATTGTTTAAGTCATAAAAAGACAAAAATATGACTAGTGTTGTCTCCTACATAGCAAAAACGGGAATTGAAAAACCGGGAGATCTGAAGCGTAAAAATGGAGGGAATTTAGAGAGAAGGACCTCCTTCTCTCTAGAAATACGATCAGGCAAGTAACTCTGCGGTCTGCGGGGCAAGAAGGAGAAAGTTGCTCTGCGCGGAGAGGGCTTGCAGCGCTACGTCAGGCAGGTCGTGGTCAGACCAAATCAGGACACTCGATGCCACTAAGGCGCCCCCAACTCGGCATGTGGATGTCAAGCGAGGGTCACTTTTTATCATACTTATAACCTTTACACTTGCATAATCATATAATGTTAAACAATTAACTTGTATTACATTCTATAGCAGCGGATTACAAAATCTATATACAAGCTCCATATATGGAAGTGTTCAACATCTACAATATTTACATTGGTTTACAAAATTTCATATACAAAATAGACCTAAAGGTCTTCCAATGGGCACCCCCATCGCCGTGTGGCCTTTGGATCCGATGTGGATTAGCTTCCGTCCTCCTCGTTCTTCTCTCTTCTGTACCTACACTCTGACAGAATTCAAGCTTTTACGCTTAGTGGGAATATGACTTATTAAGAGTCACCACAATCTCTTTTATACACATGCATATGACACATATAACATTTCCGATTCTTATCATTTCTCATATATATATACTTTTCATAACCGCCATTCTTTATCATCCTCCGTATACTTTTCATGTAATCTTGTACTTTTACTTGTTCTTGTAATCGTATACTATCATCATGACAGCAGTTGCTTAAGGCTTCCCATATTCTCTATTTCCTTTGCATATACTCTGCCATTTCTTTTATGTTTCATGGTCTGCATAAACCTTAGGAGGGATACAGAATACTATAATCCATGAGGAATTTATATGCTATATTCACCGGTAAGAAATAAGTGATCCATGAGGGCCCGTGAGGTGCCGTGAATATAATATACCCGATGTATCATCACCGGCTCGAGACGCTGACTATCCACGAGGGCCCGAGGCGCCTGTAGACCCTTTCTGGCCACCCTGATCCAAACGTGGGATCTATGTCATTGACCCACGTCCCGATTCGAATATAACCGATATGCCGCAGACTTATTCTTCCTAATAGGCATGCCCATCTATCCCCTCTACCGTAGTTCCCCCAAGGCATAATCATCGTATTTTATGTTTCAAGATATATATCCTTATATATTCCCGAATACTATTGTCATTCGTAATCATATGAGATATATATATAATCAGTTATTCATATCTTTACATTTTTCATACTTCATTATATGCATAAATAACTATGCTTATTAATCGTATACTGGTAGCTATTTATGAATTCATCATAGGCATCATAATACAAACAACTATGGTTACCTGTACTCACACTACTTTTTCGTGTTTTCTGAACCAATAAGGAGTTCCCAATCTTACCAAGATGTCTATTTTCTGAATTCTTGACTACAATGGGCTTCCATAGAGTCCAAGAACATTCAATCGGAGTTCGGGATTTAAGAAGTTATGACCTTCCGGCTGGAGGTCATGTACGCTAACTTTTGACGAGTGGACTCGAATCGACGAGCTGAGCTGTCGCGATGAGCCTGCCTCTAACACCTCAGTATGACATCTAAAAACTTTCTCAGGCATATGGATGGGATTCTGACTCATAATGGGCTCGACAGAGTACAAGAACACCAATCGAGTTCAAACGGCGATATGCACCTTCCGAAGTTGAGGTCGTAGCGCAAATACCACGAGTCACCAAGTGGACGAGCTGCACTGAAGTGATGAGCTCAGTCTAACACCTCAGTATGGCATCTTATATCTTCCTCAGGCATATGGATGGATTCTTGACTCAATGGGCTTTCCATAGAGTCCAAGAACATCCAAATCGGAGTTCAAACGAAGGAGATATGACCTTCCGAAGTTGGAGGTCATGCGCAGTCAGTCTTGACGAGCTGACCTGGGCTGACGAGCTACACTGAAGTGACGAGCTCATTTTAACACTTCGGTCCGACCTCTTCTATCCTCCTAAGGCATATCAATGTATTCTTGACTCAATGGGCTTTCCATAGAGTCCAAGAACACCCAAATCGGAGCTCGGACGGAGGAGTTATGACCTTCCAAAGTTGGATCCGCGCAGCCGCCTTTGACGAGCTTGCCACCGGGCCAAGGATCACCGCTCAACGACGACCCTCGCTTGACGACCCCCGTTGACGGCACCACCGCGACGACCACCGCCACCGACACTTCCTTTGCTTGACGCACTCGTTGACACCAACGTTGGACGACCAACGCTCACCGACGACCCCCTGTTGACGACCACCGGCTCACCGACGACTCCTGTTTGACGACCCCTCGTTTGACGACCACTGCTCACATCGACGACCCTGTTTGACGCACTTTACCCATTTGACTGCTCGCAGTGAAAAGACCATAACTATCTACAGGAACTGAATTGAGAAATGCAAAGCCTACCATCAAGTTCATTGATGTGGCTACAGCAATTTCACGTATGACTTACTTTTGAAATCGTGATTTCGACCTAAAAACTCGCTCTAAGGTCGGCTACCGTGATATGATCAAACATAAGGAATTTTCTCGGTTTCAACTTACAACTAGACTTTCAAACCCATATTTAGGAGCTTCCTAAAGTTTATTCTAACTCAACCCTACAAGAAATGAGTTTAGAGTCTCTAAACCTAAACCATACACAAGATAGAGGGTTCTAAAACATGTATCCACAATCGCCTAGACCAAAACTAGACTTCCATACAACCCAAGACATGTGTATTCATACAAAACCATATTTCTATACTCATTTTTAGTAGTTCCATACACACCTAGTTTACATACACATATTCATGGTTCCATACAACCCAAGACATGTATCCGTACTCAAATTCCATACTAAACCATATTTCCATATTTTTTTATACAAAATCCTAGTTCCATACCTGTAATCTTCTTCTTCTTCTTCTTCTTTTCTTTTCTTCTCTCTTCTCTCATTCAGATTACTTCTTTCCAAGACCAAAATAAGATATTTCTTTTGGTCTTATCCTTATTTGATCTTATCCCCTTTTTATTTTACTTTGGTCCTCCAACTCTTATAATATTTGTAAATCAATTTATAATATTTTTACAATAGCCTCAAATCTTCTTTATTATTTGTAACTCTAATCCTATGCATATTCCTATTTTTGTTTTTATCTTTATTTTATTCCGAATAAATATACTTTTACGTTTATTATACCCAAAACATGTTATAAAACTGTTAGGGTATAATTTGGGGTGTTACAACTCTCCCCCTTAAAAAGAATTTCTCATTCCTCGAAATCACTGACCAAGAGCTGCGATATCAGGCTCTCATAGTTGCTTCCGGGCTCCTAAGTGGTTTTCACCGTGGTGCTGCAGAACTTTCGCAATGGTAATTTATTTATTCCAGAATCGTTTTCACCTCTCGAGCCGTAATGGTCTGCTCCTCATCATATGACAAAATCCCTCTCAGACACTTGTATCTCTTTGCACCGTAGTATGTGCGAAGCCATCGAGCGGTATCCAAGCATCGACACATGAAACACATCGTGTAATTTGGCCAACTCTCAGAGAGCTAATCGATAAGCCACACACACGCTCCAAAATCTCATATGTATTCCTAAGTGAACCTTGACTCAACTTGCCTTTCCGACCAAACCTAAGAATTTTCCTCCATGGTGATACTCCCTTTAAAAAGACCTTTGTCTCCCACTTTATATTCAATATCTCTCCTTTAGGTTGGCATACGATTTTTGTCTACTAGCCGACTCTTTAACCTCTCGAATAACTTGTACTTTCTCTTCCTCAGATCTTTAGCGTCCGATTCCATCAATTTCAAGCCATTCACTGGCCCAACACACGTGAGTTCTACATTCGAATCGTACAAAGCTTCATATGGTGCCATACCAATGCTTGACTGAAAACTATTGTTATAGGCAAATTCCATCAATGGAATATACCTATCCCAACTTCCCGAAAATCCCATGACACAACCTCGAAGCATATCTTCGAGCACCTGAATCAATCTCTCTCGATCGCCCATCCGTTGCTGATGGAATGTCAGATTAAAATTCAGCTTAGTGCCTAAAGTCGACCGTAATTCCCTTCCGTAACCGGTGATGTAAATCACGGATCTCTATCCGACACAATAGACAACGGCACACCATGCAATCGCACAATCTCATCTACATATAACTCAGCTAGTCGATCCATAGAATAGTCAATCCTGACTGGTATAAAATGGGCCGACTTTGTGAGCCTATCTACAATCACCCAAACAGAGTCATGTTTTTGTTGTGTGAGGGAAAACCCGACACAAAATCCATGGTAATGTTATCCCACTTCCATTGAGGAATTGGAAGGGATTTAACAAACCTGTTGGCACTTGGTGTTCGCCTTTGACTTGTCGATACCGCCAAACACTTAGACACATATTCAGCCACATCTCTTTTCATTCCTTTCCACCAATAAAACTGCTTTCCAAGTCCCGTACATCTTACTCCCCTCCAGGATGGCGGTAAACACCGATTATGAGCCCAAATAGCAACTTTTCTTTAGCTCTTTATCATCCGCACACATAATCTATTCTGGAAATACAAACTTCCAGCTTCTTTCTCTAAAAACTCGGTCTTGTCACCATCTCTAACCATCTGTAAATTTTTCTGTAACTCTTCATCATTTTTCTGCGCATCTATAATCATTTGCTTTAAAACGGGTTGCGCTTCTAATTGGAGTTTTCAACATAGCTCCATCATCACCTAATCTCCAATCACTGCATCAGAAGGATATCATACCACCGTTTGCTTAAAGCATCTGGCTACTATATTAGCCTTCCTGGGATGGTAATCTATGATGCATAATCTTTTAATAACTCTAACCACCTCCACTGTCTCAAATTTAACTCTTCTCAAGAAGTACTTGAGACTCTTATAATCTGCAAATTTACACTTTTCCTTATAAGTAGTGTCGCCGCATGCAAAGCAAACACTACCGCAGCCTAACTCTAGGTCATGAGTGGATATTTGTTCATGTGGCTTCAAACTGTCCGACGCATAAGCCACTACTTTCCCATCTTGCATTAACACGAATCCTAAACCAATGCATGAAGCATCACTATACAAGGTATACTCTTTTCCCGGGCGAGGGTCGCACACACCGGTGCTTCAACCAACATCCCTTTCAACTGTTCAAAACTATTCTGACATTTGTCTGTCCACTCAAACTTTATTCCTTTCCTGAGTAACTTGGTGAGCAGAGAAGCTATGACAGAAAACCCTCTCACAAATCTTCTATAATAACCTGCTAAACCTAAGAAACTTTCACCCCTGCATTTTGAGGTGATTTCCACCACAACTCCGCTTCAATTTTAGCAGGATCAACTCTTTATACCCTCGGCAGACACAATGTGGCCTAGGAATGAAACTTCTTTACTAAAAAATCACATTTACGCTTAGTATATAACCCTTTTCTTAACGTCTCGCACTATTCTCGTGTGTTGTTCATGCTCCCGTGCATCCTTAGAATACACCAGATGTCATCAATAAAACCACAACAAATTGATCCACATAGGCCTGAACCCTATCTTCACCAAATCCATGAATGTCGCCAGGCATTAGTCAACCCAAATGGCATGACCAAAACTCATAATGACCATATCGGGTTCTAAATGCGCTCAGACATCTCCTTCCTTACCCTCAATCGAGACACCGATCGCAGTCTATCTTCGAAAAGACACCCGCCTCTTTCTTCAATCGATCAAAAAGATCTTCAATTCTCGGCAATGGGTACTTGTTTTCACTGTCACCTTATTGATCCGCCGATAATCGATGCACATCCGTGTGAGAGTGCCATCTTTCTTTTCACAATAAAATGTGCACCCCAAGGACACACCGGGTTTAATAAATCCTTTATCTAAAAGCTCTTGCAATTGACTCTTCAACTCTTTCACCCATCGAGCCATCCTCAGACGGCGGTCTCTCTGCTATACAGTGACTGCACTGTACAATTTCTATGGCTAAGTCCACTCTCTCTCATGTGGAACACTGTAACTCTTCAGGAATACATTCGGAAATTCCCTTACTACTGGAATCTTTTCTACATCAATTTGACCTCTCTTAGAGTCAAGTATCAAGGCCAAGAATGTTTCACATCCTTCCTCAATTCTCCTAGCTCAGATAAATGAGGATGACATTAGACATTACACTTGATCCAATGCCTTGTACTATTACCTCACCTGTCAGAGCATCTCAACACTACCGCTCTTTTGTCCATAATCTCATAGCTCTAAGGTTAGACAACCAATCCATTCCTAGAATCAAGTCAAACTCTCTGGCGTAAGGTTATCAACCGCCGAGAAACTCTTTGCTCAGATAACAACGGGGTACTGCAGAGGCATCACACTAACGCTTGTGCCCCAACGGACCAGTTACATGCATGTCATATGAATTTCTCCTTTGGCCGGTACTTTGTCAAATACATGCTCCATGCACACATATGAATGAGTATATCCAGGATCAATCAATGCATGCATCTCTATATCATATAAAGAAATATACCCGCTTATAACTGTGGAGCATTTTGATCCTCACGAGCCTCTCATAGCATATGCTCGTGCCGGTGTGTCAGGAGGCATAGGACGACCCATCGCTTCCGACACTCATGCCTCCGTCCCATACCGAGATGGGCCACTACGACCCCTACCACGATCACGAGCTCCAAGGAAGCCGCTAGATTCCTCCTCCGCCACTCTCGTCGGGCTTCATTATCCCCAACTCGGGACACCGTGGCTTTCAAATGCCCAAGGCTTCCACCGAAAACACCCTCCCCGTCAATATCCCGCAAACTCCCAAATGCCTTTTTGCGTACCGAGGACATTCGGGAATTTCTCCCCGTCTAACTGCCACTTCACCGTATTACGCGGGCATCGGGACCTTGCCTCTACCCCTCGTGAGCGGAACTATACTCGATTGAGTCGAGACTTTCATTTTTTCGAGGAGGACTAAGCTCCTCTAGAAAACTTCTTCTTTGAAATCTTTCTTTGCCGCTCGTTTCTAGTCTCTACTTTCATTGCAAACTGACTAACCGAGAAATCCACTTGGAGAAGTCATAGGAAAGTAAATACCTCTTGATGGAATCATGTAGTCCATCCTCACGTTTACACCGAAATTTCTAAGTGAGAATTTCAATTCCTGCATATTTAATAGATGGCTAAATTCTTTTCATATATTCACCCACCGATAATCTCCCTTTGCTTCAAATTTAGGAACCTGCTTTCCACTGGAATCCCTATACATCTCAAGAATATTACTTTGTCCCGAACTCTTGGACGGCACCCTATGTCGAGATTTGGTCCTTGGACTCGAGTACTAGTTTCCACTCAACAGATGCCTCACCTTTGTGGCCAATGAGGATCGCATGATACTTTCCCCGGGACGGAGGACATCTAACCTCTTCTAATACCTTTCTAGCTTTTCTAACCAAAATTCACCGACTCTTCCATGCTTGACCCATGGAATTCTCCTCGCCTCCATGTCTTCTTACTCTGTCTACTGGAGCTTGTGGAGCGGCCTAATCTATCCAAAACCCAGCCATGTCTCTATGTATATTCTTAGCAAGGCTTCGCGGGCCCATTAGGTACATTACTTGAAGGTCTGTCGATAACCCTTATTCCATTGGGTTGACACTCACAGCCTTCTTCTGGACGATCCATCTATACAAAAACACAAGGACATCCACATCAGTGCCCACACATTACTAAACACTGTGCTTTTCTATTTTTTTATATACTCTATATCGTGAGCCACCTAAACTTCAGTTTTCCAAAACGCCTAAACCTAGGCTCCGATAACACTAAATTCAGACACCCTTCTCCGATCCGAATTCGACATGTCCGAACCAACCGGATGCTCTGATACCACTAAACTGTGACGCCCCAACTCAGCATAGGATGTCAAGTGAGGGTCACTCTTTTTATCATACTTATAACCTTTACACTTGCATAATCATATAATGTTAAACAATTAACTTGTATTACATTCAGAGCAGCGGATTACAAAATCTATATACAAGCTCCATATATGGAAGTGTTCAACATCTACACATTTTACATTGGTTTACAAAATTTCATATACAAAATACACTCCAAAGGTCTTCCAATGGGCACCTATTGCCGCGGTGGCCTTTGGATCGCTGATGGGATTGTCCCGTCCTCTCGTTCTTTCCTCTTCGTACCTACACGGATTGAACACTCCGTAAGCTTTACGCTTTAGTGGGAATATGACTTCTATTAAGAGTCACCAATTCTTTATACACATGCATATGACACATATAACATTTCCGATTCTTATCATTTCAGTATATATACTTTTCTATAACTAGCCATTTCTTATCATCTTCCGTATACTTTTCATGTAATCTGTACTTTACTTGCCTGTAACTCTGATATTATCATCACATACAGTTGCTATGCTTCCCATATTCTCTTCATTTCCTTTGCATATACTGGTCATTTCTTTTATGTTTCATGTCTCAGATAAACCTTAGGAGGGATGCTGTGAATACTATAATCCATGAGGAACTGGTTGGGTGTTATATTCACTCAGAAGAAACGTTGATCCATGAGGGCCCGTAGGGCGCTGTGAATATAATATACCCGGGTTGCATCATCACCTGCTCGAGATAGGCGACTATCCATGAGGGCCCTGAGGCGCTGTGGTGACCCTTTCGGCCACCCGATCCAAACGGATCTATGTCATTGACCACCCACACGGTCCCGATTCGAATATAACTGAGCATGTCGGCAGACTTATTCTTCCTAATAGGCATGCCTTCCATCTATCCTCACTGTGCTCTAAGGCATAATCACCTGCGGTATTTTGTAAGCCAAGATATATCTCATATTCCCCGAATAATTATTGTCATTCTGTGAATCATATGAGATATATATATATAATCGCTTATTCATATCTTTACATTTTTCATATTTCATTATATGCATAAATAACTATGCTTATTAATCAGATACTTATGAGCTTATTTATGAATTCATCATAGGCGTTCATAATACAAATAACTATGGTTACCTCGTATCGCTCTACTGTTTTCCGTGTTTTCTGAACTAATATGAGTTCCAATCTTATCAAGCTGTCTATTGCTGAATTCTGACTCAATGGGCTTTCCATAGAGTCCAAGAACATCCGAATCAGGTTCAGACTTGCCAGTTATGACCTTCCGGGGGTTGGAGGTCATGCACAAATTAACTTGACGAGTGGACCCGAATCGACGAGCTGAGCTGTCATGGATGAGCTCGCTCTAACACCTCAGTATGACATCTAAAATCCTTCTCAGGCATATGGATGGATTCTTGACTCAATGGGATTTCCATAGAGTACAAGAACACCCTAATCGGAGTTCAAACGAAGGAGATATGACCTTCCGGCTGGAGGTCGTGCCAGCCGGCCTTGACGAGCTGACCTTGAAGGGATGAGCGCACTCGAAGTGACGAGCTCAGTCTAACACTTTCAGTATGGCATCTTCTATCTTCCTCTCAGGCATATGGATGGGATTTTGTTCCAATGGGGCCGAGAGTCCAAGAACATCCAAACGGAGTTCAAACGAAGGAGATATGACCTTCCGTTGGAGGTCGCGCAAACACCTTACGAGCCGACCAACACACGAGCTACACTGAAGTGACGAGCTCATTTTAACACTTCCGTCCGACCTCTTCTATCCTCCTAAGGCATATCACGTATTCTTGACTCAATGGGCTTTCCATAGAGTCCAAGAACACCCAACCCGAGTTTCTGACGAGGAGTTAAGACCTTCCAAAGTTGAGGTTCTATGCTGTACCACTTGACGAGTCGCCAAACGTCATGACAACGCTCACTCGACGACCCTCGTTTGACGACCCGTTGACGGACCACCGCTGGACGCACCACCGCTCACCGACGACTGCTTCTGACGACTCGGGCTGATCTACCATCGTTGACGGCCACCGCTCACCGACGACTTTTGTCGACGACTCCACCGCTCACCGACTTCCACTCTCTTTGTTTGATCTACCCCCTCGTTGACGGTACCTAATGCTCATCGACGAATTCCTGTTTGATGACCCTACCCATTTGACTGCTCAGAGTGAAAGCGACCATAACTTGGTCTGGCGTGAATCAATTGAGAAATGCAGTGCTTCAACATCAAGTTCATCATGGGCTACACTCACGTATGACTTACTTTGAATTCCCTGTATTTCTGACCTAAAAACTCGTTCTAAGGTCAGGCTACTGCATATGATCAAACATAAGGAATTTTCTGGTTTCAACTTACAACTAGACCCTTCTCAAACCCATATTTAGGAGCCTTAAAGCTATTCTTAACTCAACCCTACAAGAAATGAGTTTAGGAGTTCCCAAACCCAAACCATACACAAGATAGAGGGTTCTAAAACATGTATCCATACTGTCTAGACCAAAACTAGACTTCCATACAACCCAAGACATGTGTATTCATACAAAACCATATTTCTATACTCATTTTTAGTAGTTCCATACACACCTAGTTTACATACACATATTCATGGTTCCATACAACCCAAGACATGTATCCGTACTCAAATTCCATACTAAACCATATTTCCATATTTTTTTATACAAAATCCTAGTTCCATACCTGTAATCTTCTTCTTCTTCTTCTTCTTTTCTTTTCTTCTCTCTTCTCTCTTGTCCGTATTTGCTCTCCTTTTCTCCAAGACCAAAATAATTTCTTTCTTGGCCTTATCCTTATTCGATCTATCCCCTTTTTTATTTTACTCATTCCTCCAACTTTATATATTTGCAAATCAATTTATAATATTTTACAATAGCCTCAAATCTTCTTATTATTTGTAATTTAACTTATGCATATTCCTATTTTTGTTTTTATCTTTATTTTATTCCGAATAAATATACTTTTACATTTATTATACCCAAAACATGTTATAAAACTGTTAGGGTATAATTTGGGGTGTTACAGCTTTGCGTAGGTACCGGATTTAGGGAGTTTCCTCAAACTCTGAGAGGTAGGGGTTTCTCCCTACTTGTGTTTTACTCTTTGTTTAAGAACATTGTAAATGTTTGAGTCGAATGAGGCCGTGAGGGGTCGTTTGATTGGTCCCAAACCTTGGGATCGAATTGATATGAATTTTTGAAATCCCAATGGTGCAGCCGTGATTGACCACAGCTGGTTTGGGTGTTAAATTGTGCTTTTACATGATAAATCATATATTGATTGGAATGAGTCCTGAGCTGGTTTGAATTTACGTTCACTAAGGGAACCTATGAATTGTGATTTTTCGAACAGTAACTCGAGGTTTTACTATTCCCAAAACAAAGTTCTAAAATATATTTAGTGAAATGTGTTTAAATCGAAAGTGATTCGTTGAATTGCTCGTGGTTTGATCATTAGCCCAAGGAGCCACTTGATGTATGAAATGAGAATCTATATGACATGATTGTGTGAATCTTTTGAATGTTTGTAAATATATGCATGTTTATATATTTACATGTGAATTAGACTATATTGAATTGGTATACATGCATTCCATATGCACTAGAACAATTCTAGGACTATGGGAGGAGCGCATGATTGAGTCTTAGAGAAAATGGCCTGAGGGCTGTCTAAAATGTTAATTATCGGAGGGTAGTCCAAACTAAAAATATCAATCACGAGACGCCTCTAATTGATATACACTCTGAGCAGAAATTCACAATAATATCAATCGTCTGAGACGCCAACTGACGATACACATCTGAGGGTTGTCCACAAACAAATAAAATAATAATTCTCATACGAGGCTTAGCGACTGTGAGGAGTCGGTGAGACTCTGCAAGAGATGATGAGCTACAGACATTCAAGTAGGACTGCTTACTCTGCTTGAATGTGTGTTTATCTTTTGGAACATCAAGTATTTGCACTTAGTAGAGAGTAAGCCCACTTCAGTGGCATTCCACTACTAAGCATTAGCCCAAATTCCCGGCTGAGATGGCCATTTTACAGGGCTGTGAGCTGGTATAGGACGACTCGTCTAGAGACTCGAGGTTGCAGAAGAAAGTCGGGTCAGGGGCTTTGATGATTTTATACATGTATTAGAATTCTCTAATTTTGATATATGTGTTGTATAAGAGTAAATTATTAACTCTTAGAACTATTGGATATAGTTGGTATGTTTTACAAATATTGTTATGAGTACTGTTTATGGGCCCAAGTGGCCGTTTTACTCATGTGATGATATATTAATCGTTTGAGACAGTTTATACAGCTTATTGCATTCGCAGAGCCCCCGTACAAAGCGCTGAGACTCTGACACACCCCCACCCTTCTAGCGGGTGGTGGTAGCCACTACCCACGTAAATCCCTAGCCATTACCTCTAACGACTAAAATCAGCGGCCGCATTGCTTACTTAAACCCTGATAAAATTTTTCTTCTTTCCAACTTAGGATTTGGTAAAATCTTGGCAAATGCAAACCTCAGCAAAGAGATGACGGTCGCGCATAGGATAATTCTAAATCCTACATACACAAATTTACATTTTATCCCAATATGGCAACCAGCAACCCAACACATTCTCACAAGACTATACTATGTACATACATATGTTCTAATATACAAATTCAAAGTATTTTCCTTACATAATATTATTAATTACAGCACTTGCACAAATTGTCAGAAGAATCCTAATATACTCCAGCGTCTTGCACTGCATTCGAAATAGTTTTAAAATAGAAAATAAATGAGCTAAACGAGCTCATGAGTGCATGCCTTTATGTAAATGTTTCCTTTTCCTGAAAATATCTAAAATCATAAAATCTCTTTATAAGATATTTTCCTTAAGCCTTTGCTTGTTACTTTAAAGTTTCTAAAACTTTATGTACTTGCTTGCTTTTAAAAGTTTATAAAACTTTTAATACTTGCTTGCTTTTAAAAGTTTATAAAACTTTTAATACTTCCTTGCAGACTTTGCTTTACTTTTAAAAGCTTATAAAACTCTTATTGCTTGCTTGCTTAGAAGTTTATGAAACTTCTCACAATTTCTCTTGCTTGCTTGCTTTATCTTGCTTGAAAAGTTTCTTAAAACCTTTCACAAACCTTTTTCTTTAAAAGTTTCTCAAAAATACCTCACAGAAACGTGGAGCCTGGCTCAACCGCTTGCTTTAAAACTCTCCTAGCTGGCGATCGTGGAACCACTGGTTGATTTTTTCAAACCCAGATATCATGCTTAAAAATCATCAACCACTGGAGGCCTATTTTTGCTTGTTGTACCATAGTGAACACGGGAGCCTGTGCATCGACCGTGCTCTGGGAAGACCCGTGGTCCGCATCACCTTTTTCCGTGAATACGACACCGACCTCGTGTCGCCATCAATTACAATCAGTTAGAGCTCATAACCCAGATACTTCCGCCGCACGCGCCACCTGCCTCCTTTAATGCATGATGTATGACCTAAGTTTGCCGACCAGGCAAAACTACAATGCATGTATGAGATCCTAACACCACCGTGCACGTACGGAATACCTCTGACCGGTTTGCTTGCTTAGAACTAGGGAAGGCCTGTTTTCGCAAATTTTTCTTTACTTGCTTGCTTGCTTGCTCTTTTTCTAAATGGTTTTACAATTTAAAACCATTTGCTTGCTAAATTCATTGCTTGCTTTTCAAATATGGTTGAATAAATCAAAACCATTTATTTATTTGTTTTTCACATATGGTTTTACAACTCAAAACCATTAAATACAAGTGTAAAACAGTTTATAATAATAATACACTAGTATTTGAAAAATGGTTTAGAACACTCACCTTTTTCTGCTTATTAAAATTTTGAGCACGATTCCACAATTTTCCCGTCTTTGCTTTTAACCTACACATTTGATGTATTATACCTCATACATCAGCATAACCAACCAAATACTATTCGTTATTTACTATGCGTGATTTACTATGTACTATGCGCTATGCATTATGCACTATATACTATGCACTATGCACTATACACTATGCATTATTTACTATGTATTATACACTATGCACTATGCATTATATACTATACATTATGTACTATGCATTATGCACTATACACTATGCACTATGCATTATTTACTATGCACTATATACTATGCACCATGCATTATGCACTATGTACTATGCACTATGCACTATGCATTTATATGTATTCATACGTATTTACTATTTTATACGTATTCATACGTATTTACTATTTCACATGGAAATTCACAAACTTGATTTTGGTACCACGCCAGAGTTTCGTCAAAGGTAGAGTAACTTTACCCCATCGTCCAAAAGCCACTCGACCACTAGAATGACGTAGATATGAGAAAAATTAAAAATTTGGATTTTCAAAATATTTACTTGAATTCTCGGTGAAATCCCGTGTTTCTAGTACTCACGCGTAGCCCTCGTCTCGTAGAACACTTTTCGTGTTTATCCCGACGAAATCCGACGGTCAGATTTTCGTAAATTTGAGAAAGAAAATTTGAAAAAAAAAAACTAAAAAAAAAAAAAACTTTTCTTCTGCCGTCTACCTTCTGTCCGTAAATGAAGAGCTTTTATTGTTTTGTCTTTGGTTTTTTTTTTTCCAAGTGGGACCCACATGTCCCTTTTTCTTTCTTTCTTGGTCCGTTTCAGCCCCGAAACAATTTCTTTTGTCCTGGTTTCAATTTTCTTTATCATAATTGAATATTCTTTAAGTATTTGCCATTTTTCGGAATTTTTCTTGGTAACTCGCTGTGTTTCACTCTAAACTCGTCGCAGAAACAGAAATATTCGACCGTCCCTGAATTAAACGAACTTTTCTAGTCACCAGATTTCGCGAGACGAAATCTTAACGCGCACTGGCTTTCACATCCGAGATCTAGAGAATTTTCGGTGATTTCCCGAAAAAAATCCTAATTCATTATTATTATTTTACTATTTAAACTTCCATAAATTATACTACCTCCTCAATCCTTCCTTAATTGCAAAGATCACAATTTCAAAAACTTTACAATTTTATCCTTACAATGGCACTTGGTGCACATATGTGCCTACGCTTATATATACTATGCACCATAGGACTCCGGTGTTACAACTCGCCTTCATTTTCCTCGGGTCACGTAACCCGACATCCACTTGTATTCACGGTTGACGGGTAGTCAACGACCCCCGTGATTCGCACACAACTTTTGTAAAAGTATTTCAGATAAAAGCATCAGAATTCACTTCTTTTAATTATCGCCTAAATAGTCGGATACTATGGTAAGAGGGTCGTGATCTGACTCTTATGGATTGTAATTAAGTGTTTTAATTTCATATTTTAGATTTAAATGTGAATGAATGGGTCCCGATAAAGGGATGTATATTAGGGATATGGACAGATGGACCCCCAGGTGGTCATTACTACTCGTTGAGACCTCGAATGGGTTATGGTTATATCATATACAAGTTGTATGTTGGGTAGAGCTCGAAAAAGAGACTTCGCTCAATTTTTTGTGAAAATGGATCCCTGAGCAAATGAGACAATAATATTGATATCTGATCACCCGAATCTACAGGACCTTACCCGCTGACGGTTATATTAATGACCCCTATTGGAGCTACAAAAAGGAAAAGCGGGAGTGATCACGGGAGCGAGAGGAATCTTTTTCTACGTAAAAAAAAATGAATGAAGGGCCCCATTCATTGTCTTTAGCTTATATTGCCTATTCTACTTTTTCAGAATTCAAGTGAGTAGTCAAAAAGTTAGTGTAATTTTCTCAACTCTAAAGCTGCATTCATATTAAAGTTCTTACAACTCTAGAGATCGTGTAATTTTCAAATCAAAGCTAATTGCATTTGTCATTTTTGTGAGATAAGAATAAATTTTTGTTTTCACCACTTAATATTTTTTTTTTAAGACTCCTGTAGGAATCCGAAAAGTACTAGAGAAAAAAAATGCTAAATTTTTTTTTTTCATGCTTTGTTTTACTATAAAAAAAAAGTTTATAAGAAAATCAAATATAATCAAAATTTCTCAAAATTTATATATTTTAAATTTTTTTTATTCCTTATAGAACATTAATTTATTAAGTTTAAACATATTTTTTATTTTGTTAGTCGCTCCGCTCTGACACTTACCCTCTTTTACTTTCAATATGAGCAGCATATCATAACACCAAGAGACCCATCTCTTGAGAATATCAATGAGGTAAGCTCTCCCACCACACATACTATTTTGGATAACCATGATGTTGGTTATACTTAACCTCTCAGACTTTGAGGAACAAAGATCAAGGTAGCCCATTGCCAACTATGTATCAACAAAGAACTTGTTCGAACCCTTCAAGACATTTATTCAAACTTTGTCTTCACACCGTCTGCCACATGATATACATGAAGCTTTAACTGATCCTAAGTGGACCCAAGATATAGAAGAAGAGATGAATGTGTTGTCGAAAAAAAACACATGGACTCTCAGTCCATTGCTTGAAGGAAACAAAAAAAACAAGCGGACAATGACTCTTTTAATGAGCATCGTTTTTGGATAATGTTGACAATGACACTCATAAGAAGCATCATCGTTGAACATTTTCAAGTGAAATAACACTTATAATAATTGCACATAATAAGAGGGTCATTTTTAATGACTTAACTTTTAGCATTTTATATTAAAATTAATATTTATATCCTATTATTACAATAATGAATTCTTCTATAATGAAATATAAATTTAAAAGAAACTACAATGAAATTGAATTTTACGGCTAAAAATATCTTCAAATATTTGTACATATTAATTTGATTCTTAACCAATGTAATACATATATATAATTTTTATGAATAATCGACTTATATATAATAATCACAAGTCATAACTCAATTCCCTATTTTTGACAAAAGAAATATTTGATAATCTTCATATTTTTTCGCAGATCACTTCCTTAACATAATGTTGTCTCATCTTTTGGCTAACAACTTTCATTTGGAACCTGCAAATAAATTTGGAGAATAAAAAAACCTCTAAATTATATGTGCAACAACCATAAGTATAATTGAAACTATGACTTCTACAAATATTTGAAAGGAAAGAAACACTAGAATGAAAATAAAATGAAAAGTATAATGAGAAAATTAAACATGAGGAGAAAAGTTAAAGTTGAAATATTACCACTGATTCTTACAGATTTACATACTAATATTTTAGAATTATATATATATATATATATATATATATATATATATATATATATATATATATATATATATATATATATATATATATATATATATATATATATATATAATAAGGGTGATTGATTAGAAAATATATTTTGAAAACTAATTTCTCTTTGAAATCGAATCATCTATTAATTTTTTTTTACCTCATTTTGACAAAAATACTCTCATTGTTTTCTTGTAAAAATAGTCATTTCTTTTCAAATATATATGTAAATACATGAAATGACAAATGACATTTTCATCCATTATGAGTCATTATTCAAGGAAAAAACATGGCAATGATTAGTTTTACAAATTTTGAGTTATTTAAGGTATCTTAACCAAATATTTTTATTCCTTAAAAAAAATCAAAGTTATTTCATTATTACATAAACAAGTACTCACTTAGATTATTTTTTTTAATATATTTAAGATATTGATTTTAAGCATATAAAAACAAACAACTTAATACTTAATAAAAATATAATATTAAAAAAACAAACGATTTAATACTTAATATTATTAAGCCCTATTCAACATTCAGCTAAATAAAAGTTCCGTTCACCATTAAGTAATAAAGCAAATCCCCCTTGGTGTAACTCATTATTGTTATTGTTGAAATAGTATAAGTTTTATGTGACGCCCAAACCGGGTGTCCGCTGACTGTTCTAACTCATGAAAATCTATATGTCTCGGGGACGCGAGACTCATACTCGAGTAAAATGGCCTCGGGCCCATAAACCAATACTCACAAAATAAATATCTCAACTATATTCCAATAGTCCAAGAGTTATTTTATTACTCTTAATACAAATACATATTAAAATCTACAATTCTAATACATATTAAACCAAAAACCATCAAAGCCACAACCCAACTTTCTTCTCAAAAGCGGCCTCTAGTGAGTGTCGTCTCCCTGGATAGTCCCTGTACCTGAAAGGGGGTCCCACGACGGAGTGAGCAAAGCCCAGTAGAAAGTTTTCCTACAAGGCTAATTCCCACCCAAAATGCACATGTGCACGGCATATATAAACAATCAATCACATTCCATACAATTATTTTCTATTATATGAAATGCTTACATCATGCATGAGATGCAACCCTCATGCTCACGACTCGAGTCTCAATCGACTCCTCACACTGAATGCCAAGTGTGAATAACACTACCATCGGTGTTTGACACCATGACTAAACCATTGAGACCCTCCAAATTTTATTTACCAAAACCTCGATTTTTCTTTCCTCTTTGTGGGCCACGGATTTGTGTAGTTTACACCGCAGACGCCGCACGCCTTCAACATTTTCACGAACTTACATCACCGGATTCATGTCTAACCGTGAATAACATTTTGAGACTTTCACCCTAGTGGGGATTCCAATTCCCAACCCAGTTCGCCAAAACATAATTTATCATTTTGACTCATTTTACACACTCGTGAATATCTACCTTGGACTTTGTCCCATTTTTCCCGAAAGTACACACCCATTCACTCAACACCGTGAATAACCTTACCCCGCACCCACACTGACCCGACGCGATGTGACCGCATATGAAATGCATGATGCCAATGCATTTTCCTCATGTTACATGCATGCACTGAGCACTACATGAAACATTTACAAACTACGAGTACCATACTTACATATACCTTACTTCATGTACCATGCTAACACTGCACAGCATGCACGTCACTGGCATTTCACACACGCATGCCATTCACCGGCCATAACACATAATTCAGGTTCCCGCACTCAGACCACTCAACATACCTTCACCGGCCCTTCACAAAGATGATTCACGGTTCCACCGCTTTCATCACAAATAAATATACCATTAACATTTGAAAATTTTCAGCTTAATAAATTTCATTTTACAGTCCGTGAACCCGCTATGGTGGGACCCTACTCAGGTCCTGTAAAGTCTGAACTACTTCTACGGCCCCCATGGCCCCATAGCAACCCTTACCATTATAAAGCCCTTTGTGCCAGGATTGAGACCTCATACTATAGGACATATCTACTGCAGGTTGCCGGAAATCTAATCTTTGTTCACACGGCACTTGCACGCGCAATTGGTCTTAGTCCCCAGAATCGTGCCACTTCAGACAGCCAATGTCGGTACCTTCCTTTCCTTTCTTTCTCTCTCTTTCCTTTCTCTCCTTTCCTCCTTTCTCCTCACTCAATTTTTCCTTTCTTTTGTTCTTTTCCTTCTTCTTCCTTTTCTTCCCTGTTTTATTTTTTCTATTTTATTCTATTCTTCATTTTCTCTCATTCCTCTATTTTGATGGGGCATTTGCTGTGAGGTTCACAGCTGGAAATTCCTCTCCCTCCCTTCCTCAATCCAAATGCATGGTTATCATAATCTATCCTTATTCCTTATTTTTATTCTCTTATGAAATATCTCATTACATGGGTCAGATATGGTTATGGATTCATTTCACACATGACTACTGTGAGTCATTCCTTTACGCCAAGTGTCATACTTTATAGTGCCATATGTGCACTTCCCTTGACCTTTGCTATGTGTCATCTTATTATTCACGCCACGTGAAATCCTAACACCCTAGATCCAATCTAAATTCGACGGCAGAGTTAGATTTGCAAAGATTTATTTCAATCAGAGAAGTCCGCTTCGCTATCCAAGATCTAGAATCCTAATTTCATCCGAAATCACATTTTACCTTTATCCAAAATCATGGATTTTCCGATTTCATTCTCCTTGTTAATTTCGTCCCTAACTCCACACATATGCAATCACATGCACGCGCCACCATTAATGTGACGGATAACCATGAACTGACCCGCTCATTTCCTATGGCACTTCCAAATCAATTAATTCATTTATTTCAATATATCAAATCATATTTATCAACAAAAATTTTATTTTATTTATTTATTTATTTTTAATTTTCTCTAATTTTCTTTTATTTTATTTTATTTTACTTTTCAAAAAATTTCAGAATTTATCGCTCAAATGATCGTTGATCGACACGTTCATCGACATTATTTAATGATATCACCATCTATTTATCGTTCATCGACATCAGATCGACATTGCTCACCGACATCGTAGATTTAATTTGCTGTAATACACACTGTATCGAATACAATCCTCGTACCAAAGAAGTCCCTTCTAGCTTACAATACACCATGTATATCGCACGCTAAAAAATGTACTCTTCAAGCCCTTCGTCACATCATTACAATATGGCTTATCGCAATAATTCTTCCACGCATTTAATTCTATATCGCAACGCTACCTTCAGCCCATCGCATCACCACATATTCGCAATACAATTTCCCACTAACTACACCAAAGCCGCAATACAATTCCCATCTCGCAATACACTTCACTAGCCAACTCAGCCAGCCTCGTCACAATACACCTTGCACAGACTTTCCGCAATCAACCTTCCTCTTGCAATACAAACTCCAAGGCAGACACATAAATTTTTCATTAATTCAATCAAGCAAAGAGCCCAAACTGCTCGCATTTTTTTGCCAGTAATTATTTTTTTTCATTCTTTTCTTTAGTTAATGATAAACACCCAAAAATTATGTACATACATAATTTTTTCCTATTTTCCGGTATCACCAAATGTTCTATAAAAATTATTTACCCAATTTTCTTCGACTACAACTTCGTAACCTGAAAATTATTTTCTTCTCATTTTTTCATTTTATTTTGATATTTTGTCCAAAAATTTCCTCAAAACTCCTCATGATCCAACATTAAATTCAGTGTTCAACTCCAAAATTTATTAAAATTTTATTTTGTCATCAATTAAACCAAATAAATTTATTCAAAATTATTTTATTTCTCCTCTTTGTTCCAGTTTTTACACACTGTAAAAACTTCTAAAAAATTTTCCAAAAATTTTCCAACACACATCAGAAGATTCACTGCTACCACAAACCATACACAACACATCACACAAAACACACCAAACATGATGCGCATGCAGTAGTCCTGTTTCTGCTCAGTGATTTCCTGTAGTAATCTCATACCTAACTCAACATCGAATCCACACCTAGCGGTGATGTTCTTACCACTCAAAGACTATGCAGGCCTAAGCCCAATCCCTCGCCCTAGGTAGCCGTATACCCAGGCTCGACATCAAGCCAGGATGCCGCATCGTGATCAAACTTGCACTACACCCACCGAGTCTCGCTAATCGCGCTACCTTAGCCCGATCATTGCCGTGATGCCCAAACGGTGCTCGCGACCACCCGCCAACCCGCGAAAACTTATATGTCTCGGACGCGCAGACTCATACTCCGAGTAAATGGCTCTCGCCCATAAACTACTCATAAAATAAATATCTCAACTATATTCCAATAGTCCGTTATTATTTTATTACCTTAATACAAATACATATTAAAATCTACACTCTAATACATACAACAAAACCATCAAAGCCACAACCGCTTCTCAAAGTCGCAGACCCAGAAACTCCACGTGGAAAAGGTAAAATCAATTTCGATCAAAATATGGACTTATTCCCAGATCCCTGATGATCTAAACGCAGGATTTTCCGATTTGAACTGCCCCAAATCTGGTACGCGGCAAGCTCCACCGCCTAATTCTCCGAGATGTACGAAACTGGCACATCTTTCTAGGCACGCGCTTCAAAAGTCGCAAAACAATTCTTCTGCGCGACTAAAGTCACAATAACACATTACCATGCCATATGGCACGAGTAGAAAATGATGAAAATGCGATCACCCAGATAGCGTCAATGTCAAACCGGAAAAGAATGATGCACTGGCTTAATTGTTGGTTAGAAAAAGACAAAACATAAATAAAGTTTGTCTCCCATGAAAGGAAAAATAAAAACGGATAACCAAAAAGATAAGTAAGTTTGAAATCTTGATTAAAGAGAGAGAACATCCGACTTCTCTAAATATCTGGCATCCGACCGCCAATTCTTCGGGCAAGAAGAGTTGCTCACGCCGAAAAGCGCTCACGCCAGGTCGGATTTGAGGAGTTTTGACAAATTCCAGAGGTAGGATTCTCCCTACTTCGGGTTTTGGCACTATTTGCGTTTACAATGCTCGACGCATCGGCGCTCTCGAACTATCGCCGACGTGTCCCAAAATCGGGATCAAAGCGCAGGCTGTGGAATCAAATGGACAGCCCGCAGTCCACGACCGCTTATGCGCATGTTTTAAAATTATGTATTAAATGGCGCTTTTTGGTATGATGTGCCGCACGGCCGCAGAAATCCTCGTTCACGCTTAACCGATGATCGGTGATTTGCCTACAATGCACCGGCGGTCTTCACCATTCCCAGAATGCTGTTCACAAAATACCCTTAGTAGCAATGCGTTTACGATAAATTCAACCCAGCCGTTCGTGTTCGATCATCCCACGTGAGCTTTACCTCAATGTAACTGATGGTGAAAATTAGCATGATACGTTTCCAGTGATTTAAATTATGCATATGCATGATTATATATTCGGGTACGTGTTATAATCGAAATGAATTGGCACTATATTCCATATGCACTCAAGTACCCAGATTTGATAGAGGAGGTAATAGGTAATTCTTGAGAGAATGTTCCCAGAGGTTTTGTCTAAAAATACGAATATCTGAGGATAACAAATAAAATAATAACGTCAAAGCTCTGCCCAATTGATATGCATCTTATGGCAAAATTACGTATATTACTATCAATCGCCGGGAGCTCGCTTCACTGATATATCTCTGAGGGTAGTCCACAATATAATATCGGAAACAGTTCATTATCTATATTTTTAGAGGGCAGTTCATAATAAAATAAATATTTTGCGAGGCTTACGAATTTATACGCCATTCAGCGCAGTGAGGATGCAGGATCTTCTGGGAGCGGAGCGTCCGTGCAGATATCTGGCAGGATCGCGCATCTGCTGAATGTAAGCCATTTCAAACACGTATGTACTTCAGGTGAGAGCCCATTTTAGTGGTAAGATTCCACGGTTAACAGTCTACCCCGCCGAGAACATGTTTTCGTGCAATATGGTTTACTATGATGGTTCGCCATAGAGGCCGCTTAGAAGAGCCCAGGTTATGCTATCACAGATGGTCATATGTAATAGAAGTTCAGAATTTTAATATATGCCGTAAGAGCACATTAATTTTTGCAATTATGATATAGCTGATATGTTTATGAGCAGGGTTTTACGCCATGGTCGTTATCTATGTTACGATTATATCGATAGATAGAATATATGCTGTGATATAAATGTGCCCAAGAGGCCCTTTATTTCCTCAGAGGCTGTATAAGAGACCCGCGTGGTCATTTGGCCAATATGTTGATTGCGATGTTATATACAGCAGATATTTGTGTAGAAAGCCCTCGCATAAAGGAGATTTCGCTCCATTTTCTTTGAGAGCGTCCGGTCATCTCGATATCTACGGCGTTTCCGCTGTTGATGGGCTGTCAACCCACTCTCAGACGGGCGCCACAGCTGTATCGTGAGTTTAGGTATATTTAATACTTCAGATTTCCTGCTTCGTATCCATCACTACTGCGGTTTCGATGTGCAGTATGGAAATCCCAGAGACGAGATTTGGGCCAGGCTATAGGTCATAAGAAAATCACCACTGCGGTTCGACAACCGCTTCTAGGTATGAGATTACCCAGAAATCACGGATAAAATCAGACACCGCACGCACGTGTTCGTGTTTCTGGTGATTTGATTTAGCGGCGTGCTGATGCTGCTGTGCATACATGAATTGTTAGGTGTTATGATTGAAAACATATGATTGGTATGCTTCGCGACAGTATAGTGATGATGTTGAAATATCGTGATTTTAGTGAGAATAAGGTCGAAAACTTGAAAAAAATGGTTCAGAAAATGGATAACTTCAGCCATTTGAGCAAGAATATATAGCGGATTTTATGGAAAATTGAATATTATACCGCATAAGAGAAAGGATTGCAACTGAATCCCAAATGTTTCGTGAAGGTGTGAATTTCAAAGAAATCAATCCATCGCATGAATGCGGAGGATATGATGCTACCGGGAAATGAGGTGAAAATCAAGAAAATGAATAAATTTTATAAATTTATTTGAGTGTTCAAGAAAAAAATACACACACTTAAGTGATTTTCCGAAACGCCGGAAATAATTGAAAAAAAAAGGATAAATATTTTGTCTGTGCGAGCGAAGAGAAGGCCAGGCAGATGCTAGCCACCGGCGCCGGATGGCACGCAGGCACGACGCCGACGCCAGCAGGAAGCGGCACGCGCGGCGGCGATGGCGCCGGTGGCGCGGACGTTCATGCCGCAGACGGAGTACGCAGGGCTGCGGCGCAGGGCGCTGGGCGACGAGGGCGCTACGCGCTGCAGGATACGCGTAGGGCGCCGCGTACGAGCGCGCGTACGAGCGTGGATACGCCGCGCAGAAGCGCGATACGGCCGGTTTCGCTACGATACGCCGGTGCTCAAACACGGCGACGGCCAGGGCGCGGCGCGATGCCGGATGCGCCGGCGTACACTCGGTGCCGCTGGTTACCAAGCGTACTTCGTGCATTTCAGCCTGTTGAGCGATCAGATTATTCCCCAGGCGATTTTTGACACGCTCATGAACTACCATCGCAAAAATTTTCGGAAAAATTCTAAAATTTAAATTGCAATCAATCAATAGATAAAAATTAAAATTTTTAAAAAATGAAATTTTGCTGGATGAAAATGTTTTAAATGCATAATTGACGTATCAGACACATTCGTGGAATGCAAGATACGTGTATACATCGATTTATGTATGAATAGATCCTCTAGGTCGGGTTTTATGCCGCAGATATCGACATGATTCGAATTCTGTCATTTAAATTATGTAGATAAGAAGTTAAAGACGGTGACGAGCGCTTTCTCCAAGAGGTAACGCCGCACACTACTGTGTCGATCAGCGTGCTTTACTGCAGGTTTAGAGAGCAGGAAGCGGTTGTTATCGCACAGGCTGGAGACAGGCAACAGGAGATCCTGTGTACTTCATGAGGCTTAGCATGACATTCTCCATTGATTCACAGATGAGGAGATCTCATGCGGCGGCACCACGCTCATACAGCACGGCAGGCAAAGCAGATACACGATGATACTACGACTACTAGATTAGACTAGTGCTACTGTTCTACAGGAGTGAGGAGGCTCAAATATTTAGTACGCGGGTGACTCTCTTGAGGATCTTTGGCAGTGGTTTTGTAGTATGTTCTCTCAGATTGAAGTAATAGGACGATATGTCATAAGCCGCAGTCGAGATCTCTGACTCCACTACAGTGGACTTGCGGATCATGATTATGTCAGAAGTTCGATGTCATTCGGGAGGATTGCCAATGTTACTGCGGTCGCATTTACTGCATAGGAGGGCACGCCATAATGCGACGCATCGTGGTATATTTCAGACAAGTACGATATTTCGCCTATATAGTATATATTCAAACAAAGATAAAGAATTTTATCGTCAACAAGCCTTACCCAGAGGATTTAGAGACACTGCATTTCAGATATACTCGCAGTATGCCAGTATATGCGGATATTTTTCCCGTATGATACCGAATTACCTTACGTAGGGTCGTAGACTCATCGTTACACCATGGTATTTACTCATCTTCATGATCAGCATAAAGATGCAGTACCGCTGAGTTTGCAGAACTGCAGTCCGTACGCCACAGACACGATGCCTTTACAGACGCAGCATTTACTACGGGCTTCCGTTTATTTAAAAGAGCCAGCGACAAAATTCTCTTCGACGCGGCATTGATTATCGACAGCCGAACAGGTCACGATCGGCACCCACTACGCTTCAGATCGGCGATTTGCCTGATCGCCAAGAGATGCGCAGTCGCCACTTCAAGATAGATCTTCGCATCACCGTTACCATCAGCTGGCGGCCGACACGACATCCCTACGACGCATTTCAGAACGCCGCCATGAGACTTGAGTCACATGCGATGTTCGACGACACGCCAGCAAAGCATTTTCATGATTTTGCGCATAGGGTTTTCAACTTATATGGAGTTTGTCGAGTCTTCGTGGATTTTACATGGATTTACTTCAGCCAGAGGCGGCGAGATCATCGGTGACTGCACTGGGCGCCTGCCGAGACCATCGCCAGATGCCGCCCGCGCGCCAGCTTCGCCATCGAGGTGATTTCGGGGACACGGTGTCAAAGATCGAGTGCCGCCGACCGCAGAAGGCCGCAGGTCGTGATGAGTCGGAGACTAATGCCAATCTCAGATACGCAGTTTCGAATCGCCGGTATTATAGAGATTCAGAACGGGCCGGCCGCCCATTCGGGCGTGATCGGATCACTTACGGATTTGATACCATTTGTCGGGATGTACCGCTACAGAGAGAGAGATCGAGGATGCTCTAACACTGATATGGTGCTGGTAGCAAGAGTGGAGGATCAATCCTTCTTCTAGTTCGAGAAAATGCGTAAGATTTCCGTTTCACACTTAGCACAAGATCGTGGGTCCACAAGTGTAAGCAGATTTTTTGATTTGTTTCATTACGTGTGGATCTCGTGATTTGTGGATACGCAGCCCCACTAGTTATAGAACAAGAGAGTATATACTTATTCTCTACACTTAGTACGTTAGAGGAATCGCTTTCGCAGGTGAGGCATTTCCTCATGAGATGTGGAGGGAGGCTGTGAGGGGGGCTTTGAGTGGCTCTGGGTCGTAGAATATATTGCACATCCAAGTTTAGTGACCCAGGGCAGACATGGTCGCTGATGTCAGGCGCTTCGACATGATGAGCGACAACCATCCGCCGCCAGGCATCGACCCAGTCGCGGCTGGGTCATAATTCCACGATTCTACCTCGGATCGGCTTCAGATGCGCGCCCTTATATGCCACAGAATATATGTTCTTTCCTCAGACGCAGTGCACTGACCTGACAGGTCGGGACATATTTGCATCTCCCGAGATTCTGCTCATGCGGATCCCGGATCGGGTGTCATAGCAGGCATAGCGCTTCGGTGCACTTAACACGCGGCCGAGTCAGTGTGGTGACGGTGATTATTCACTACTTTTAGAGGCGGCTGAGTTTTTGTGACCACGCTCCATTTTGAAGACTATAGTTCATTCGCAAATGAACAATACTTAAAGTGTGTCGGGCAAAAGCAATATGTCGCATCCCCTCAGTGATAATCCTGCAGTAAGAGACCGGAGATATCCCGACTGCAGAATGCGGTGTCAAAGTGTGAGCCAAGAGTTATGTTAATCTAAATGAAATACATCGTTTGAAATATCACGTAGAGATTTCAGAGCTGAAAGTGACAGAGTTTGGAGGATTAATTGATATTTTGTGGACAATCGCATCGCGCCGCCAGCCCATGGCTCCTGTGATATGATGTCGATTCATGACATCGATCAGCTCGACGCATCCACGTGACTGTCAAAACAGACGCGACTGGGAAGTCAACGCATAATGACAGGTGGTGGCTGGCAGGGTTACGACGGTGATTATATACAGTGACAGAGATTGACGTCAAGCAGTGAGGCGCCCCGGTTCAGGGGCAGAGGATACTTCTTGAGTGAATCGCCACAATATCAAAGCATTGTGCCAGTATGGCATAGATAAAATCATATGAGGTATTGTACGATAGGTTATGTAGATCACGTTATAATAGACTCGAGGTGAGATATTCCATCGATCGTCCAGATCTTGATTGCAGATCAGAAGGTATTTGATACGATACGTTTCTCACGCCAGTCGCATGCAAGAGCTATGCAGATGTGATAATGTCGCACTAGAGTTCGGAGGTTAGAATCACGTTCTGAAGGTGATGCCTAAGAGCAGGAGTGGTCAAGTCCTATTGCCGCGAGTTATCGCCGGTGTTTATCGACTTCGAGATATCGCAGAGGTAGGGAGTACTTACGCGCACGGCCGGATGCTATCGCTTGAAGATGACAGTCCACGAGGTATTCACGCCTCCATGCCCAAGTATACCCGCATCCGCCTCATGGTGATTGGGGCGCATTGAGTTGATAATTTATGGATCTTCGAGAGGGACGCATATTTTGATAGCCGGACGTGTTTTGCGATAAAGACCGTGGAGTGTTGAAGCGAGCCGCATATACGCTTATGGAGGAGGAGTCAACATGAACGCCGCAGATTACTACCGCGTGCCAATTTATCCCTTCTGTTTAGGATGAAGGCACGTGGTTTAGCCGCTAAGATTTGAATGATCGCATGCATGCAGCAGAGTGCACGCTGTATATGCATGCCGAATGATTACACGTTCGCACTTCTGATGAAATTCCTTTAAGGAGGGAGAATGAAACCCAGAAATCTACCGAAAAAGGGAAATCGTACTTACTGCAATCCGTGCACTTTATTCCTTCGATATTTGATGACGGTACGATTTACCGCGGAATCGCTCTCCACGGAAATTCAGCCAAAGACGCTGAATTCCCCGCCGACCCAGACGAGCTGGCACGCCGGCGCATCCGCCGCGTCGTGGTAATACTTGCGCGACAAAGCCTGCGATAATACGCATTATGTTATGCGGGTATGAGGCAGAAATGATGCGCGACGCGCCAGATATCGTACGTCAGTACCGGTGGCGAATGATACGGCCATGGGAATTGCTTCGTTGCAGCACAAATATGTACAGCATGTTCTTGGCACGCGCGCCGAAAACAAAAACGGATAACCGCAAGATGCGTATCGAGTCCTTGATTCTGCAGATAGAACATCTGGGATTTCCTGCAAATATCAATCCAACTCGCACTTTCTGGCAACGAAGTCGCTCTACGCAGAGCTACCTTAAGACAGCAATGGATTTAGAGTTTATTAATTTAAGAGGTGGGATTTCCCATTTGGGTTTAATTTTTATTTGGGCGTTTTACACGTTTCGTTGGATTTGCGTCTCGACCCATTTTCGATCCTCATTCCAAAACTCGACCGGTGTATAGTTTTTGTGAGTCTTTAATGGAGGTCGCAGTCTACGGATTGTTTGTGCAGTATGTTGGAAAATTATGTATTAAATGCAGGCTGAGATGTATAGGCCTGTAATGGCCATGAGGGCCCGGTTCATGCGAACCGATGATCGCGATTCGTTTGCGAATAGCAACCCAGGTCTCCACCATTCCGCGAACAGCGTTCACAAAAATACCCCGCGAAATAATGCGTTTGGCCGATAGGTCAATGAGTTGCTCGCGTTTGATCATACAGCGCCCATGAGCGCCATTTCGACGACGATGGCGAAATTATTGATGACATGCTCGGTGGTGATTTCAACATGCAATATATGCACGACATACATTGCATATGTTACAGAATTGAAATAATCCGGGCACGCCATTCCATATGCATCGGAACCCCAGGACGATGTGATGATACGAGGTAATCTCAGATAACGGTCTCTGATGAAGGTTCAAAAATAATGAATATCTGAGGTAATTCAAGACACTATTTGTTCACTTACTGATATATTATTTCTTTGAGGTGGGTCACGGGAATATAAGATACTTAGATGCACCCACTACTTATATCGGAGGCAGTCCTTTGATAATGTGTGGCCAGGGCTGATCTTTTGTTGAGATTTACGATTTTTATACGCTTAGCGTGAGGTCATGAGGACGGTGCGAGCCGCCAGGCATATTCGTGATCGGGCGCATTTTCGCCAACGCGGTGTTTACGGTACATGGCATAGCGCATTAGGTGAGATGCTCATTTTCGTGTGGCGATTCACTATCGGCGCACAAAGCTCGCTTCCTGCCGAGGAAGATGTTTTCGTACAGGGAGCCTTCACAGAGACGCCTCTCATCATAGTATCGCAAAGAAAAAAGCCGGGAAGTGCTGTTATCATGATGTATTACATGTGCTGAATTTGAATTTTAATATATGGCAAAGAGCAACATCAATCTCTTGTAAATTATGATGAAGATAAGCGATATGTTTATGAGGCGGGTTTTGATGTGGCTGAGTGGTTTGCGATTCATGTTACGATTGATTTATTGATGCCGAAGAGGAGTGTTGCAGGAGTAACGCAGAGCTCGCAGGTCGCTTACCAGATAGCTGTATATACTTCCGCGCAACATGATGCTGATTGGGACATAATATATACAGTGATGTATTTCTTGAGAGCTCCCATAAAAGGAGATCAGGCCTCGATTTTTGTGAGAAATGTCGGTCACTGACATTTACGGAGTAGCTTCATGGTCGACGGTGAAACACCTGACTCGGATTTGGGAGTACGCCATAAAAGCTAACACGATGTCACTCCCAGATGGCCCTGCATCTCGTGTCCCACGACGGATGATACGTCTGGGCGAGAAAGTTTTTCCTACCATGGATATCTCCCCACCTAAAATGCAATACGCAATGGCATATATGGATCAATCATTATTTCCGCTATGACATTTTTTGATATATGAGGCCAGCCGATATTATGCATGAGATGTACCCTCATAAGCTCATATTTACTCGAAGTCCCACCGACTCCCTCACACCCGGGGCCCCGGCGTGAATAAAACCGGCCATCTGCAGCCGACATTTGAGACGCAAACACGGAGGATCTCCATTTTTAGCGATTATCGTAATCTCGATTTTCTTTCTTTTTCTTTGCAAGACACTCTTCGGTTTACACCGCAGACGCCACGCTTTTCACATTACGGCCTTTACACACGGATTACGTTCAACCCGCACAACACCGTGACTTCACCCTCGGGATCTACCCCGCAATCCCGTCTCGCCAAAACGCGTAATCATCATTTCATCATTTCACACGAATACCTTACTCGACTTCGTCTCATTCTTTCCCCGAACACCATCTACTAATATTTGACAGACTTATTACCCCGCATTTACATTTACTTTATCATATAGATTTATATATGAAATGCATGATGCCAATGCATTTTCTCGCATTACATGCATGAATGAATACTATGAAATATTTCATAAAACTATGAAAATTATAATTTATACATATTCAAATAGCATGCATGACATCACATTCCACACAACTTTGCATGTTATTCGATCAAGCCATAACACATAGTGGGTCTCAAAATTAGGACCATTCAACGGGCACTTCACGTCCTTCACAAGCATGAACCAATTTGGTTCGATCATTTCATCTATGACAAAACCATGACATCTAGAAACTTTTAGTTTCTGATTCAAAATAACTCTGGTCAGAGTGGCTTAGGTCATGAAATCGAATCCCCACTTATGGTTCAAAAGCTCAGGCACAATTTATGAAAACCTGGCAGCGCTCTAGTGGCGGCGCTCAAGATTTATAGCGCTGGTGAAATAACGATGGAAAATATCCTATATTGAGTTGTCGAAACTCCAACTTTTTGGTGTCCGCAGCGTGGGCGCGTTGATCACCTGGCTTTGTCCTCAGTAATCGAACTTAGGCCGCCAGATCTTTGGGAATCTTCCACTTTTCCTTTTCTTAACTTCTCCTATTAATTTACTTCCTTTCTCCACACAATTCTTTTCCTTTCTCTTTGTTTTCTTTTTCTCTAGCCTGTGCTAACATTTTTTAACTCTTCGCTTACCGTTTTCATCTCGTTACTGATTTATAAAGTTTCTCTCCCCATTTTGATGGGCATTGCCGTATGGTTCGAGAGAAGAAATTCGCCAGCCCGCCGATCAAATGCGTGCATTTATCGTAATTCCGTCCTTGTCATATTCTTTATTCACTCTTTATGGCGTAAATGCATTTACTGCAGCGACAATATGAGCCATGGGATTAATTCACATGGCTAATTGTGAGCCATTCCTTTAAAGCCAAGTGTCCACACTCTTGAGGTGCCATGTGGCATCCCTAACCTTGCCATGTGTCATCCAGAATGGCGCGCTCGAAAAACATGAAATCCAGAAAGCCAGCGCTCGGAATCGGCGAGGGTCGACGTGGTAGCTAATTCGCGATCACGATTTCATGAAGTCCGGTTTCAATATCGAGATCTAGAAAAATTCCGGTTCGGCCAGTACTATTTGCCACGCCCTCCGAAATCATTGGATTTTGGTTTCACATTTTTAATTGGCCCCTGATCCGATGGTTTTGTACTCTTTTCATTTGAAGGTTTTCACTTAAAAAAATGATTTATTATTGCTCATATTTTGATTGATTTATTATTGCTTGGTTGGATTTGTTGTCTTGACTACTTTGATTGTCGAATTATTGTAAATTGTAGTCTTTCCCAACATGATTTGATCTCCTCTCCCCTTTCAAGTTGCTCATCTCTTAAAGTTTTGATGCTCATCCAATCCAAATTTTTTAATAAGCGATCCGTAAAAGCGTAGCGGGTGTCTTCACCTCTAAAACTTAAAAACACTCCGGAAAGGCATATTTGGGGATCGATCTAGAAGAAGAAGCCATTGTTGGACAGTTTTTATGTGAAAGCTTAAAAGAGAGTTGAGGAATGAGGATTAACTTGTGACTGAAAGCTTAAAGGTATATATGCCGAAAGAGCATCTTTTGAGGGTCCCAACCAATGCATAAGCATGTGACTCGTCAGTTCTCATCTGGGCATTCTATCATTTCTACACCAATGTACTGTAGATACAACATGTATATCTAGATATTTTGAAGTGGTAGCATTAAACTGAAATTTGAAATTTCTCTGTGAAAGATTTATATAAGAAATATCGTTGTTTTTTTTAGGCAAACAAATATTTAAGTTAAAACAATATTTATGATTTATTTACATAACAAAATTTTATTTAAAATAAAATGTTTATCTTTTTATGATAAGTAACAAGAGTCACTTATCTTTTCAAAAAAAAAAAAAAAAAAACACGTCAATTATTCACCATGACCAAAAAGAAATGATGGGGAGGTAGGTAGATGTAGCCTTGTGGATCTTAAAATTCAATCATTGGAACAAAGTAGGGAACATGATGGTCACACCCACCAACTTTTTAGGCAGCAAGCAAACAAGCCTACTTCAAGTTGTAATTGGCTCTACATTATTTGAATGAAGATCAATCATGCAAAGGGTAAGTATTTATACCATATACATAAGGGATGTTACATATTGATACTGTAATTATATATTGACTATATCTCTATATACCATATACATAAAGGATATTGAATATTGATACTGTAATTAAATATTTATTCCATATATCTCTTTCCTTTTCTCACTCTGCATTTGATATTAATAGATAGACGAGAATAATATATCAATGTCCCAAAGTCATTCTTGAAAGTACTTAGTGAATAATTTCAATAAATAAAATCAATCCATGCTGAAACACATAAAAATTAAAATCCACAATCCAAATTAACAAAGTCCTTTTCACGGAATCCCCATCCCTGTTTTGTATTGCATCACTCCTGTGACTTCCATTCCAAGGCCCAAGAATTAGTCATGCTCCCATAAGCACACTGCATGCATCTGTGCTGGAACTTCATTCCAGCCATGTTTAGTCATTATTCATGAGCATATATGATAATGATGATTGTCTAATACTTTTTGTCTTCAGAAATGATGTAAACTAAGAGCAAAATATCATACTTATAATAGAATTATGTAATTTACCAACTGAGAAATGACGTTCCAAATAGAGTTTTAATTGATTGAAACAATTTTTTTTTTCCAAAAATGAAGCTCTAAATAAACATTGAGTAGACCCCTAGTTTTGTTATTGGGATGGGTTTTTTTTTCCTTTGTAGGATATTTGAAGTCCCACATTGAAAATTGAGAAAGAGAGGGAAACCTCCCTTGCCTATAAAAAAGGAGAGTCTCTGACCCTTGAGGTGAAAATGTTTTGGACAATGGGCCTTTAATAGGAGGTCTAAACTTGTCTATAAGTTTTTATTTATTTTAAGAGATAGTGGGTCATCTCCTCAAAATAAGAGTCTCAAAACTCTCACAGTTTAAATTTTTTTAATAATTTGGACCCAAATCGATTGCGGAAACCGATCGATTTTGAAACCGTATTTGCTTGAGAGCAACTCATTTGAGGAGCTACTTGCACACCAAGTAAGTTCCTCGACTTTTAGTTAAATCTTTTTAATTTATTTTATTTTCTTTTTTATTTTTATTTTTATAGTTATTTTATTATTTAATTAACTGTCTTGCACATCTATTTAATTAATTGTTTTCTTTAATTAGTCATTTAAATAGATTATTATTGTTTTATTTTCCTTATGAGTACATTGTTGACTTTTTATTTTATAATTAGATTGATTGTTGATTCTTTTTGTTTAATAATTTAATTCATTTTACTTAATTCATAAATCATCAACCACCCTTAATTTATTCAAATTCTCAATTTTCAAATTTTCAAATTTTCTAATTTCAAATTTTCAAGTTTCCACTTCCCAAATTACCAATCCTCAATTTCAAAATTCAAGTCCCTCAATTTCTAATTTCAAATTTTCAAGTCTTCAATTCCCAAATTACCATTTCTCAATTTAAAAATTCAAGTGCCCTAATTTCAAAATTTCAAGTCTCTCAATTTCGGTGATAATTAGGTTGGTGTAATCAAAAAATATATTCTCAAGTAGAAAATTCTTCCAACATGCATGCACTGGTGTAATAGCAATGTGACACCTTTTACTTAATGTAATTGACATTAATTGAAACATAATGTACATAACTAATAACACCCTTACTTAAGGAAGGTGTTATATTATTGTACTAGTGCATGTTGGAAGAATTTTTTGCTGCATTTGGTTGTCTTGAAGTTCCCTTTTCTACCTTAATTACCTCCACCATAGTGCATGTAAACATAATTATCTCATCTTTAATTATGTTAATGAATATCTAGAATAAATAAAATGAGTTTGAAGTAGTAAATGATAATAAAATATTGGATATAACTATGTTTTTATATTTCTATATTTTTTCTTTCAATTCCGGTGCATTTTTATTCAAAATTTCCAGGAATTAGCCAAATTAGCACAGTGCTTATCATGTCTAACTCAAGTAGTTTTAAAAATGCAATGGAACAGGAAAGGGGGGTTTCGGGTTCAAGTCCTAGTTGAGACAGTTTACTACATTGTAACTAAGGGGTTTAGCTTTAAAAAAAAAACCAAACACAAAGTACATTTTTTCAATGATTTTAAATTAAAGCTATACCAGATATCAAAAAAATAAAATACAATTAAATTAAAGCTATACCAAAGTGGAAGAAGAAGTCTGGAAGAAGCTTACAGGTGCTAAAGCCATGGGAGGGGGAATGCATTCCCCGGTGCCCCTATTCTTATCATCTTAGTGACGATATAACCCCACACTTCTTCACTGTTATGTGATTCCGCATTTCTGTGTGGAATGAAACAGTCACGGTGCCCCTCACCAGGCGGAAATCACCACATGTGGTCAGCTTTCATTGAAATACATTGCCTGAGCACTCTTCCTTCTTGTCCACAACAAAACAAGCAGCCAATCGAATAAACTTGATGTTGCACCAATTATAAGGTAGCTCTATTTTTACTGAAGACCCCATGCTCTGATGGATGAACCAAGCTGGAATGCTACTCCCAGGAATAATAGCATCATAAGAACTAACTGGACCAAGGAAATGACCCTGCATCATGAAAACAAAAAACACTTGGCATGCACATATACAAACATAAAGATTCTAGGATAAGATTAATGAAGTGCAATCTATTCCATTTTATTTTTTTATTTTTTCTTAAGCAAACCAAATATGAATATATTGACATATAACCAAACAAATTGTTAAGTTAGGATGATCCAAATTCTGTTCAACTTGACCCGAAATGTTTTGTAGTTTGACATCATAAATTTTTATGTATTTTAGTGAAGGATCATGACCCACATCTTATCAGGATATGGGCCTCGTATAGGTTGGACTTTTAGAGTTAGTGAGGGATTGAAGGTATTGTCGGCATTTTAAGGATCATGATTTTTACCCTAATAGTCTCAATACTCCGATACTCCATGTTTGTATGGGATTCTAAGGTATTGAAAGGTTTGAGAGATATTGTGTACATTCTAAGGTTTTGTGATTTTTCCCTAATTTGAGGGAATACTCAATTACATCCTGCCCTTATTTCGAATAGTTGATTTTCTTTCACTGCCTGACCGAGATTTTCTATTCGGGGTTTCTAACTGAAGTAATTTATTTTGTTCTTTGTTCTCATCTTTTATTTCTTATTTTGCTACATCTCTTTTTTTTTTTTTTTTTTTTTCTTTAACACAAGTATTCAGACACTAATAAAAGAGAAACCTGTTTTGGATCCAGAAATTTCCGTGTGCTTCAACACTTGGTGTTATCTGCAATGCGGAGTAGCTCTACTTTAATGAAGATCCCATGCTCAAATTGATGACCATGGGTAAGTAAGCTGGAAATCCATTATCTCAAACATAGATACATGATTAAAGTATAAAATGCCGTGATCCGCAAAACCTTAACATGCACATGATGCTTCTCAAATCACTCATTAAGTGCTGAGCATGAATACAGATAACCAAACAAATATTCGAACACATGCGTAAAGAAAGAAGTATCTGAATTTGGATACATGAAATTTCGAGTATGGATGCAACAAGCTGAATTCCCTGTAGAATACTTCCCAGAACATCAATCCGGCCCGTTCTCAACTATTCCAGGCTTAATTAGAAATTTTGAAGGAATGATCCCTCACGACATCTACACTCGATATGACATCAAATGGATCTTTAACCCTTTCCTAACATCTTTGATGTTATATGCCATTGATGGACATAGAAAAGGTTTCAGGGAGGTGCCGTCATCACGATCTAGGTTTCGATACTTGAGGAAGGCTCCGGCAATGATCGAAGATCTTGCAGTGCTTCAGCATCAGCACAAGACTCAAGTTGCTGAGGCTTCTGGGCATTGTAATGAAAACTGTTTGCTCAGATCCAAACTTTGCAACGGATGGGGATGCAGATCGGTAAGGCCGGTGCTCTTCCAAGAGTCCGCAGGCTCTTAAATTCAAACTTCTCAGGGAGTGTAAACCCAACAAAGAAGGTAGTCGCAAGTGTTTTCTTGGTGGTGACCAAAAAGACAACCAAATTCCATGACATTGACACCCCTCCCTTACATCCTGCAAAGGAAATGATAATTCCTGAAGGTTTGACAAAAGAGTAGTAGATGGAGGCACCTCTTCGATTGCAGTTCCATCTGCATTTAGTTCTCCTAAACATTGTAGGCTCCCAATTCCTTGAGGAAGTTTCTTCAGTTTTGAGCAACCAGAGGAATTTAAGAGTCTGAAGAGATGTGTATACAAACGCTTTGTGGAAGATTTACAAGATTTGTCGCAATTTTCTAGATTCAACAAAAAACAATCCATTTAGATGTTCAATTAGTGAAGGTAAATCTGATGGCAGTCCCATCTAAATAAAGCTCTGATAAATTTCATTTCCCCTTGGACCTGGAAATTTTTAGTTCGAGCAGCCTGAGAGGTAAGAATCTGAGACTCCATATGAATGCTGCTTGGGACTATTGGGCATCTTGCAGCCTTCACAAATTCAGGAAAATAAGCTCCTTGAGAAGCTCCAATGGAGAGGGTGAACCTCAACCAAACTTGTACAACCGTGAGGGATTAGTCTCTAAGTTTGAGGGTCCTGGAGAAGTCTGGAGTCTTGGTTAAATGTTGGGAGTGGCAGAGCTTGATGAATTTCAACTTCTCGAATGGCTGTCAGGAAGAAAGGTTAGAATGTACAAATACACTGATGAGTTTTGTGAGGGTTCAAAGATTAAAAAAAATGCAAATAAAGAACTGTCTAAATCATACACTTATTTCCTTTCCATAATTGTACAAGCTGACTAGAACACATGTTAGAACTCAACAAGCTTCTCGGATAAAATTTTCTGGACAACGGGTCTTCAAAGGTATCCCATGCCAATGGAGAGATCTTGATCGTCGGACAGAAATTTCCCCTAAGTAAATGCAATCCCCAACCACTATACCCATGGTTTCTCCATTTCCAGTCATCACCCTTAGCTAATAACTCTTTCCAAGGCAAATATTCAGCTCCCGCCAGATTCACAATTACAGAATCTGCAATCTTAGACATGACAAGTCTAGGATATGCCTTCAATTTTTGAGTTCCCTAAAATTTAACCAAGAGCAGAGTATGAGATGGTTAAAATGGAAAAATTGAAAAAGGGAAATGTTAATTTATTTTTATTAAAAAAAAGCGAAAGCCTAATGACAACAAACTAATACTTTCTTTCTTCTTCCCCCTTTTTAAGTGTTGTTGGAGATAGTAAAAACACATTAACAACTACATTTTATATGGTAGCAATTACTATAATGTTAGTAGGAATTATATAAAATTGTGAGTTCTTAAAAGAAGTGGAGTAATAGGGCATGTTTCGTTCTTGTTTTTGAAAATATAGATAACACCTTTTTGGTGTTTCCTAGAAACTGTTCTTGTTCTCTGGATTTAGTGTTTCCTGTGTTCGATCTCCATGTTTTTCAATGTTTTCTGTTGTTTTCTATAATTCTCGCATGTTTTAAGAATGAAAGCAGAGTTTAAAAAGAAACAAAGAAGCCAAGCAGGCCGAGTCATAAACACACAATTTGTCTTACCATGTTGTTGTCAAGAACATGATTGGCATCGATCATGAGACAATTAGCTAGCCATGTTTCTTTGAGTGTTTAACATATTCTTGACGACGACCCAACCATTTCTTGTAACCAAATCAGCCATGCATAACTAATTTTTAAATAGTTATGAGTAGGCTTATCCATAGACTTCTTATTCAGTGTCGAGAAGAAAGAAACAAGCGTCTAGTATTTCTCTAACAGTCTTTGTGCACCCTTTGTAGAAGAATGCAATGTCAAGAAATATCCTTTTCATTTATCATTGATCCATAGAGCTTGTTTGAGCTCTACTTGAAAGTCTTTGTCATACCCTTTGTGAAGAATGCAAATGTCAAGAAATATATCCTTTTCATTATCATTTAATCCTTTGGAAACTTGTTTGAGCACATTTGTTTCTTGTTGGAGGGAAATTGTTTTAAGTTTATTCAGATTTAGCTCTTCCATTCCGGCTATGCTCTTTCCATAAAGACCTAAGACTTTTGGGGCTAAGGAGACCCACTTTGTAGCATAAGATAATACATTATCACATAGCATTTAAAATCTTTCCTAGGACACTTTTTCTAAAGGCATAGCTGGCAAAAGACTCTTAGACTGTTATCTTTTTAATCCTCGACTTTATATATTGCATCCACTTCTTTGATCAAGCAAATATTTGTCTACACTTGTTATGATAATTCGAAGCTACGGGGACCCGAGCCCGGTCATGATTTTCTGCTAAATCTCTTTTATTTGTTGCTCGCAATTGCCATCATCAAGAACAATGAGGACTATTCATGTACCGTAGTCTATCCTTTACAATACTCATTCCTCTTGAAAATTTTGTGTTTAGATTTCCGTCCCTTAAAATTTGCAAAAGGACATTTAAATCAATCGAATCATTTTTGAGATTTTTCTCTAACACATTTGAAAGAAAGCAACCTACAATTTTGAAGCTTTGACCAAAAATATGCGAAATATCGGAAGTAATGAAATATGCCAATAATGGCGACAAACACAAGATATAGCCCTGATATTACAATCGACATAACTGAAATTTCTGTCCTTGAATAAAACTACAACTAACTAAAAGTTGAGCCAATAAAAATAGAAAGTAAAAAGTTCAATCTATATTTTTGGTTGGCAACTGACAAAAGTACTAGAAATTTTTTTTTTTTTTTTTTTAATCAAAGTGCTAGAAAGACCTAAAAGCATATTAAAAGGAACTGATTACCTTGAATGAGGAGGCATGATAGAGATGGAATGAGAGCTTCTTCAACTACAACCACGTTTAAACTTTTCTCTGAAATATGGAGAAATCAAAGTATTTTTCAAAAAATTTGTTCATGTAATATCATAATAAATTTATTTAACAAATTAATTGAACAAAAAATCGATGGTCAATAAAATATTAGGAAAATTAGTATTAAAATCCTAAACTTTCATGACTTTTACATTTTAATCCTGAACAAAAAGCTTGTTGTTTGAATATAGAAACTTTCATAAATTTTGTTTTTATAACCCAACAAGACATTGAACATGTACCATGTCCAATGTGACACGACGTTTTAATGCTAGAACTACAATTAAAATGAAAGTTGGGATATAAAAACAAAATTCACTCAACGATTATTAAAAAGCAAACTTGAAGTTCGAGTTTAAACTCAGAAGACTAACCTAAAAGTCATGAAAGTTCAAGATTTTAATAGCAATTTTCCCTAAAATATTTGCAAAAGCCAAAGTTTAATTGCCAAGGTTTGAAGGGTATGAAGAAGTGCGGAAGAAGCTTGCAGGGGGAGCACTTGCATATAAGAGATATGAAGGCGATAGAGGGGAATCAATCTTGGAGAGACTAGAGAATCCATCACAAGCCACTACGGTGGTTGGAGTCATCTCTGCGAGCCCGGAGTGGTGCGAGAGGCAGGCTACATCCTCCCCTCTTTCTCGTCTTCCTCATATACTAGGCAGACCCCATTTTCTTTTGTGGTGCTCCGGAGCCCATCAACTCAAATGGAAGCGCCACGGTGTCCCTCGGCTTGAACCAATAATGGGCCGCGAGGTCTTGATCAATGAATTTATACCCAAACAATGTATGATCAGAGCTCAATCATCCCCAGTCCTTCGAGGTGAAGCTGTCTGTGAGTCAAAGGTCGGTGTACACACAATAATCATCGTTGATGGCAAACTAAGCCAAGATGTGAAGGGTTGCGCAATCCACCACAATTTCTGCAACCATCATTCGATTTATGCTGAATGAATAGCCTGAAGTTAAGGAACAACCGCAAGCCCGATCCGTCAGCGGTATTATACGATGTGGTGGCGACTCGCTGTTCTGAATACCCTACATTCGATGTTGGGCATACTCACGAATTCTACTTTGAATGACGGCACATTATATTCGTTTATTGGAATAGGGATCCCCTGTATCATGGAAATCATTGCTAGCATATGAGAAAATAGTATAGAACAAATATTCAATGCTTTTTTAAGAATTACTTTGTGGGGTTATCCATATAAAGATTTCAAAAAATAAAATAGAAAAATTAAGCAAATACATTTACATCCGGTATTAAGCCAAACATACCCGATATGGCAGGAATTTTGGTATGGATGACATTAGTTGGATTCCCTCTATAATAGCTGCCACAACATCACTACATTGAATCTCTCCTAGTCTGAAGCAATTAGAAAAATTAAACCTGACATCCCCCAACAGCTTTGATGTGTATGCACTTGATGAACATGAAAAGGTTTCCAAGGATTTGCAACTATGGGCATTTAAACTCTCAATACTTGATGGAAGCTTTGGCAATGATTGAAGACACTTGCAGTATTCTATTCTGAGACTTCGTAGCCGAGAAAGTCTATTAAGGCTAGTAGGCATGGTAATGAAATTGTTTCTGCTCAGATCTAACCTTTCCAACGAGGGTAAGTACCCAAGATCATGGGGCAATATTCCTTCTGATAGGTTGCAACCACGTAGACTTAACACTTTCAAGGAGTGTAAACCCAAGAAAGAAGGCAGTTGCAATCCTATTGTTGGTGATGAGTGAAACGAGAAGAGTAGATTCCTTGAATTTGATTGCCCTCCTTTACACCCTACTAATGATAATTCTCGAAGGTTAGTCAAAAGAGAAATAGAGGGTGGTACCCCTTGTATAGCACTTCCATCTGCATTTAGCTCTGCTAAACATTGTAGGCTTCCTAAGTCATCTGGCAATTCATTCAACCCTGAGCAACCACGGAGATTAAGAGTCCGAAGAGATGTCAGCTCACAAATGCTTTGTGGAAGACTTGCAAGTTTTTTACAATTCATCAGATTCAATAAAACAAGCCCATTTAGACGCCCAATTGAGGAAGGCAGTTCTATTATACCACTCCCATCTAGAAAAAACTCCATCAAATTCTTCAGGTTTTCTTGGATCTCTGGAAGCTTCTTGAGTCCTGTGCAGTTGGAAAGAATGAGAGTTTTCAAGGACTTCAACTTAAAAATGCTTCTAGGAAATGACTCAAGCCATTTGCAGTCTTTCAAATTGAATAAAGCAAGCCCAAAGAGATTTTCAATAGAGGAGGGCAATCCTTGAATAGCAGTCCCTTGTAAAGAAAGTTCTGGTAGATTTTCCATATTCCCTTGGACCTCTGGAAACTTCTTCAATTTTGAGCAGCTAGAGAGAATAAAAATTTGAAGAGACTCCATATGGATGCTGGTTGAGAAGCTCTTAAGTTTCTTGGAAATATTCTAAATCAAGGACAATAAGCTTCTTGAGAACTCCAATGGTCGGTGAACCTCGACCCAGAACTTATACAACCTTTGTGAGAATTAGTTTCCATAGGTTTGGGGCTCTAGAAAGTCTGGGTTTAGTTAGATTTGAGTGGCAAGTATGACAAATTTCAACTTATCAAGTGCTTTGTCAAGAAGAGAAAAAAAAGGATATTTATTTAATGGATTGTATGATCTGTTTAAAGAAAAAAATGCATATAAATTACAATCATACCTTTTTTCCTTCCCACAGTTGTTTAAGCCGACTAAAGCACATGTTTAGCTCAACAAGCTTTTCAGGATGAAAATTTGATGGAAGGGACTTCAAAGGGTATCCATGCCAATAAAGATCACTTAAGTTGTTAGACATAAATTTGGGCTCTCCATATAAGTGCACTTTATTGTATAAATATTCCCTTCCCGTCCAAACATCATGAGGATAGGTTATTAACTCTTTTAAACAAATGTTCAAGCTTCTATCTATTGGTAAATCTGATTTTCCAGCGATCTTAATCTCTTCATCTTTACAAAGGCATCAATACTGAAGTTTAGCTCTTTTGATGTAGACAAATCAAGGAATATGCCTTCAACTGCTTCAGTCCCCTAACATTAACCAAGAGCAGAGTATGAAATTAAAGTCAAAATAGCAAAATAATAATAATAATAATAATAATAATAAAGAAAAAAGAAAGAAGATTAAAGTCTAGAGTGTGACAAACTAATTATATTTTTGCCTCTTTTCTTTTTCATCCTTCTTTTTACTTAATTTTCATAATGCAAGCAGAATTGTACAAAACTATGAGTTCTTGAATGAGATGGAGTAATATTCTTTAAACTTAGTGATAGGCGTAAAACGCGGTGTATAAAATGTATACCTAAATGCGCAAGTGCACGCGTCGCCTCAAGTAATATAGTGTACTAGTGTACGAGTATCGATCCACAGGGAAAGATGAATTGACTACAGATGTTCTGCTTTTCAGACAATATCTGAATAAATGATTCTAAGAAGGAATTTAAGTACTAACTGTAACTAAGCTATTGGTTTTGGTGAATTGATAATGTGGGAACCTAGGGTTAAATCTCCCCACAATACGTTAAATAGTTATTCTTCTAAAGATTTTATTATTCTAATTGTTTTATAACATATCAATGGCGAGAATTGATCTTGCCTCACCGAGATATCCTCTCGAGGGTATATTCACTTCACCGTGAATAGAATTGAGTATATCTCTATCTCAACTGCGGTATTGAGAGAAATGTAATGTTGACCCAAAATGCCACCTTCGGGTTCGAATATCTCTATTACCGAATCGACTAAAAGTACTCTACCCCGAGATCCTGAATACCCTCATCTCGAGATCTCGGATCTTGATTGTAAGTATATTGTGTAGTGAATATTTATCATATAATTAACATCTGCGGGGCATAGAGTAGATACGATAAATTAACAACAATTAATTAACATGAAAGGTTAAACTCTAATCCATTGTTTGTGACAGGGTTTGATGTAACCCTAGAAATAAGTTTAGAACATCATGAAGGAAGAAAGAGGAAATAAATAATAATATGAAGAACATCCTCATGTGATCCAAAAATAATCTAAACAATAAGGAAAAAAACCAATACAAAATCGAGGAGATCCTTCAAAATTAAGTATCGCGAGGTTCTCGGTCACGTGTCTCTCGCGCCCGCGTTCTTCCAATACCCCAAAATCCAGAGCCCCCTCGCGTTTAATGATGAGATCTGATTTTTGAGGTGCGTCGCGACGTGGTCGGCGTGGTGACGTCAGCGGCGTGGTGGCGTCAGCGACGTGGTGGTAGTTGACTTCTGCATTTGTTGACCCCACGTCGGTGACTTGGTAGTCGCGGCGTGGAGCGTCGCGGCGTGGCGATGACTTCTTACGCCTCCTCACTTCTCAGAAATGGCTTCGAAGTTGTTCTTTTCGCCTCGTCATGCACATGTTGGCAAAAACTAAATAAGGAATCTAACACCAAAATTATATAAATAATGCAAATCAGCATGAAAATGCAAGGCGGCGGTATAATCAGTGTTTGCATCATCACCCCAAACTTAATTTCTTGCTTGCCCTCAAGCGAGCGAATCTAAGCAGGACACGAACCTTGCTATGCAACTCACACTAAGGCAGTAATGCCATTCTGAAAAATAGGGGATCAATTTGGATTGGTTTATATCCGCATTTTTCGATGTTCAATGAGAATATCGAGATACTTTGACTTTTCGGTGACTTAGGTTGAGGTATGTGAGCTAACTAGTGCATCCCTCCCGAGTGTTCAATGAGTAGTTCCAAAACCTATGTGCCTATGGTAGGTGACCTCGAGAATATGCCTGAGTTAAAATTACCCCCAGGCTTAAGTTCCAACCCACCTATTAGAAGAATCGAACTAGACAAGGATAAGGCGCACCCAATTATTCATAATCTACATATATAAAATTTCCTATGTACCAAAACGAAATGAAGAAGACTGTTTAAGAGGTTTAGCCACGTGTTCACAGTAGCGAAGTCCATTGTTGATCCCCACGAGTTGGTTAAGGGCACAGGCATTAAAGTTCCATACAAAGCTTCACCCCGAACACTCCAACCAAACTCGATGGCCCTAGAGATTGCGTGAATGATCCATCTTACATCCCCATGTAGCAGGCGTGAAATTGATGACTCGGCCGATTGGCTGGGGCATTAGGCTTTGATAGGCCCCTCGGGCGTAAAAGGTTCCGATTGGATGATCAGCTTATTCACCGTACATATGCCTATTTTTATTTCTTTCTTTTCTCTTTTCTCATGTTTTGTATTTTTTCTCTTTTTGGTTGAGGCTCGATGGCGATCCTCTTTTGTTTAGGTGTCGTCACTTTCGAATGGTTGAATCTCTAGGTTGAAATTAGGCTTTAGTAGTTGGTTCGGTACTTATGTACTGATCGTCACTGGTGTGTGAGTGTGATAGAGTTTTTGCGGGTGGTTTCTTGACTACCGGGATTGGTTCACCCGCCTTTTCACCTATTCAATCCAATTCTGGGGCATCGAACAGTATGTCTGAACAAATCTATAGTAGAACTCAATGAAATCTAAAATCCCGATCCTCAATTTTCAACAGCTCTATTGGTGCTAATTACTACATTATGCATGAATATCCTAAAACAAACAAACAACTAACAAGCTTGACTCACCAACACTAAGCAAAATATGCAATGCACAATAACTGAGCAAATACTAACACTACCTACTGTGCATGCAATACTAAAACAAAACACAGACCCCGAATGCGAACAATGGCACAATACTATAAACTACTAAAACTAAAACAACGCAAATAAAGCGGTGCTAACAAAGGCATAATATCCGAGACAAAAATACCCCGGACAAAGTCAGTGTCCCCAGGTAAAATAAAAACAGGGTAAGGGACTCGCATGAGTCTTCTTGGTGGCGGTGGCGGTAATTTAGTGGAAAGCTAGGAGAATTTGCATGGCTGGGCTGCATAACTTCTTCTTCTTGTAGAACCTCTTTGATTGGCGAGCAGTCCGCATGTCGACCGCACCACCTTTACCTCATGTCACAGTATGGCCAGGAGCCTTGTGGTGCTCCTGGGTCTCGTCGAGAAGGCGTCAGCCGCTCGGTGGCGCGAGCCGGGTCCTCGAGACTGAGGACTAGGAGGAGTGGCCACCTGTGGCTGCTGGGGAGGTGGTTGGGATGGTGGTGGAGGTGGGTGAGATGGGGGTGGAGGTGGGTGAGACGAGGACTGGCCTATGTCATCCGGGGTGTCACGGGAATCCATAAGCGAGCCGATGTCGGGCTTCGTCCCGCCGTGCGAGGTTCATGTCGAGTCATGGGCCCTGGGGTTGCGGGACACCGGTGTCAGCCCGGCCGATGTAGCCTTGATGGGATGAAGCCCGGGCCTCATTGGCGTCCAAGGGGCACCGACGCGCATGGCTTGAGGTCGAGAAAAGGGGTGCCCCGGGTTCGTCTTAGCGTCGGTTGTGGAGGGATAGCATCTCTTATAACGACCCATCGAATGGGATATCACGGATGATGGCGAAGTGAGCAAGGAGCGGTGCCTCACACAGTGATCTGATCGGGATAAGGCGAAGTGATGGCGGAGTGCCAAACTGGGAATGTAGGCCCAGATGCTTGGCCTTGAAATTCTTTGCATGGCTGCCTTGTTGATCTCCATCACCTGGCCTTTGGTCGATACGCGGATGACCTCGCTGGTAGTCGGAAGGTGCTGTGATTTGATCGAGATCCCGATGGGACATGCAACCCGCTCAAGCTATTGATGAATCTGCTTATTTGGTGACCAATATACCTACTTTGACCTTTTGAGGACATGGGGTAGAGGTTGACATCGTCTCAGAACCTCACTCATTGCATTTGGGCGAGAGGTTGGCATAAAAGCACGCCACCCCTTAGCCCGAAGTAATTTCTCTTGCGGAAGAAATCGTCGGGTGGTGAAACCTTCTTTAATAAATGAGCGGTTTGCAAGTTGTTTTGGCAGCAGTAGACACCTCACATTTATAAACCGCGAGGCGTCGAATGTGGGAGTCGGGTCCTCGTGGCCGACTCCGGCAGCGACGATTTTGCCTCTTGCGGACATCTAACGTGAAACCGAGCTTCTAACACCTAATATGCTTGCAGAATGATCTTCAGAACTACTTAAAGACTCGATGAGGACCTAAAAGAGGTTCAGAACTGTGAATCTAGTTCTTGAATATTATAAAGACCTCTAGGCTACATAAAAAAAAAACACAAAGAAAAGCCCAGAGACTACTATACCCAGCAGAGATCGGGCGCGGTGGTGGAGAAGCCACTATGGTCCCAGAAACCGGCTGATGTGGGTGACTTAAGATGCCGGTGAGCTAGGGGAGAATCCTCCTCTGGTCCGGTGAACTCAAGTGTGCGAGAGGGCTGGTTGAGGAGGAGGAAGTGGAGCAGATGCGAAGAGCCAAAAAATGGCTATTCTTGGTTTAAAAAGCAGGGACACGTGGCGTCGCGGGTTCACGTCGCTGACGTGACAGAGAACAGACCAAATGGCGCTGCGGCATTCTTGAACTCACGTCATGACGTGGCGAATAAATGACCAGTATTGTGTGACGTGAAATCCTCACGTCAGTGGTGACGAAACACAAAAAATGGCGATTCGGCGTGAAATATCGTCGCCGATCATCGAAGAACAAAAATGGCGTGTAGCGCAAAGAATCCGTGATGGCGTGGCGAAAAACTACGTTTGGCGTTGCGGCGTGAAATCGTCCGCGGCGACAAAAACTTCAAAAATGGCGTGGCGGTGAAATCTCGCGTCGACGTGGAAAAAACTTCACAATTTGGCGTCGCGGCGTGAAATCTCACGTCGCTGACGTGGCGAAACCAAAATAGCGTGGCGTTGAAATCTCCTGCGGTGGTATTGACGGTGAAATGGCTCGAGATAACTTATATACTCACACCCCAATTTTTTCGAGAACTCTCTATTTGAAAACTTTCCTTTGAGTTTTGAACATACGCAAGCCCTGGCACCTCTGCTATGGTTAAAAGATTAACTATGTGAAACACTGTTAGAATGAACTAAGAAATAAGAATTAAAGCTACAATGGGAATTGCAAACTTAAAGGCAGAAATTTTAGAGTATGGGACGCACTCGGCGTTATGTTTCAATGTGGTTGGCTCAGCGACCACTGAATCTCAATGTTCGGGAGCTCAAACTCATCACGATGGGTTATTCTTGTTTGGGTTGTCGAAAGGGATAGTTGTCATCTGCGGGAAACTGCCTCTTAATCTGGCAGCGTTGTGTGGCGTATGAATGTACCTTTCGGGATGTGAAACTTGCACTTCATATGAAAATACCTTTGTTCTGCAGTGAAGGCCGGGACCATCGAGACGGGTTTGGGAAAAAGCTTTTAGTCGAGGTGGGCCAGAAGGACATTGTCCCGGTAGTAAATTCTTTACGGTGATGTGCTTGTCGTGCGGACGCCGGTGCCTCCCATATAAATAGAGTTCTCCATGTAGCGATTTACAGACTCATCTGTCTCGCGGTTGGGTATTCGTTTTTCACAAATGATCTCTTAAGTGTTGGTTATAGTGAGTGATGACTCGTGTCAGTTCTTTGGAAGGGTAATGACTGCCTGCAGTACGAGCGAACGTACTGATGGGTTTTGCATCCTGGTGCGGTATGCAGGCGCGCCGTCTATCTTTTGAATAATCTTTCTGTTGTTTTGCGGTTTCGAGAATATACTTGATTTGGAATTGGATACCTCGCGGTTGATTGTGGGACGTGCAGAGATGTACGATGGCGTCACCCATATTTACCTTACCTTCAGATTACCTTATTGCAGAAATGGTGCAATCTCTGTGATTGGCTTCGAGGAGTTCAAAGCGTCGCAGAATATATTCTTCTTGCAGGAATTGAGCCCTGACCACCGTAATTCATTAGTGTAAGAATTGCTTCCGCCCTTTGAGACATAATTCACGTGTGGATATCTGAGGATTGTTGTATGATGCGAGGCTGGTCCCATGAAATCGATCCACCGTCGACTAACTCCACCTCGAAGATGGGATGCATGGGTGGCTCGTCCTTTCTAAGGGATGTTTGATTGATTAAACCATTTGCCATAGTGGAAGCGAATTGGTGGCTTATCTTTAAATAAGAAGGCAGTAAACCCCATTGTAGAACCTTGGCGTTTGTTCTGCGAGCCACCAAAGTGTCTGGTGGTATGATGATTCAGAGAATCTATATCACATTCATCTTGAGACACCATCTCCCTTATCACGATGGCCGGGTGCGTAAAGGTTGCTCCATCCCGATAGTAGTGTTGATTTAAGATGTGCGAAAAACCTCTTCTTCGATCGTTAAATACGGGGAATCACCTTGGCCACCAGAATAGTTTAAATGGGCGGAGACTACCTCGCATTATAATAGAAAAGTTCTGTCACGAAATTAAGTCTTTCACGGACGTCAATCTTTGGCCATTCCAGGTCGTAGAGAATTGATTGCCGCTAATTTGGTGCCCTTCTTGTCCTTGATTTCTCACGTGAATCTTTATGAAGGACCCACCGAATCAACTTTAGGTTTTTCGCGTCTTTCTTGGTCATCAAGTACTTAATGGCGAATGATCGGTGTGCACCGACTTTGTTGCTTAATCAGATATGGCTGGATTGCCGGCAGACAATGGCTAATGGTTTCTTTCTCAGTGGTGGCATAATTCAGTTGAAGTCATTAAAGTCACTGCTTGCATGGTAAATCACACGGAAGATTTTCTCGTTTTACGCCCTAGCTTGCTCTCCAGTGCATAGTCGCTTTATACATCAAACCAAACAAAAGACCCGATGCGGAGCTACATGATAGGGTGAGATCAACTTATTCTTGATCTGATGAAAGCTTATGCGCATTGGAGTCGAATTCGAATGGGATCCCACTGGACTAACAAATTAGACAATGGTTTCACAATTTGTGAAAATCTTTTGATAAATCGCCTATAAGTCAACGGCCTAGAAAACTTCGGATCCTTTTCGAAGAAGGTGGAGGTAACCTGATTGCTTGATCTTAGCTATCTACTCATCCCTCTTGCGGAGATCGGAGTGTCGGAATGAAATACCCTCATGCCTTGGTGGCACTTCTCCCAATTAAATTGCCGAATTTGTTTCTTCACATCTTGCAGTCAAACTCTCAAATTGCTAGACAATTGTCAAATGAATTTCCATTAGAAATACGTCCATAAGTCTGATCAGTATTCTCTACCATGTCGGAAGAATATGGCCCGTCATACATGCAGAAAATTGCCGGGCATTGCATAATCCAAGGGCATCGCGGGCGTCTCTCTTACTACATATGACGTTAGAAATTGTCTTCTCTTATACGATCTTATTCTCAGCGTTTGGTTATATGAATATCATCCGCGATAATATTCATACCCAGGCTAATCGATCAAACATCGATCAAGAAATGGAGTGGAAAGTGATCTTTGATGGCCTTGTTCGGCTTTCTAGTCAATACAAATTCTCCACCCGATTCATATTCGGCGTAGCGGAGTGTTGTTTTAGATCTGATGTAGTTGTTCCTCCCTTCTTGACCTTACTTGGCCCGGGCTTACCCATGCGGCATGCGAAATACGAGGTAATCACGATATCTAGCCATTTTAGAACTTCTTCCGAACTACTTCCTTCATTGTCGGATTCAACCTCCTCTGTGCTTCCACTGAGGTCTTGTAGCCATCTTCTAATAATCACGGTGCATACACATAGAAGGGGCGGATCCGCTTTTAGGTCGATAAAGACCATCAAATTAGCATTTAGCCGTTCATGACCCTGTCTTTATCTTCCTCCGTTTAGTTAGGGATGATGAGATCATTCTGGGTAGCATGATTCTATCCCGGTGCCATACTATTAGCTAGGTAGAGGTTTTATTCATCTGGGGTTATCAGTCAGAAACCATTGTTAACTCTTGCTTTGCGATTAATCATTCTTATTATTGAGTCATGCATGCATCATTCTTACGCCTCGTCACTCGGGTTTTCGGATGCATTGCGCCACTAGGCTAGTCTCAAAGGATCGGTGAGACCACTTTGGCTTCAGACACTATAGCCTCTTTTCATCTCCTTATTTCAGCACGTATCACTTTGGGTGTCTCACTGCCTCGAAGACATTGAATTTTACTTCTTCCTCATTGCCTCTTGCCAGTTAAACCCCTTTTTTGTCAATCATTGCCTGCCGGTTGCTAGAAAAGGTCTTCCCAAGATAATTGAGTGACTGCATCTTCCTCTATAATCACAAAACTGAAATGCCTTTGGAAAGATAAACTTGTCGGCCTTTCTTAAGAATATATTTCTGTTCTGTCCCCTCTCGGGTGCTTCAAAGAATGCAATGCACTTGTTTGAAGAGAAGTATTTGTAGTGGTAGAACTTCTCTAATCTAGCAGCTTAAGATATGGATAGGGCACATGGTCATGTGAAGCTGAGAATGCAGCTCTCTCAAAAGTGCATCGATTGTCTACTAGGAATAAGTAAGCCACACTTTTTGGGTTTGAGTTCTGTGGTGGCTTCCTGGAAGGATGGCCTTTGTTCTCGATTAAGTTTGCAGATCTAGGAAGTGCGCTAGTCTTCTCTGAGACAAAATGTCTTTCATGAACTTTACATAGCGGAGAACTGCTGCAGGGCAATCGTGAATGGGATGTTTATGTGCAACTTTTTGAAAACATCCATGAACTTCGTAAATTGCTTATCCAGTTTATGTTTCTTGAGGCGTTGTGGGTAAGGGACCGGTATCTTGGCCTTTGCTTCCTGAAGATTCTAGCATTGTTTCTCTGGCGTACATTCTTTAGCGCATCATCTTCGTTCGTGGGTGATTTCTTCATCCTCTAACTGCTCTACAATTAGGGGTTGCACTTGTGATTCTAATTCTCTCCACTTCTCGATGCTGCTAACGATGTATCTTCCATCTCTTCTGGTTTACCTCTGATTGCTGACCAAGTGGTTCGCCTTTCACACAGCAATTAAGCTTGCCTTGGCCCATTACATGCCTCCAAACTCCTTAGTTGTATCTTGTGATTGTTTAATTGGGTTGTTTAACCCTTTTGCGTATTTGCATAGTCATTCATGAATACGAGAATGAGAGTTAACATGTATTTTAAGCTATCTAGTCGACTTACTTTTGGGGAGGTGGTTCGTGCTTCGGTTGTTATCTTGTTCTGGTTATTCGCCATCCATACGCCAGTTGCGATTGATACGATTACGATTATTCACATACCTTGTCCACACAGTTACGATTAAGTGGTATTACCCCATACGGTCCTTCTTTCTTATGATGGCGTTCAGATTAACCTCACGACATCTTGACATCATTCATGGGGTTTCTTAATGGCGATCACAACTTCTTATCTTTGTCCTCCCACTAAATTCACATAACTCCATGGAATTAGATGCATTATAACATCTTTTCATTCTCTGTTATTATTGTTGAACAGTGGTGAGCCACATAGTTGAGTTAATTGAGGACTTCATTATCTGTGCCCTTGCTGTCATTCTGGTGCAGCCTTCTCTCTAGGCCAACGATTAGTGTTAGTTGCGACATCTTCCGATATCTCATATGCGATGCAGTGGTTTTCTTCAGCTGGCTGATCCTCGGCTGAGGCATCATCATTGTTCGGGTTGTATTTCTCGAGACCATTGTAAGGTGTGGACCATCCACCATCACAGTTTAGTGGAGTGGTGAGGGCACTTCGCGTAATTCCATGGAACTGTCCCATGCCCTCACTGCCGATTCCTCCTTCCTGATTTGACGGCGTGTTGATCTCTTGCCTGAGTTGTGCAATCTTGAGAAGGCCAGGGCAGTGAAACTTTATTACCAACTAGTTTCCATGTAGTAATGGGTCTGGTGGTGGCGGTTTAGCCAATGCTTGGCTCTATCACGGTGAAAGTGGGAATAACCGTAATCTTAGAGCTTCTTCGGTGACTTCCGGGTTCCTTGATGGTATCACATGAGCTTACGAGGAAGTTAAGTCAAATTACGTCGACCGGGATTCTCAATATGGGGTCAGTCATAGGAACAGAGATCATTACGGAACATACATCTTGTGACTTCAATTCGAAATTGTTTGCTTGAATGGGACGTCTGATTCAACATGAATATTTGTTGTGGTGTTAAGAACAAACTCATCCTAATAGCATGTAAGGATCGTCACTGATTGTGTTCACTTGTGGGTAGCTCTGCTTCCCCCATTCCCGAAGATCCGCAACCGATTGATGACCACATGTTAAAATTCATTTGGGAAATCATTGTCTCGTATGAATGCATGATTAAGTGTAAGGTATTGCCGTGATCTAAGAGCGCGCGTACTGTGGTGAACTGCCGTGCCTCGGCGAAACGCTGGGCATGAATCTGGATAATGACGATATTGGACATGCATTAAAAGAAGAGCCTCTGGTGGATCATAAATTTCGGTATGGATGCAACAAATTTGAATTCCTGTCAGAATCTTCCGGGCGTCGTCGACATTCTCAGCGGCCCGGGCTCATTGAAATTTTGAAGATGATCCTCTGGCGTCTACACTCGTGCTGGCTCGATAGGTCCTTTTCAAGCCTTTACCAGCATCTTTGATATATATGCCGTGATGGACATGAAAAAGGGTTTCGAGGGAGGTGCAATCATCCTGAAGTCTGGGTTTGATACTTGAAGGAAGCTCGGCAATGATCGGAGCTCTTGCGTGCTTAAGCCATTAGGCTTCAGACTCAGAAAATTATTTGAGGCTGCAGGCATTAGTATTAGCTGTTTCTGCTCAGGATCAAGCTTTCTGTGTGAGGATGGGATGCAGATCAGGTAGAGCGTTATACCGCTAGGGTCACGAGGCTCTTAAATTCAAACTTCTCGGGGAGTGTAAAACCACAACAAGAAGGTAGTCGCAAGTGTTTTCTTGGTGGTGACCAAAAAAGACAACGAATTCCATGGCATTATTGCCCTCCTTACATCCTGCAAAGGAAATGATAAATTCACAGAAGGTTTAACAAAGTGTGGTAGGAGACTCTTTGATTAAGTTCCATCTTGCATTTAGTTCTCCTAAACATTGTAAAACCCGAATTAAGTGAGTTTCCTTGAGTTTTGAAGCGACCAGAGAATTTAAGAGTCCCGAAGAGATGTAAGCATCACAAGCATGCATGGAAGTTACAGTTGTCACCCAATTTTCTAGATTCAACAAAACAATCCCATTTGGTCATTCAATTGATGAAGGTAAAAACTCACGATGGCAGTCCATCTAAATAAAGCTCAAGATCATTTACATTTACATGGACCTCTGGAAATTTTTAGTTTTAACGAGCTGAGTAGAGTCAAGAAGAGACTCCATATGAATGCTGCTTTGGATATTGGCATCTTGCAGCCTTCTAAATTCAGGAAAATAAGCTCCATGGAAACCAATGAAGTGAACCTAAACTGAGCTGCCAATCATTGAGGTTAATTATACGGGGTTTCGAGGTCACGGAGAAGTGATCTGGTTAATCATTGGGAGTGGCAGAGCATGATGAATTTCAACTTTACTCGAATGGTTTTGTCGGGAAGAAAGGTTAGAATCTTTTAATCTAGCGATGAGTTTTGTGAGGTTGAAGATTAAAATGCAATCGAAGCGTATCTATACCTTGTTTCCTTTCCATGGTGTGCAAAGTGACTAGAACCATGTTGAACTCAACAAGCTTCTCTGGATAAAAAAATTTACTAACGGACAGGTCTTCAAAGGGTATCCATGCCAATGGAGAGATCTTAAGTCGTCGGACGAGGGATTCCCTAAGTAAATCAGTCAGCCACTATACCCATGGTTCTCCGTTTCCAGATCATAACCTTGCTGTATTTTTCCCGAGGCAAATGTCGAGCTTCTAAGATTCACAATTCACAGATCTGCTGTCTTGACAACGAACCAAAGTCTAGGATATGCCTTGATTTTGAAGTTCTAAGTGGCAGGCGAGTATGAGATGAAAGTTAAAATGGAAAAATTGAAAAAAGGAAATATTTAATTTATTTTATTAAAAAAAAAAAACGAAAGCCTAATGACATGACTAACCTGCTTTTTCTTTCTTCATTTACAACTTTTTAGTATTGTTGGAGAAATGAAGTAAAAAAACTTACATTAACAACACATTTTATATGAGTAGCAATTACTATAATGTGAGTGAAATTATATAATTGTGGTTCTTTAAAAGAAATTGGAGTAATAGGAACATTTGTTCTTGTTTTGAAAATATAGATAACACCTTTTTGGTGTTTCCTAGAAACTGTTCTTGTTCTCTGGATTTAGTGTTTCCTGTGTTCGATCTCCATGTTTTTCAATGTTTTCTGTTGTTTTCCTCGTTCTCCTTGTCTTTAAGAATAGAACGAGTTTTAAAAACAAAATAATAGAGACCAGAGTCCTGAAACTTACAAATTTGTCTTACCATATTTGTTGTCAGACATGATTGACATCGTCGCCAGACGATAGCTAGCTATGTTCTTCGCGGTCTTTAACATATTCTTAATGACGACTTCTATTGGCTGTAACCAAATCATGCGTACATAACTAATTTTCGAAATAGTTATAGATGACTTATCCATAAGACTTCTTATTCCGGTGTCGAAGAAACAAGCTATACCAGTATTTCTCTAACAAAGTCTTTGTGTGCGCATGAAAGATACAATGTCAAGAAATATATCCTTTTCATTATCATTTGATCCATGGAAACTTGTTTTGAGCTCTTGAAGTCTTTTCAATCATGCCCTTTGTAGAAGAATGCAATATAAGAAATATATCCTTTTCCATTTATCATTTGATCCGTGGAAACTTGTTTTGAGCACATTTTGAACTTTCTTGTTGGGAAATTGTTTTAGTTTATTCAATTACGAACTCTTTCCATTCGGTATATAACCATAAAGAAGACCACAGACTAAGGGCTAAGGGAACACCTTTGCCAGACCAATGCATTATCATAGCATTTAAAATCTTCTATAGGACACTTTTTCTAAAGGCATAATGGCAAAAGAACTCATGGGCTTCATTGTACTTTAATCCCTCAACTTTGTTGCATCCACTTGCTGATCAAGCAAATATTACATGCTCTACTTGTTATGATAATTCGACTTCGGGACGAACCAGTCATGATTTCCTGCTAAATCTTTTATTTGTTGCTATAAATTGTATATTAAAGAACAATGAGGACCTTCATGTACCGTAGTCTATCCTTTACAATACTCATTCCTCACGAAAATTTTTGTGTTTGATTTCGTCCCTTAAAATTTGCAAGGACATTTTAAATCAATCGAATCATTTTGAGATTTTCTACAACATTTGAAAGAAAGCAACAACTTTGAATTTGAAGCTTTGACCAAATATACGAAATATCGAGTAATCGAAATATCGTAATAATGGCGACAAACACAAAGATATAGCCTGATGTTACAATCGACATAAGCGGGAAATTTATCAGCGAATAAAACTACAACTAATTTAAAAAAGTTGACAATAAAATAGAAAGTAAAGAGTTCCAATCTATATTTTTGGTTGGCAATGACAAAAGATCACTAGAAATTTTTTTAATCAAAGTGCTAGAAAGACCTAAAAGCATATTAAAAGGAACTGATTACCTTGAATGAGGAGGCATGATAGAGATGGAATGAGAGCTGCTAAGCTACAACCACGATTTAACTTTTTCTACGAAATATGGAGAGAAATCAAAGTATTTTCAAAATTTGTTCATGTAATATCTCATAATAAATTTATTTAACAAATTAATTGAACAAAAAATCGATGGTCAATAAAATATTAGGAAAATTAGTATTAAAATCCTAAACTTTCATGACTTTTACATTTTAATCCTGAACAAAAAGCTTGTTGTTTGAATATAGAAACTTTCATAAATTTTGTTTTATAACCCAACAAGACGTGAACATGTATATGTCAATGTGACACGGCGATTTTAATGTAGAACTACAATTAAAATGAAAGTTGGGATATAAAAACAAAATTCTATAATGATTTGTTAAAAAGCAAACTTGAAGTTCAGGATTTAAATAGGATTTAAACGTAAAAGTCATGAAAGTTCAAGATTTTAATAGCAATTTTCCCTAAAATATTTGCAAAAGCCAAAGTTTAATTGCCAAAGGTTTGAAGGAGTATGAGAAGGTCTGGAAGAAGCTTACAGGGGGAGCATAAGAGATGAAGGCGATAGAGGGAATCCAATCTTGGAGGAGCTAGAGAATCCATCACAAGCCACTTCTGGTGGTTTGGAGTCATCTCTGCCAGGCCAGGTGGTGCCAAGAGGACAGCTACATCCTCCCTCTTTCTCGTCTTCCTCATATACTAGAGGCAGACCCACATTTTCTTGCGTTATGAGCCCTCCAACAGAATGACCGCCACAGTGTCCCTCGGCTTCTGAACAGTAATAGGCCCACTTTGGTCTTGATCCAGGCAAGAGATTTATACCCAAACAATGTATGATCCGACTCAATAAATCTGAGTCCTTCAGGTGAAACATACAATGAGTCAAGGTCAGTGTACACACAATAATCATCATTGGTAGCAAACTAAGCGAGATGTGAAGGTTCTGCGATACCAATTCTGCGACCATCATTCGGTTATGAATAGACTAGCCTCGAAGTTGAGAACAACACAAAAAGCCAATCCCATCAACTTGGTATTATACCAATGTGGTGGCAGCTCTATATTTACAGAATACCCTACATTCTGATGGCTGAACCACTCTGGAATTCTACTTCCAGGAATAATGGCATTATATTCGTTTATTGGAATAGGGATCCCCTGTATCATGGAAATCATTGCTAGCATATGAGAAAATAGTATAGAACAAATATTCAATGCTTTTTTAAGAATTACTTTGTGGGATTACATCAACTTATAAGATTTCAAAAAATAAAATGAAAAATTAAGCAAATACATTTTATCCGATCATTACGAAGCGAAAACATACCGGAAGTAGCGGCGGAATTTTGGTATGGATGACATTAGTTGGATTCCCTCTATAATAGCTGCCACAACATCACTACATTGAATCTCTCTCTGATGCAGGAAGCAATTAGAAAAATTAAACTGACATCCCCGACGGCTTTGATGTGTATGACTTGATGAACATGAAAGGTTTCAGTTTTGCTATGGGCATTTAAACTCCCGATACTTGATGGAAGCTTTGGCAATGATTGAGAACACTTGCGGTATTCTATTACGAGACTCGTGCTTGAGAAAGTCTATTAGGCTAGTAGGCATGGTAATGAAATTGTTACGCTCGGATCTAACCTCCAGCGAGGGTAAGTACCCCGAATCCGCCAGGCGAAATATTCATGATAGGTTTGCAACCACGTAGACTTAACACTTTCAAGGAACATGAAGCCCGAGAAAGAAGCGATTGCAATCTATTGTTGGTGATGAGTGAAGCAGTAGATTCCTTGAATTTGATTGCCCTCCTTTACACCTACTAATGATAATTCTCGAAGGTTAGTCGAAAGAGAAGCAGAGGGTGGTACCCCTTGTATCGCCTTCCATGCATTTAAGCTCTTGCTGCAACATTGGAAGCTTCCTAGAATCATGCAGCAATTCATTCAACCACGAGCAACCCGGGAGATTAAGAGTCGAGAAGGATGTCGACTCACAAATGCTTTGTGGAAGACTTGCAAGTTTTTTACAATTCATCGATTCAATAAAACAAGCCATTTAGGCGTGTGATTGAGGAAGGCAGTTCTATTATACCACTCCCATCTAGAAAAAACTCCATCAAATTCTTCAGGTTTTCTTGGATCTCTGGAAGCTTCTTGAGTCCTGTGCAGTTGGAAAGAATGAGAGTTTTCAAGGACTTCAACTTAAAAATGCTTCTAGGAAATGACTCAAGCCATTTGCAGTCTTTCAAATTGAGTAAAAGCAAGCCAATTTTCAATAGGAGGGCAATCCTTGAATAGCAGTCCCTTGTAAAGGGATTACATTGATTTCCATATTCCCTTGGACCTTAGGAAACTTCTTCAATTTTGAGCAGCTAGAGAGAATAAAAATTTGAAGAGACTCCATATGGATGCTGGTTGAGAAGCTCTTAAGTTTCTTGCAGCCTTCTAAATCAAGGACAATAAGCTTCTTGAGAACTCCAATGGATGGGTGAACCTCGACCAAACTTATACAACCTTTGAGAATTAGTTTCTTAAGGTTTGGGGCTCTCTAGAGAAGTCTGGAGTTTTGGTTAGATTTTGAGAGTGGCAAAGTATGACAAATTTCAACTTATCAAATTGCTGTCAAAGAAGAGAAAAAAAAGGATATTTATTTAATGGATTGTATGATCTGTTTAAAGAAAAAAATGCATATAAATTACAATCATACCTTTTTTCCTTCCCACAGTTGTTTAAGCCGACTAAAGACACATATTTAGCTCAACATTTTAAGGATGAAAATTTGATGGAAGGGACTTCACAAGAGGTATCATGCGATAAAGATCACTTAAGTTGTTAGACATAAATTTGGGCTCTCCATATAGTGCACTTTATTGTATAAATATTCCCTTCCGTCAAACATCATGAGGATAGGTTATTAACTCTTTTTCTGACAAATATTCCAAGCTTCTATCTATTAGTAAATCCACGATTTTCAGCAATCTTAATCTCTTCATCTTTACAAAGGCATCAATGCGAAGTTTAAGCTCTTTTGATGTAGACAAATCAAGACCATCATATTCAAGCTGTAGTCCTAGCTGCTAACCAAGGACGAGTATGAAATTAAAGTCAAAATAGCAAAGTAATAATAATAATAATAATAATAATAATAAAGAAAAAGAAAGATTAAAGTCTAGAGTGTGACAAACTAATTATATTTTTGCCTCTTTCTTTTTTCATCTTCTTTTACTTAATTTCATAATGCAGCGAGAATTGTACAAAACTATGAGTTCTTGAATGAGATGGAGTAATATTCTTTAAATAGTGATAGAGGCGTAAAAGCGCGATTGTATAAAATGTATACTAAATCACGCGAAGTGCGTAGCCTCAGAAAGTAATATGGTGTACTGGTGTACAGTATGTCGATCCACGAGGGGAAAGATGGATTGACTACGGATGCGTACCTTTGATTGATATCTGAATAAATGATTCTGAGAAGAGGAATTTAAGTACTAGCGTAGCTAAGTGTGGACTTGGTGAATTGATAATGCTGGGAACCTAGGAGTTAAATCTCCCCTGTCACATTCGATGGATTATTCTTCCTAAAGATTTTTGTTATTCTAATTGTTTTATAACATATCAATGGCGAGGTGATCTTGCCTCTGAGATATCCTCTCTCGAGGTATATTCGCTATTTAAGTAGACTAGGGTGAGTATATCTCTATCTCGACTCGGTATTGAGAAATGCTTAATGTTCAACCCAATCTGCGCTTCGGGTTCGGAATATGTGCAGAATCGGCTAAAGGCTACTCTACCCCGGATCCACTGAATACCCTACATCTCTTGGATCTCGGATCTTCGATTAGTAAGCCTGTTAATATTGGCCGGATCGTATCATATAATTAACATGCGGGCATAGAGTAGATCGATAAATTAACAGCAAATTGAACAACATGAAAGGTTAAACTAATCCATTGTTTACTTGACGGGGTTTGGTGTAACCCTAGAAATAAGTTTAGAACATCATGAAGGAAAGAAATAAAATATCATAATGAAGAACATCCTCATGTGATCCAAAAATAATCTAAACAATAAGGAAAAACCAATACAAAAATCAAGGAATCCGAAATACGTATCGCGGGTTCTCGATTACGTGTCTCTCGCCCGCCGTTCTTGATACCCCAAAATCCAGGCCCCCTCGCATTTTAATGATGAGATCTGATTTTTGAGCGACGTCGCGGCGTGTTGACAGCGTCGTGGCGATGGTGGCTTATTCATGACGTAAGTGGCTGGTTGACCGCATTTGGTGACCCCACGTGTGACTTGGTGGATGCGGCGATAGGAGAGCGTCCCTTGACGTGTGATCTTCTCCTTACGTCTCCTCACTTCTCCAAAAATGGCTTCGAAGTTGTTCTTTTAAGCCTCATCATGCACGTATTCCAAACTAAAAACTAAATAAGAATTAACACTAAAATTATACTTAAATAATGCCAAATCAACATGAAAATACAAGACTGGCGTGACTATGTCGAGTGTTTAAAGCATATCGCCGAAACTCATCTAGAGATTTTAAACATGAACCGAGGAAACTTGATGCATTTTAGTCTTACGTGTTGTTGTTAGTACGGTTAGTGTCACTCATGGACACCAACACCTTTCGCTTGCAGGTACTTGATTTTACTATGATTTCAGCCCATTTCTTGTAACAATCATGCATGCATGACTTATTCTCGATATAGTTATGGTGACTTATCTTCAAGATTTCTTATACAATGCGAAGAAGAAGCCACAAGCTGTCTAGAATTTCACCAACAAAATCTTTATCATGTCCTTTACTTGAAGGCATAATATCAAAACTATATTAATTCCTTTGTCATTTAACCCTTAAAAGCTTGTTTTGAGCACATTTAATACTTCTTTGTCGGGAATTGTTTGAGTTTTCCAATTCACTCTTCCATTCATTTTGCTTTTTGCATCGAAGAACCAAAACACAGGGGCTAAAGGGAGGCCTTTAGTATAGTGAGTGCATGGCCACATGGTTGCCAAATCTTCATTACCATGTTTATGTCTAAAAGCGTGTAAGCGAAATAGCTTGAGAGCTTCATCATTTGTCTAATTTCTTAGCTTCATATGTTGCATCCACTTCTTGATAAGTTGAAGTAATGCCGATCTCTAGTTGTTATGATCGAAGGCTTCCCAAACCAAACCAATTATGATCTCTGCTAACTCCTCCATTTGTTTGTCGTTGATCCATCATCAGAATAATAAGAACCTTCTGAAGCGAGCACATCCTTTATCTGATTGATTATTTATTCAAAAGTCTTGAACTTGGTGGATTCATTTCCTTCAAAATTTGTGAGAGGAGTTCCATTCGTAAATAAGGTAGACCAAATTTTTGTGATTGTTCTCTAACATTTGAAAGAAAGCAACAACCTTCAAATTGAGTGTAGATCGCTCTTAAGCGACTTTAGCAATGGTTGTCTTATATACGATATGCCCATATTCCTATCATCAGAACATCAAAATGAGTCAAGAGATAATAAGGAGTCATTGCCTGTGCAGACTCCATCCCAACTAGGCCATTCATGTAGCTTGAAGATATGCCCAGCCAATTTATTCAAAAATATCTCTATGATTTCCTCGATAAGTTTAGATTCATGACTGTCAAATTCGAGAACAGCAAAAAAAGTAGGAATCCATAAACAGACAAAGAAAAAATAGTGAATATAAAAGTACTTAGATTGATTCTTCACAACTGGAAAATAAAATGTGTATTAAATCAAACTTAAAAAGATGCTGTTGAGATACGAAGCTATTGAGATAAGATGCTGTAAATCTGAGATACCATAATTAAGGCAGAGCCCGTTCAATAGGTATCTTTGCCGTCTTAATGGTCATGATCTTCAAGGATTGAGAGACTGTTGAGATCAACAAGTACATGGCATGTGCAAATTTATCCCTATTTTCTTATAATTTTTTATATCAAGGGGAAAATGGAACTCGACCATATACATCTCTGCCTCTAAGCGTAATAGGCTAATCGGCTTAGAAAGGAAGAAACACATGTAATTGGAAAGGAGAATTACCTATCCTGAACCTATCCGAATTCACTCTCTTCCATTCTCATTTTCAAACTCCTAAAGCGTAATTCCTGGAGTCATTCTCATCCATTTATTTGCTCTTGTTAGAGTTTTGTTGGATGTCGAGTGCCTTGATGCGGCCCATTTCGACATTGAGAGAATTAAAGGGAGTAGTTTTGGGAGTTCGAAAGAAAAGCCCCGATAAACTACCAATATACAACATGTGATAGAGGGTTCTCTCTACAACCACAGCGTGTATGAGAAAAAAAACGAGAGGAGAATATGTCCTCTTCTCTCCTTCTGTTTTTGAAAGAATTCCTATCTATTGAATTGTTTTCCTTGAATTTCTTTTCTTTCATGAAAGTATGAGAGTTAAAATTACTTATGTTGTGACAACAAAATGATTCTCGTGTGTGTGCTCCATTCATGACTTGAAACGGGGTTTTTCGGTGAAATAACAAAGAAAAGGATCCTTGAGCATGCAAATTAACCCAAATCCTTTATTTTTCCTATGTCTTCTACGAAATTGAGCATGTCATTCTCTAACTAGAGTAGATACCGGGATGTTTGTTCGAAGGTTGTTCATCCATCTCTTTATTCACCTCTCTACATCTCAATTATCACTTCGGGATCACTAAACTCTCGGCCATTTTTCACTTACACAATAGTGATCTAAAAACGCAATCTCACATTTTATGTTGTTTTTGGGAGGAAGAATGAGAAAAAAACTCAGGCGATCCAACCAAATGATACAGCGTATATCCATTTGCATATATATAAAAAGAGTTCTTTTTTTATAATTCCTGCCCTTTACATTGGTGATACCTCTAACATATATATCCACATGATTAAGCGAGCTCGTCCGGCTAATCGAAAGAAGAAACATACGGCGATAGAAAGAATACCTATTTAGAATCCCATCGGAAATTGTGGCTAATTCGATTTAAAGCCTCCTCCAGTGACCACTTTCTCCATCTTCTCCTGTACATTCGTTCATGCTTTGCAAATGCCTCTGCCCGAACTCCACTGATTGAGTGTCTTCCCTTGAGAGGGATCCACGTTATAGAAAACCGGTAGGGCTTCCCATATTCCCATAACTGGCGCACTCAATAATCTTGGCTATCTCATCCAGGGCCTTGGCGGGAAGCATAGTTGTGGAGAAAATGATTATGGAAAACACCGTTCTTCAATGGTGTTTAAGAGTAGTGGAGATATTTGTTCTCCTCTCTAAGTCGGTCATCCATGAAAGTCATGTTTGATTCCGTTTGACAAGCGCAGTATAAGATGATCAGGTGAAGCTTTCACGGTATCTCTCCTCTGAAACAATAGAACATCATACTTCCATTGATGGGTGGAAAGAAGAAGAAGAAGCCATTGGAGAAATGGAAGAAGATAAAACCTTTTGAAGTGATTTATCATTAAAGCCTTCCATTTGGTGGGTCACACGACTTCCTCATTTATCATTTTTTTTAAAATTAAAAAAAAAAGAAAAAAAATATATATAGGATTAGTTCCGTGAATATCCTAACAAGAACGTAAAGAAGATTGGGGATGTTCAAACCCTGTAGCATTTGAAATTGCACATTATAGGTTTTAAAGGTAAATAAGTCGAATTGAGGTGCACATAATGATGAAGGGTCCGACATCTTTATTAGAGGCAAATTCAAATGCAGGATCAATCAATCAATAAGTCAATAATTTAGAACTTAAATTTGAATTTCATGTTAATTAATTTTATTTTTTGATTTTTGTCTTTTCTTTGATCCCTTGGAATCGAAATTAAAACCTGCTCTAATTACATATAATACCCTCTTATCTAATTGCTAAGTTCTCTACTAGTTTTTGGGTTTTAAATGAAGCCTTAGTACATGTTTAGTTCATGTTTTTAAAAATTATTCTTGAAAATAGTTTTTGAAATACAAATAACGTCATTTGAGTGTTTTCTGAAAATATATTCTTGTTCTTCGAATTTAGTTTTTTTTTTATATTTTCTAATAAATAAAAAAACTGGAAATTAAATGTGTTTTTTATGTTTTCCTTGTTTTTGAAAATAGAAAATAGATTTCAAAAACATGAATCAAATATGCCCTTAGTATTCCCTCCCCTCAACTTATTTTTTGCCTCCGCCATTACCGCTCAGGACACCTCACAATTTGACAAAATAATTATAGTATTATTCAATATGCCCCTTATGCTATGGAGGATATATATTTAGATTTTTTTTTTTTTTTTCAATCTAATTCGGAAGCTAGTATGATAGATACTAAGATTTTAAAAAAATAAACCTAATTTAGAAGCTTTTTATTTTTTAACCAATTTGTAAGTGGGGCTTTAGTTCAAAACCGAAGCTAAAATTGCTAAGTGTGGATTTGGTTTAAAAATGAAGCCACAATTATCAATTGCGGCTTCTTACTTTATATTAAAAAAAAGTATTAAAAAAACTTATATTAATTTTTTTTTTTAAATTAAGCATCTTTCTTAGATGACATAGGAGGACTATATTGAACAATAGTCTAAAAAATAGCCTATAATTAGCATTTTTTTTTAAATAAAAATGTCATTTTGACACCAAACTCAATAAATAAAGAAACAAAAATAAAACATTTCTTTTCTCACTTAAAGAAAGGTATGATGAATATGTAAAATCTGAAACTAAAATAGCAGATTGAAATTATTTTACATTATATTTTTAGAAGGGGAATCAAAATACGACCTAGTATAATTAATCAAAATTCTACTTAGAAGTAGGAGTTTGTTTCCTAGAATCACTTGTAATTCAATTCCTATTTTTGTAAAACTTATCCAAATATAGAAATGAGGGAGAAATTGAGTGAGATTTCATTACCCGCTCTCCATTTCCTTGTACCAAATGCATCATAAAAGTAAAGAAGAGGGCACTATGAGACATGAGATAAAAGGACAACAATAGCAATGAGTGTATATATATATATATATATATATATATATATATATATATATATATATATCTTATTTATTTAAGTTTTTTTCATTTCAATATTAATTATTTTAGTCTTTTATTTAATGGCTTTCATCCTATTCTACAATTTATGTTGATCACTTAAAATTTTACTTATTTCTTAGTACTGGAATTAAAAGTTAAAGTTAATGATGAGAGATCATATTATCTTATTAAGTTATTTGACATTAAAGCATTAAGACAAAAGTTCATATATTTTTATTGACTTGTTAAATTTACAAGTCATAGAAAAGAGAGAAAAATTTTACGTAAATTTATATATAAAATTTAAATATCTTAAATTTAAGATAGACAATATTTATATTAAATGGAATAAATCATCTTCTTTCTAGTAAGAGAGTTTACTTCGACCACATAGGCATGCTTCATTATCTTCACAATTTTAAAAATAAGAAAAATGATAACTTAAATGTGTATCTTTTCATGAAAGAAGCATCTTATTTAATTGGTACACTAGGTGTTACGGTGTTGGGTCCGCCCATTAGTGGGTTGGACCAATGGGCCGAAGCCCAAAGTTTGAATAAAAAAAAGGAAGTCAAAAGGGTTTTTTTTGAAGGCTTGGGCAATAGCTTGAAAGAGGAGAGGAAATACTGGTTTTAGAATGAGAGAAACAATAAAGTTAGGGTTTTTAATTTCCTGCAAGATGGAAAGCCAAATAATGTTTGTCTTGGTTCAAATTTGATATGGTGACTCATTGTAAGATGCTCTTCAATCTCAGTAATTTGAATCGTTAGTTAGCTCTCTCCACAATACCCATTTAGCTAGTCCATAATTAGTGAGATTTTTCCTTTTTTCTCTTGTATTATCCATCCTTGGGATGATGTTCATTGTTTTGGTGTTCCAAGAATGATATTCTTAATATATGGTTGTTGTGAGCCTATAGTTTGCTTGCTAGAGAAGAACTTTGTGTAATCCAGTATCGTCATTGTTGAAATAATGAAAGTTTAAGTGGCCTACGGTCTCGTGGTTTTTACTTTTTCATTTTGAGGTTTTCCACATAAAAATTATTGTCTGGTTGAATTATTGTTACTTGATTGGCTTAATTATTTGTTGAACCTATTTTGACACACAAAGAGGGAAATGTCATTTTTAGAATAATTTTATTTGGTAGATTTTCCCAACACTATGATAGATTCAAAAATTCTAAAAAATATCATTTTTTTTCCTATTTTTAATTAATATTATGTGGTAATACAATATGTCAACCATATAAAAAATATAAGTTTTAGATATTTATTGAAGTAGATATGAAAGAAAGATTTTAAATTTCATAAAACAATCATATTACTAATTATTAGAAGAAAAAGTTTTCATACCATTTTCTTTATCATCAACATTACTAAAATGGAAATATCCTCTCAATTCAAGTAAGGATGTTATAAAAAGAAAATTTCCTATAGAATAAGCAACTTGAGTCCCTGAAGCATTGCCCAAAAGCATTCAAATTGTATGTTCCATGAGGTTTAATTTTAGTTTTATATTAATGTCAATGTTTTGAGAAGATGGAATTCAAGCATATATTTTAGGGAAGGAATTTTGTTTAATATTATAAATTTTGTTTCTACTACAAATTTTTTTTTTTAAAAAAAACTTGGTTTAGGTTTTTATTGAAATAGATATAAAACAAGTATTTTAAATTCTACAAAAAGATGCATATGACACTATGCTATGTAGATAAGTTAATGAGTGAAACTATAGAATGAAAAAAAAAAAAAACTATAGACATTATTATTTTTATTATTATTTTCAGCAAGTTGGTATAAGATTCCAACTTCTATAGATTAGTTCAACTTAGAATTGAATCAACCCAATCAAATTTATTTATTTATTTTGTTTGAACTTAATTCAATTTAGATTTAAACAAGTATTCAAATAATTTGAGTCCAACTCTAACCTAGTTTTAACTTTTAATTCATATCAATATTTATGTTATGCTATAATTCTTATAATTTTAAGAAAAAAATATACATTTTAACATATAATATTTTGTTTAGCTAGGGAGCAAGGTAAAGTAATTCATTGAAAGCAGGGGCTACACTACTAAAAGTAATATTTTCTATACAATATCACGAATAAATAAAAAAATAAACAAAAAATAATACAAATGGAAGAATAGTGTTATGGCATGTGACTCATTTTGAGAGTAAAAAGGGACAAGTGCTATAGCAAAGAGGCGACACTATCCTTCAAGCATCTCCTCTTTGTCAGGGGCGAAATAATAGGTTTGGTTTGAGGGGCCAAGATACGAGTATAGGTACATTCGAGTTATAAATTATTTTAATTAATAGCCTCGGTGTTATTATATAAATACCCTCTTATCTAACCTTATTTCATTCAAGTCGTGGTTCCTGACTTCCTGTGGATAGGATGTAAGCACACTGCCAAACCAAGTAAAAAAACTTGTCTGTATTCTTCTTGATTTTCTTTGCCGATTCATATGATTATTATTGCACGATTCACAACAAATAGAAATAGAATAGCAAGATATCAAATTTGTTCAACCTTCCTTGAAAGGTAAAAGCAAAGTACAAAGAACAAAGAGAATCAGTGTTATGATATTAAATATAATAAAACAAAATTTAAGTTTATTATTTGTTAAATACTTAGAGGACGTTTGTTTTTTTGACTTTTTTTCTAAAATCAATTTGCTTTCAGAATTTTAGATTTTTATTTTGTTTTATTATAGCATGACTTATTTATAAATTTTTAAATTTTTTTTCGGAATAAAAAAAAAACTTTTTTCTATTTAGAAAAAGTCATATTTTAAAAGGAAAAAAAACTATATTTTAAAATTTTCTTAAAATATTTTAAGATCTTCTCAAAATATTCTATTGGATATGATATTAGTTTACAGACAATGGATATTTTGAAAAGAACAATCTATATCAATCTATTTTTAATTATTAATTCTTTTTATGTATATAAAATAGATGAGAAATAATAATTTTTCACAAATAATAATAATGAAATTTTTATCATAATAATTTTATATTTTTATATTTTATTAATATGTTAAGATATCTTATATATATTATATAAACATTTTTCCATTTTATCACAAGAATAAAATTAAACAAATTGTCTTGATAAAATTAAGATGTTAATTTTAAGCATGTAAAAAACAAACAACTTAATACTTAATAGAATATTTAAAAAACAAACAATTTTATACTTAATACTATTAAGCCTTATTTAGCATTCAACTAATTAAAATTTATATTGACGTGTTTGCGCCCACATAAACTCATTTGGAACGAAGTATTAAGATAAGAAAAACAATATTAAGGGAAATGATTTTCTCATATTTGGTTTCGCTGTAGAAATATAAAAGAAAATCAAATATAATTAAAATTCATCCAAATTTTACATATTTTTAAATCTCTAAGTCATAATAGAGGAAAACAAATAAAGCGAGTTTGAATAAATATATAAAATTAATTTATTGAATTTAAACCTATTTTTTTATTTTTCCTCTAAATTTTTCCCCCTTTCACTTTTCTTTTTATTTTCATCACTATTTTCTTCCTCTATTGTTTTACGGGTTAAGGGTACTAGGCTTTTAGATTTAGTTTGGCTATGAGCAGTGGTTGGGCGACGAAGCGGTTAGATACAGTGAATCAAAAAAACAAGCTAAGCTGGACTCTTAACTTATTTACATTCATACCTAAACGTGAAGAAAGACCTAATTAGATGGGTGAGGTGTAGAATTGCTTGATCTGTCCATGCAAGAAAGTATAAACTCCCGTTGATAAAAATGTTGGCATTTTAAACCAATCTATTTATCATAATCATAGCATTATATGAACTCTAAGGGGTAAATTAGTTTGTTTGGCCTTGGGTTTGCTCCCGGTCACCAGTTTGTATCCTCTTAAGGCCATTTGAGGATTTGCCCAGCTGTTAACTTCGAATCTCGTTGGATTAGTCAAGATGTGGCAAGACACCTATGGTTAAAATATAAATAAATAAATAAATAAATATAAAATCATACCATTCTCATGATCACTACTAATTATTAAATATAATTTTAATTGTGCATATTATCATCTATATCTATAGTCAGAGACTCAGAGATATTATCATATATATTATTCTTTTTAATAAAGGGAGTGGTTACCTACCTCAAATGAGGAAGTAGGATGTAGGAAATAGGATAAAGCTCCTTCCCGGATCTTTTGCTTGAGAACCGCCTCAAACTCTACATTCTAATCTGAGAAAAGAAAATGAATACATGTTTTCGTCAATCGAAATGAAATGATGATTAAACTTAAAAAAAAAAAAAGCATTCCTCCTTTTACCTACTAAAATATTTCGGTTGACTGATTCCTAAAGTAATCTAAAGGAGAAGTTGGTTTGGATCAGAGCATTAGCGGAGAATGAAGAAGTTTGTAAGAAGGTTAGAGGGGGAAGAAGTTTGCCCAAGTATTTCTATTGATCACAGCTCCAATGATTCCATCTCCTTCTCTGTCTAGCGGTTGCATTAATATCAACTTCTCCAGCCTTCAGGGAGAATGGCCCAGTGAGGTGCAATAGGCATATGTCTCCTCTCCCTTGTATACCAGACGAACCCCACACTTTCTCACCTCTAACTTCTCCTCCCCGTCATCAATTCTAAATGAAACCACCATGGTCCCGCCCGGCCGATTGAACCCACTACGGTAGTAACAGAGTAGGTTAACAAGGGCTCGATACCCAAACCACATATGGTCAGATTTCATTGAACAATCCAAAGAAGCTTTCCACATCAGAGCAATCCCAGAATGATCATCAAAAGTAAAGTGGATGAAAGGGCATGTGGAGGGGTGAATGACACCCTTGGCGCCTGACGGCACAAGCGGCCATTCAGTAACTTTATGTCAGCCAATGTGAAGGCGGCTCTACTTTTCTGAACACCCGATGCTCGATCCACGAACCATTACGAATTCATCCGAGGGCAACTGACATCATAACTATTTTGCCTGACGGAACGCTACCCTGTATCACTTAGAAAGCGTTTTGCATGTGAGGATATGTACTTCGATCTAGGATTATTAATTTTTGCACAAAAACACATGCGAGAGAGAGAGGGAGAGAGGCAGTATCATCATGACAATCAATTTCTAGTCGCGTGCGAGAAATTTGAATCCCTTGTAGGATATGTTTCACCTTTGTCATTGCGGTCATTTTCCATTAAGTGTGTGATTAGAAATTTGGAAATTGAAATCCCTAAACCCCCTTTGTTCTGATGTAGCGGCAAGTGAACAGGTTTCGAGGATGTGCAATCATTGGCTATTAAACGTTGAATACTTCTTTGAAGCTGCAGCATGTAGGAACTCATGCAGCATGGTATGACCTTTCTGGCCCAGAAAGTGCGAGGCCCGGTAGGAATCGTGATGCGGCTGTTTTACGCTCGGATTTAACCCTACCAATGAAGATAGGGAGGTGAGATCAATGGGGGTTACTCCTTCCAATAGGTTGCAGTCACTTAAGTTTAACTCTGTCAAGGACTTTAAACCCGAAAAAGAAGGCAGCTGCAATGGTATTGTTGGTGATGATAAAACCAGCTTCCACTTGTTAGATTTTGCTCCCTTGCATCCTGCTAATGATAATATTTGAAGGTTTGTCAAAAGATTAATAGAAGATGGTACCTCTTGTATACCACTGCCGTCCGCCTTGAGCTCTACTAAACATTGTAGGCTCCCCAAGTCATCTAGCAATTCCTTCAGCTCGAGCAACCACATAGATCAAGAATTCGAAGAGATGTAAGTTCATAGATGCTTTGCGGAAGACTTGCTAGTTTTTTACAATTCGTCAGATTCAAGGAAACAAGCCCATTTAGACATCCAATTGAGGAAGGCAGTTCCGGTATAGCACTCCCATCTAGAAAAAGCTCCATCAAACTCTCCTTGTTTTCCTGGATCTCTGGAAGCTTCTTGAGTGGCGGTTTGAAAGTATGAGTTTAGGACTGACTTAAAAATGCTTTCGGGTATTGACTCAAGACTTTTGCAATCTTTCAGATTTAGTAAAGTAAGTCCAGTGAGATTCTCAATGGAAGATGGCAATCCTTTTATTGCAGTCCCTTCTAAAGAAAACTCTGGTAAATATTCCATATTTCCTTGGACCTGCATTTATTCAATTTAGAAGCATAAGGTAAGAATTCGAAGGACTCCATATGGATCTTTGCGAGAAACTCATGAGGTTTTTTGCAACCATCTAAATTCAGGAAAACCGCTTCTTGTGAAATCAATGGATGAGTGAACCTCCACCAAACTTATGCGGCCTTCAAGAATTAGTCTCTCAAGGTTGGGGCTCAGAGAAGTCCCAGGTTTGGTTAGATGTTGAGGCCATATTGAGTTTGATAAATTTTAACTTCTCGATACTTTTATCGAAGATGAAATTAAAAGCGATCAAATGCACTTTGATGAACATTATAACCATCTGTTAAAAAGAAATTGTAAATAAATTATATCGATACCTTGTTTCCTTTCCAAAGTTGTTTAAGCTGACTAAAGCACATGTTTAACTCAACAAGTTTCTCCGGATGGAAATTTGATGGTAGGGAGTTCAAAGGAATTATCATTTACCAATAGAGATCGTAACTCATTGGATAGAAATTTGGGAAATCATATGGATGCAAACCTACACGGAATGTACAAACAATAACTCTCCATCCAATGATAGTTCCCCCTTGCCCAGGATCACTTGAGCATAGTCCATGCTTTCTGACTTGACAAATATTCCAAACTTCTATCTATGTTCACATTCTGAGAATATGAGCAATCTTAATCCTTCATCTTTGCAAGAGCTTCAACACTAAAGTTTAGCTCTTTTGATCTGATCAAAATCAGTATACCTTCAAGCGCCGGTCCACGGCATTAACCAAGGCAAAGTATAAACTAGAAGTTAAATAGTGAAATTTGAAAAGAAAATAAAATAGAGAAAAAAAGAAGAGTAAACTCAAATGATAGCAAACTAATTACATTTTTTCTTCTCTATTTAATTTATTTATCCCATCGTAGTGTTATTACAGCCAGTAAGTTCTAACAAAAGAAAACACATCTTTTAAGGTAGCAATGTTAAGTGAAATATATACAAAACTATGATACGTGCTTGGACAAGATGGAAGCAAATTTCAAATTAACATAACTACTGCACAACTTACACATGAAAAAGAGTTGATGGATCATGGTCTTCTTTGTATTTGTTGTTAGTACACGATTGTGTCTCTTCATGAACCCACAACTGCTGCGTTGCAAGTACTTTAGATTTTTGCTTGACGAATTTCCCAGCCCGTTTCTTGCTTGACAAATCATGCATCCACAACTATTCTTGGCGGTGATGAGTGGTTATCTACAAGATTCTTATCCATCGTCGAAAAGAAGAAGCATAACTATCTAGTATTTCTCTAACAAAATCTTTATTCGACCTTTATGAAAAGTGCAACATCGAAATATAGCCAACTCATTCTACCTAACCCTTTAAACTCGTTTGAGCACATTTTGAACTTTTTGGTTTTAGGAAATTGTTTGAGCTTTGCCCAGTGACTCCCGTTCACAGCTTTTGTAAATGAGAAAGGCCCGAGACTTTGGGGCGTTGGAAGACCTCTAGTATAATCTAATTTTGTGGCCACATATCGCACAAATCTTCGAAACATCCTTACGATCAAAGCATGCAAACGAGAATAACCGAGAGCTTCATCGTTTCAGTCCGTAGCCGTATGTTCCATTCACTTCCGGATAAGTTAGCACATGTCGGTCTCTAGTTGTTATGATAATTCGACTCCCTACACCAAACCAATCACGATTCCCTACTAAACTCTCCAATTGCTCATTTTCATCTACATCATCAAGAATGATAAGGACCTTCTTATTTTGGAGTCTATCCTTTATAAAATTGATTCCTCTACTAAATTTTTGTGGATTCCCTTCCTTAAAAATTTGTGAAAGGAGTTCTATTTGTAAATGAGAAAGACCAACTTTGCATGACTCTTCTCTAACATTTGAAAACAACAACCGAGGAGCAGGCATAGATTCGCTCATAAATGAAAGCAATGGTAGTCTTACTATGCCCGGCCATGCCCCCGAAGTCTACCATCAGGGCATCAAGAGATCCAATACATAATAGTGTCATTTCTTAACCGGGACTCCATCGACTAGGCCATTTATTATGCTTAGGGATGTGCGATCCAACTTATTATAAATATCTCCAACAATTTCATAATAAGTTTTGCATACCATGCTGTAATTCATTTGAGAATTGAAATCCGCCGAGGATAGAGAAAAATATATCAAATATAAAGTGATGATTGATCCTTTATAATTGAAAAGTAAAATGGACAGATATAACTTGAAAGAGGGCTGGAGTTTGATTAGGAAAATATTAAGGAAAAAATCTTTGAAGTCTTTTGGTTGTACGTGAAAAATAACAAAAGAAAATCAATTTAAATAAAATTATGTAGAAATGTCTAGTATTAAAATTATTTAAATTTAAATTAAATTAAATAGATTTAGTATGATAAAAAATAATATATGGATTTAATTCATTTTACTTTTTCTGCTATTTTCTTGGCCTACATTTTCCCCATATTTCCACCCCAGACAAAACTAGTGAGATCAAAGACCAGTAATAGTACAAAATTTTACTTATGCTTCTATTCTAATTTTATAAATCAAGGGAAAATGGTAGTCGGAAAGAATTACATCACGTGAGTCCGTCCAGTGTGGCTGCTTTGGTTAAAATTTGCTTTCAGCGAGCAATTTCTCCATTATTCTCCTGTAAATTTGTTCATGCTTTGCAAATGCTTATACCCTTCTTGTCTTTTTACATAGAGGATCGACCTTATAGAAAAGCTGGTATGGCTTTATGTCGAAAACAATCGCGGTCAAGAATCTTTGCTCAGCTCATCAAGACACCAACTCGAAGGTATAGTTCTCGGAGAAAGCGATGTGAGTGCAGATTTTCAATTGCGGTAAAGTCTTTGGAATATTTGTTCTCCTCTCCTAAGTGATGATCCATGAAAGTGTCGATTCCTTCGACTGAGAAGCACGAGTAAAGATGATCGGTGAAGCCCGTTCGAGATTGTCTTCGCCTGCGGGGAAACTAAGAAGACATCATACTTCCGTGATGGAGTGGAAGAAGAAGCCATTGGGGGAAATGGAGAGAGACGAAGGATTAAGAAGATAGGTGAAAAGCAAAAGAGAGAAGGAAATCCGGTGATAGCAGGAGAGAGAGACTGAGAGAATTTTTCTAGGTAAAATAATGAATGAAGGGCCCCCGTTCATGGAATCTTATAACCTATAATGCCTATTCTACTTTTTCAGAATTCAAATTCATATTTTACTTATTTCACAATAACCCTCTTTGTTCTTTCACAGAAGATAAAAGTGAGAAGTCAAAAAGTTATGAATTCTTTTTCCTAACAGCTGCATTCATATTAAAGTCCTCACAACTCCAAAGCTCCGTAATTTTCAAATCCCAAGCTAATTGCATTCGTCATTTTTGTGGGATAAGAATAAATTTTTGTTTTTACCACTTAATATATTTTTCTTTAAGACTCCTAAAATCCGAAAATTACTCAAGAAAAAAAATGTTAAAAAAATAATTTTTTTCATGCGTAGTTGAATCAAAAAGGTTTATTATCTCATTTAAAAATATATTAGAATGCTAAATTCAATCAAAATGAAGAAATTAAGAATGAGTAGTTGAAATGGATTTACATTCTTGCGTAAGTATTATTGAAAGTTCCTTCAAACAAAAAGAAAAAAAAAAGTATTTGTAAAAATGGGGTCATATGGCTAAAGAAAAGACCAACGGTCAGTGGAGGATGACCCCCATTTGGGCCATTTCCCATTTCCCCCTCCCTTCCTCTCTTGTTCTTTCACTTTTCACTTTTCATCATTTTTCAGTTTCCCACCCAACCTTTTTAAATGGGTTATTTCACTTTTCATCCTTTTAGTAAGTATTGTTAGAGTTCACTTTCAAAAATAAAATGAGTATTGCTAAAAATTTAGATGACTCGAGAAGACGAACAATCAAAGGTGGATGACCCTCGTTTGGAGAGTTTAAAGCAAAAAAATAGTTTCTTATTGGGTGAATTATGTCTTGGATCTTGAGACTGATAATTAATGAGGGCCTTATAAGACCTATGTTTGACCTCAAAGTATAAGAAACAGGCAAAATTAATGTTAAGGATATAATATTTTTATAATACCTCATTTACCCACGATGATGTGGAAAATAATAAATGTTATTTATTAAGAAAAGAAGAGAGAAAAGTCTTCCATCTTCTCTTTCCTCGTTGTGATGTTTGGGGTTTTCAAATCTCTTTTGGTCTCTTTTCAAATCTCTTTTTGGTAACAGTGAAGAACCGGTGAAGAAGCCAGAAGAGCTAGGGTTGGGAGGAAGAAACTTGAGAAAAAGTGAGGAAGGGGCGGGGCGAGTAGGCGTGCTTGATAGACGAGAGGTGGGAGAGACGGAAGGATTCCCGATTAGTTTTCGAAGCGTTTGAGGTTTTTGGGAGCCGTTTTCGCATGGAAAGAAGGGTATGCCAACAAGCTAGAAATAGATCGAAGAAAGAGAGGCGGTAGGAAATATGGTCTCATCATCGATACGAGAAGAAGAACCTAACAAACCAGAGGAAGAATTTGAAGCTTGGTTGGCTATTTTGATCTGCAGAAGGAAGCCAAATCGAAGTGAGTGTCCCGGAAATCTAATAAGATTTTGACATCCCAGCTCCCAACCACAACTGCTTTAGATCAAATTTTAAGTCTGAACTACCTTACCTGCTCTGTTTGCTGATCTTTTTGGTGCTTTCTCCATGTTTCTTTGATCATTCCTAGGGCCTTGTATAATACTTACGGTTGGGTTATTTGTTGCATACCATACTTACGAAAAGTGGGCCATGAGCTGAGTCAATCTGACCATGAATTAATATAAATGGCCATGATTGAAGAACAGGGAAAAGAGGGTAGACCATGTCCTTCTCTCTTTCAAAGTAAAGCTTTTACAAAGAAAATTCGGAAAAATAAAATAAAATAGTAACCATGTAAAAAAGCTACAATGATTTGAATGTGTTTATATAGGGAAGAAGAAGGAAAGAAGATCTCAAGATGTCAAGATGCTATGGATGATTTGTATATATATTTTACATAATGGGCGATGGGCCCCTTTACCGACAAACTTACGGTGAAGACATGATTGATTCATTGATTAAAATTTCTAACAGCCATGAATCCTAGCTCCTTCATAAAAAGTTGGTTTATGCTCTTAATTTTACCTTGAAAACAACAACTCCATAAAATTACCGCGTATGTTTGTTTGCATTTTACCCCATTTCAATTAGGTTTTCCGAATATTCAATGGTGCTTGGTGAGAATTTACAGGATTATACATTCCATAATTATGTTTTGATGATTAATAGTTTTCGGTATTGTGGTTGTAATATTCAAACAATTAGTATGGAAAAACAGAAACTCACGTTCACTTAGGTTGATGTTAAAGTTATGTTTTTGTATTACTTGTTTGAGCATTGTTGCATTCACATAGGGCAGGGGCTGGCCAGCCTAGGCATGGCAAGTTCAGATAGTATGTCAAACATATGATATATTGTAAAATAAAATTAAATACAAGGCAGTGGGCATTATAACATTGTGTTGCAAGAGAGAAATCATCATACACCTAAAAATGAAACAAATAATAGACAGGAAACTTATTTATTGAAAATAACATAACAACTAACCCTCAAAATTTGTTTTTATTATGGTATGAATGGAGCAGCCGAATTTGGCCTCCATTTGTAACCTTTCTTTAAACAAATTTGAGGGGTTTTTAATGAAATTTCAAAGTTCATAGTTCATTTACACAAAATATGCAATACATATTTATTATCGGAATATTTTTATATAGTTTAAGTATTTATTAAATTTTAAATAAGGTGATGGGCGATACAATAAACATTTATTGTATTTACGTTTATACGGGAATATTAAACTTGTGCAACAAAATGATGGGCTAACGAAATACATTTGGTGGTCGAAACAAGGTATACATGTATATAAAGGGAATGTCTTATCTAGAATTCACAAGTAGAATATTGGAGGAATTTGACATTTCCATGGAGCTTGCTAGTGCTATATCACCGAGGTTCAAATCCCAAAGTCATCAAGATTTGGAAGATGCTGGTGACGATAATGTGATCTCTTACGGTGATAATATTGTTGAGGTTTACATAGTAGAATCATCTTGTTTGAAGAGTGTTGAGGAAGAAATTTGCAGACTACACATGTGGCAAATAGGTTAGTAATTTTAGATGAGCATTGTAGTTTTGAAAGATTATTTATTATGAATTAATTTATTCACTTTGTTTATACCATGCGAAGCCTACCCCTAGTACTATCTTCCTCGTGCGCCTCCAATAATGACATAACATGTGATGTGATGCTACAATCAAGAGGTTTTTCATCCCGGTGTGCAGAAACTGATTATACCCCATTAGAGTCGGATCGTTTCCATGAAGCTATATTGGGTTCAAGTCATACTTTCAAAAATTCCGAAGAGTTTCGTAATGCGATATATCAGATGTCTTTAGGTGGAAGGTTCCAGTACAAGTACTTGAAAAACTCACCTAAGCATATGTCGGTCAAATGCTCAATTGAGTTATGTCCATGGAAGATAACAACTCATGCTGTTGCGGGTAATGAAATCTTGCGAGTTCACACATTCTGAAATAAATGCATGTCATGTGCCTTGAGATCAATGTTCATCTAAGTTGAAGGTTAGTTCAAAGCGGGGCGCCGTTATTGTAGGAGATGTATTTAGGACAACTCCCGATTATCTCCCCCGCCAAATATGCAAGGACTTTTCTCATGATCATGGAGTGGGACTAACTTATAACCAAGCTTGGCACATTAAAGAGAAGGCTAAGGAGCGTATTTATGGAGCTCCACGTGACTCCTATATGTTTTTGCCTTGGTTGTGCCATAGGCTAAGGGAGATCAATCCCAGAGCCTTTACAGCTGGTCATACTTTGCTTGATGGTCACTTTAGCCAATTGTTTGTCGCACATGCATTTTCGATACAAGGGTTCATGCAAGGATGTCGACCAATACTGGCTATTGATTCTTGCCACCTTAATGGAGCCGTATAAAGGGAGCTCTTTTATGGCATTGCATATGATGGTGATGATGGGATGTTTCCTTTAGCCATTGGTGTTTGATTCGAAAATTATGAAGGTGAATGCGGTTCTTAGAAAGTAAAAGCATCTATTGGATATTAAAAGAAGTTGTGATTATTTCAGATAGACATCAAGGGATCTTGCTTGATGTTTGAGTTGTTTGGGACGAGAAAATCATGCGTATTATTACCGCCATGAGAAAACTTCACTGTTTAATAGACAAAATATTAGAGGAAGAAAGGAAGGAAGATGCTTAGGCGCTTTTAGATGGCGTTGCTTTGCAGATTAGGCGGACTACAATGATGCATTTCAAAAACTTGTTCAATTCAATGAGGACTTGGCGAAATGGGTTAGAAACAACCCTCGGCATTACAGGCGATGTCTAAGTTCCCCCAGCGGTGGGATAAAATGACCACCAACATCGCGAGTCCTTCAACTCATGGTTAGAGAGAGGAGCGTCATCAAACCATTTATACATTATTGTTAGCGCATGGATAACATTGGGATGTTAACTAACCACATTAATCACGTCCCAAAGTGGAGAAGTGTGGTTGGACCTAAAATAGGGAGAAGCTCTTGGCGAATATTATGAGGTCTGGATCGATATCTGTTATGCCCTACATTGGAGGTACATATAGGGTGTTCATCGACGAGGTTTTTTTGGTTGTCGACATGAACAAACTGTCTTGTTCTTGCATGTCATGGCAAATATACGGCATATGTGCTCATGCTTGTGCCGTCATACGTTATTCAAAGCAAGATGTTTATGACTATGTGGATACATGTTTTCTTCTCTCAACTCATAATTTGATATATTCTGGTCAATTTCAACCATTGGCGACGCATAACATGCCTAAACCTTCTGATGATGGAAGTTTACAAGATGGAGAAGGTCATTCATATCTACCCTCCTGCCCCAGTAACTGACGACCTCCAGGAAGACCTCGACAAAGTCGCATTGAGTCACAGTTCGCCCATAAGAGGCCTATTCATTGCTCTAGATGCAATGGAGTTGGGCACAATAGGTCAAAATGTAATAATCCTTTACCGTGAGGCAATCATTTTCATGTTGGAAAAGCTATCTCCCTTGTGTGTGTTAGATTTAGTCCATGTCATTTTGTTCATTGGAGTTGGATTATTTGTTGTTTCATTTATTTGCTTTGGTCGGACATTATGATGTTATTGGGATTGTTGATGTATTTGAACTCGTGATTCTTAACATTTTTGTTCTATTTGACAACATGAAATCCATTGGTTGTCTTCTTTGTCACTTTCTTACTTTATTTTACCTTTTTTCCTTCCATGTCCCCATTCACGATCAATAGACCTGAATTAATTTTATCAAACACACGGTCGCGTGGCGTTTCGCTCACAATTAACATCATTCAAAGTTAGTGAATAAAATTTGTCTTCCATCAATTGAATTTTACGCATATTAAAAATATATGAATTTTTAATAATTGTTTGTTGTTAGCGGGTTTCTGCGCCTTAATAAAATGCATCGGCAGGAAGACCTTGATGCACTCTGGTGCATCATCTACTACCTCGGTATGCTTAATAGCTTATGTATTGTGATTGTTATATCATCTTCATTATATTATAATGTTAATATTAATTTAACTTTGCAGTTTTTTCCCGATTTTTTATCATTTACAAGATTCTAACATCTCCCTTTCTTGGTTTATACTCATGTGGAGTGCTTTATTATTGTGATGTTCACAGCGATTCCTCCGCTGTGTGGTGACTTGATGAGAAGCAAACAAGGCAATCAGTGATATGAATTTTGGGGACTCACATCTATCACGTGCAAGAAGTCCGACATAATATATGCTTAAACGGCTCATTGAGGCGTTTGATGTTGGCCTTAGAAAGATTCAATTGTCTTCTACCCATCACTTAGAAGTCACACCTAATGTGGTTAATGAAATATTTGGATTGCCTATGCATGGTAGGATCCTTCAAGTGTCTTCAAATCCGAGTGAGCATCCTTTTGGGAGGATTCGTGATTGCGAAGATAGACTACGTGTGCTTCCTATTGGCGAAGAGTTTAGGAGGGCATTCATTTGGTATGCATGTGCTACGATACTAGCCCCAACCTCACGTGTTGATGGATGCCGAAATCTATGGCATACTCTCCATGGGGATGAGTTCAGGAATGATATCAATTGGGCTCAATTTGTTGTCGATGAACTTGTTTCTGGAATCCGACATTTTAATGATCCTGGTGCTTGGGTACATGGTAGCCTTGTCTTTCTGAGTTAGCATTTTCTTCATTTTCACTTTACACATGACCTTCCACATCATCAAACCATTTACGATCCTGAATTGTTTATTTTCTATTTGTGATTGTTTTATATTGGTAGGTGGATCTCCGGCGATACAAGTGCGGTCACAATACCTTCTATAGTTTGCATGGACCGATGACTTATTGAAGATAAGACGGCAAAATTGTGAGACTACAGGTCTTTTGGACATGGGAGGCACATATTCGCATATATCACAAATTATTCACACTTTCCAATTATAATTCCTTGTGTTTTGTTGACATATTTGTTAAACAGTTGCCTTTGCCAACAATAAAGGTCTTCGGGCCGTGCCCGGCTACTCCGTCGATGTAGAGTCGGAAGATTCCGATCATAGAATCTAATATTCGAGCACATTATTTGCATTACATACTATTTGGCGAAGGGCGGTTTCAATGGTTCTGATTTCGCCATGCTGGAAACTCCACGAAATTACGACAACGATTATGATGCATCAGCGGACTATAAACGATCAATTGACCATAATGCAACGTGTGATGCGGCGGTTACATTCACGAAGGCGATCTAGTGCACATGCAGCTGGATCTAGCCCAAATGCTTTCCCATCATCTCCATCATTTTCCCATGCTGCCTACCATGGATTCCACTACGCGGTATGATACATCTCCTTTACATCTAACAAATTTTGCCACGGCCCCTGAAACATCACAAGACATTCGAATATGCAAGGTCTAACCATTTTACTTCCCTAAATAAAATTAAATCCATACTGTTACATTTATATTGTTTGTACTAAATAGTAATCACCATCAAATTCCAGGTGATGCTGATAGTGCTGAAGATGTGATGCCGTTGCGTGCTATGATGGTACCCCAAGCTCATAGGAGTGCCTTTGCATTGACGTATGCCGCAGTCACTAAAGTCCCCCTTTGTGCCATTGTAGAACCCACATACCGCCAATCGCCATTCCAATGGACTTAAAGGAAGCTGTTGCGTTAGTTTTCAACACTGACATGGACCCAAGGTATTGTGTACTGACTAATGTCTTATTGTCAGATCTTACATGTTATTCAAGAAGGTCATTATTCTTTTCCCATTATCGTGTTGAGGAACTTGTCTCATTATAGCGGGACACATCTTACACTGGGAAATTTGGGTTGGGCTGCTTCAAGGCGCTATTGGATAGGCAATGAGGTAAACCTTATTTCTAATTTCTGTCCACATATTTACAATCTATTGGTCAACTATTTATATGGGAGTATATTTATAATTTTTTTTATCTTCCAACTAGGTGATGGACGCATATTGCATTTTTTGGCAAAAGATGAGGACATTGGCAAAGACCAAACCTGTTTATATCGCCTACCTAATGGGCCGTGGAGTATAAAAAGTCAATTTTGTAAGCTACGATGGATAAATAGTTGTGTTATGACTCGATTAGTCAATTCTTGATTCTCACCTTAACCTAATTGCTTGTTTAATGTGAAGGAAACCAAAAAGCAAACCTAAGAAATTAGCCAAGGACTCAATCTTGAATCAATATGAACGATTTGTATGACATGGCTATTCCATACGGCCAAGCATGAGGTATTTAGCAACTTTGAGATTTATACGTGTATAAACATGTATATCACTAAAATGAGTTAATTTTTTCAATTGTTTGAAATGGGTTATTTCATTACTCATGTCTTATTTGGATTTAGGTCTTCTTGCCTTTGCTTATAAAGAACCATTGGACCCTTATTGTGTTCGAATTATACAAACTTAGAATACAATTACTTGATTCGCCAGGACGTAAGAAAACGCACATGACAGGCAATAAAACAATTTGGTATGCAATGACTCAAACATTAAGTGATCTAAGTTAACTGCTACGCTCATGTCTATTTACTTTATATTTTTTAACCTTATAACATAACTTACTTTTACAATATTTTTGATGTCTTTAAGGGGCTAAGGTGGTGCTATGTTTGATGGCGCATAGCGGAGGTGGAGAATTTAATTTGGGAGAGGTTTAGTTTCGTCATGCCTGATGTCCCTTCCCAAACGAATGAGTAAGCATTTTAATATTGATTAATAGGCGATTCTGTGACTTTTATTCCGTTGTAGTGATTATAATCAACCAACCACACACTTGTTTTAGGCATGATTGTGGAGTTTTCGCGATGAAATTCATGGAGCATTGGAGTTCCGGTGGTCTAACGAAATCCATTGACCCAGTATGCTTATGTTTGTAATCATGAAACATATTTATGATAATGTTTGTTACCAACAAAAACAATTGGATTGACCTAATCTCATTATTTGCGTAATCTAAAATGTCAAAGTATAGGCTTAAGATTCTCGCAACATGTTACCGTCTTCAACATAATGCGCATCGAACAATGTTTCGTGAAATAATGAAAGGATGGCAATAATGAAGGTTTGTACACCCTTGTACGCTTAGTGCATTTGCCCTTCGGCATATTAGTGTAATCACCTTGTACACTATAACAAATTGTTTTTCTGTTTTTAAAGACTAGTATATGCATATAACATCTATTTTTCAAAGTGGTATACAAACTAAATTATATTAGGTACTGCTCTGGTAACTCAGTTCGTTACTACCTGTAAATAATAATTGAGATTTTTCCATACGAATATTGTTGCTATTTCTCAATGTATAGAATATATCGCGGTTGGTATATGGAAAGCGATTTGAAATGGAAAAAATGCAATCCTATGAAATGCGTTGGTGCTTGTAATCTCTTGTACGCTTAGTGCATTTGGGTTCGCATGCTTAGGGGTAATCAATCTTGTACACTATAACAAATTGTTTTTGTGTTTTTAAAGACTAGTATATGCATATAACTCCTATTTTTCATGAAATAAATTATAAACATTACCAAACTATGTGCTAGTGCACCTATTCTTAAACTGAGTTCGTTTACACCTTAAACATGTATTGTGTTTTTCCATTAATAAGTGTTGTTTTTTGCTTCCACCAATGCGTATAAAGAATATATCGTGTGGGTGTATAAGGGAAAGCGATTTGAAAAGGAAAAAAATGCAAATCCTATGAAATGCATAGGCTTGTACACCCCTTTAATGTTATAGCATCTACTCAGATAGTTAGTGTAATCACCAGACACTATAACAAATTCGTGGTTTTTCTCGTTTTCTTAAAGACTAGTATATGCATATAACCTCTATTTTCGCGAAATAAATTATAAACACACTAAACTATGTGCTAGTGCACCTATTCTTAAACCGCAGTTCGCTTTTACACCTTTAAACATGTAATCAGGTTTTTCCATTAATAAGCGTTGTTTTTTGCTTCCACCAATGCAGATAAAGAATATATCGTGGGTGTATAGGGAAAGCGATTTGAAAAGGAAAATGCAAATCCTATGAAATGCATAGGCTTGTACACCTCTTGCATGTATTTAGTGCATTTGCCTTGTACGTTAGTGTAATCACCTTTGTACACTATAACAAATTGTGTTTTTGTGTTTTTAAAGACTAGTATATGCATATAACAATCCATTTTTCATGAAATAAATTATAAACACATTCAAACTATGTGCTAGTGCACCTATTCTTAAATCGAGTTCGCTTAACACCTTAAACATGTAATTGCGGTTTTTCCATTAATAAGCGTTGTTTTTGCTTCTCCACCAATGTATAAAGAATATATCGTGTTGGTGTATATGGAAAGCGATTTGAAATGGAAAAAATGCAAATCCTATGAAATGTTGTGCTTGTACACCCTTGTACGCTTAGTGCATTCGCCTTTGCATGCTTAGTGTAATCACCTTGTACACTATAACAAATTCGTGTTTTTCTGTTTTTAAAGACTAGTATATGCATATAACTCTATTTTTCATGAAATAAATTATAAACACACCAAACTATGTGCTAGTGCACCTATTCTTAAACCGAAGTTCAAGCTATTAATTTTAAACATGTAATCGCTTTTTTTCTTTCCATTAATAAGCGTTGTTTTTTGCTTCCACCAATGCGTATAAAGAATATATCGTGTTGGTGTATAAGGGAAAGCGATTTGAAATGGAAAAAAATGCAAATCCTATGAAATGCATAGGCTTGTACACCTTCTAGATGCTAGTGAATTTGCCTTTAGGCGTTAGTGTAATCACCTTGTACACTATAACAAATTGCTTTTGTGTTTTTAAAGACTAGTATATGCATATAACATCTATTTTTCATGAAATAAATTATAAACACACAAAACTATGTGCTAGTGCACCTATTCTTAAACCGAGTTCGTTTACACCTTAAACATGTAGCTTCCATTAATGCGTTGCTTTTGCTTCCACCAATGCGTATAAAGAATATATCGTGGTTGGTGCATGTGGTTTACTTGAAATGGAAAAATGCAAATCCTATGAAATGAGGCTCAGACACCTTGTACAGTTAGTGCATTTGCCTTGTACAGTTAGTGTAATCACCTTGTACACTATAACAAATTCGTGTTTTTCACTTGTTAAAGACTAATATATGCATTTTTCCTTTTTTTGATGAAATAAATAGTAAAAAAACAATCTAATTACTAGTTTATGTATTTTTTTTATATAAGCCTCGTACATCTTTGTAGGATGAACTTACTAGGTATTGGCAGAGATTTTCGTGTTTTACATCATGGAAAGTTAAAAGGAAAAAGATCACTCGTGACTTTTGCGCTATATTTTGAACCCCAAAATATGCATTTTGACTAGTATTTCTCTACTCTCTTCTTGTTTGTAGCACTATAATTATGTCAGAATGTATTTCATTTTCTTTAAGTTATTATCTTAGAGAATGAAACATATAAAACGACTTTCCTTAGTAATTTTTTAAATTTGTTATAAAATAAATTTTCAGTTGCATTTTCATGTACCAAGTAAACCTAAAGCTGTTTGAGAATCAAAAACATAAAAATTGAGGAATTCATTACTATATTTCAACTCCACTCCCACCATCAACATCCATTAAAAAATGAGTTCATCTATATGACAAGACCATTAAGAGCTAACTCAATGTTTAAGGTTTTTGAACTCTGAACTGGCATATAGAAATCAGCTTAGAGTAAAAAGGATAAAAAATGAAAAATAATTTATAAAATATATATTTACCTATGAAAAGAAATAAAATAAAAATGCACTCGTTGTAATATAATATGCCATGGAAATGTTGAAGCTCCAACAAGAAGATAAGATTGTAATGAAAGTACATTTATTTACATGGGAGGAGGAAGTTCATTAAAGGAGACAGGAGGAAGTCACTTATGTCCAACTCTTCAAGCATCTCAAGATTCCCTATTGATCTTGGCAAGGCTGTTAAGTCTCAGTTCTTCCTCATTATCTGCTTCTTGAGCTTGATCGCAGCTACGGTGTTTCTGGTACCGATTGAGTTCATTGAGCACATCAAGCTCCCTGCTGGGTAAGATTACCCATTGTTGTTGGCACTCTAAGGATTTTGTTATTATAATGCAAAGTGAGAGTCTCCAAGCATTCAAGCTTTCCAACCGCCTCAGAAGAGCCTAACTGATCTTTAAATCCAATCTCGCCCAACAGTCACTAGCATGACCCGATTGTATCCACACATTCAATCTTTTCAAGCTTGTTAGACTCCAATATTTTCCGGGCAAATGGGTGAATTGGTTTTAACTCAAATCGAGGTTGATGAGGCTGATCAGTTCCCAAAAGAAGCCTATGAGTGACCTTTAACCCGGTTTGCATGGAGATTTTGATCTGGCTAGGTTCACCAATTTCCCAATTGAACTGGAAGGTTTATTAGCCGGCCTGAGTGGACATCAAGCTTTGTTAGGAGCCTAAGGTCGCTTAATTGCTGCCGGAGAGCCATGATCTCGCTTTCTGACAAGTTCACCCGCTGATATCGTATAATTTCAGCCGAGGGGCTCGGGAAGCCACTCTACCTTCATTAGATCAACTTCCGAGTATCTTCCTCACCTATAAATTCAGCCCCAAAACTATATTCAGATATTGAAAGAATTTCAATTTCAATTTGTTTCAATACTCTGTTGATTTGAACTAATATTTGCTTCTGTTTTTTTTTCATAGAAACCCAATAGCCATAACAATTCAAAATTCAGAAAACAAATTTGACTTTTATTATATGTGTGAAGACCCAAATTTTTTTATTTTTTTTGGGACTTTTTCATTGTGTTTGGATGCTAAGAAAATATGATAACCTTACATGGAAACCTCAACTCGGGGTTTTTTCTATTCTTAACTCCTAGAAATCAGAAAGCATCTTGATTCTTTCATAATTTCAAACAAGAGGAGAAAAAAATAGGAATTCATGCCAACCTATCTAGTTTTCTTTCTCGAATACCTTAAATGGTATCATCTCCGAAACATCACCTCACTGCCTTTCTTCACCTCATTCAGAACAGAGAAGAGCTCCGACGGGACTTCGGCGGAGACTTCTCCCATTTCCACATCCTCCAAATTCTTCCTCGTTTCACCGTCGACGGTCTCCGACATGCATGATGGCCGCTTCAACATCCTCAAATTGGGTGGTCTAGGTGGTAATGACCAAGATTCTTGTGATCTCCTCCATCAAGCTTTCTACAAAGACCGGGTGATGCTTCCTATTGGGCTTGGGTATCTCACGCATGGCTCGATTTCTTCTGGGTGGAAAACCAGAGCAAAGAGAAGAACAGAGAAAGAGGTTTTTTAAGAGAAAGAGAAAAGAGGAAAGAGTAAAGAGGTTCGCTTTTTGATTGTCGGAAACACAAAAGAAAATCCTTTAATTAATGATTCAGAGTTCCACATCGCCCGATGTGGAATCATTAAGGGCATTTTTGTCCTGGAAATGTTAATATCCTTAAAGTCAAATATAAGTGTTATGAGGCCTTAAGGTTAATTATTTGGGTTCCCAAGACCCCAAGACATAATTCACCCTTTCTTATATTTGAAAAAAAATTTCATAAATAGATTTGTTTTGAAAATATTCACCAAACTCATCTTCTTTCCATATAAATAGACATCCATAGTTGTTGAATGCAATTTTAAGATAAATTTTAAAACTGCATTCAATAAATGTGATTTTTAGGTAAATTTTTAAAACCACATTCACTAAATACGGTTTTGAAAATTTACTTCAAAACCACATTTATCTTAAAACCACAATTGATAAATACGGTTTTAAAAATTTACCTTAGAACCGCATTTGGTAAATACGGATTTAAAGTTTACTTTAAAATCACATTCATCAACTACAGTTTTATACATTATTATCTAATTGTAACAAAAGAAGACTAGTTTCACAAATATTTAAAAAAAAAATCAATTCTTGCATTAAAAAAAAAAAACTATTTTGGCAGTAAACTAACCATTTGGGCCATTTCCCACTTCCTCTCTTTTTTCTTTCACTTTTTAGTTTTCATCCTTTTCCAATTTTCCTCTACCTTTTTAGGCTTTTCTTGGAAATTTCCTTCGTCCTCCTCCTCTTTTTCTTGCCTTTCATCCTCCCTTCTCTATCTTTTTAGGCTTTTCTTTGAAATTCTCCTTCATGGTCCTCCCTACCTCCACTTCTCATAATATAACAAATTAATATTTAAATGTTAAATAAGTAAAAAAATTCAAAATAATTCTTCTCAAATATAAATATATTTTATCATAATTGTTTATTTTATCTCTTTGAATACTATAATAATAATAATAAATATTCACATGCCTAGTGAAGTTGTTAGAGCCTTCAAAGTTTAAAAATATGGGACATCCACAAAGGGGAGGGATCCATATTCAAGTCCCAAGTGAGATAATTTACTATGTTTGTGTTAAAGTGATTAGTTGTCAAAATAATAATAATAGGGAAAATTTTATATCAAACTACCAATTTGAAAACAATTGTACATTTATAAGTAAGAATTGAATTTATATGATTCAAGCTACTCCCTAAATAAATAATTGTAAATCAGTCAATGTATTACCATAACTAGCGAATGTACTACTATAACTAGTGAATATTAGAGAGGCGAAATACATGCATCACCAATAACCGAATTTACATGGTTCAAGTTACTCCCTAAAAAAATAATTATAGGTCAATCAATATACTACCATAACTAGTGAATATCATTATAAACGTTTTAATTAATTAATTAATTAAACACTAAACATAATCCAACCACGAAGCACGGTATGGTCATAGAGTTACCTTAATTAATGCAATGATATCTACCAATGAAAAAAATAATAATTTCCTAACACCTAGAAAGTATTAAGAAATTAAAAATAAATATTAAGGAAATTGATTTTCTTATATTTTTGTTTTCTAGATAAAATCTTATTAAAAATTAAATATAAATAAACACTAGAAAACTTATATATTTTTGAAATGAATAAAAATAGGTTTGAAGTAGCAAATAGAAGTGACATGTTGGATTTAGCTATATTGTTCTTTTTTATTTGTATTCTTTATTTACTTTTTTTTTCCCTAATTTTATTTCATTTACATTTCCCTTAAAATTTCAGAAATCAAAACGAGCTAAATCTTTGTAAAGAGAAAAAAACATGAGGTTGGTTGAACATGACTCAATTTTATGTAATCTATATTTTGTTGAGTAATTGATCAACTTAATTTTAACTTGACGAACTTAAGCACAATTCAATTTTATAAAATTGACATCAAGCTAATTCCCATAAATTAGAGGTTATATTGATTAGATTAGATTGAAAATGTTTCTTAGTTGAGATTATGATTGCTATAATTGTAATATTCCCTCCGTCAAAATGCAATTTTAATGATGTGTGATGAATCGGAATAACTTTTTTTTTTCTATATTCATTGATTAAGAAGTATTTTTTTTCTTATCAATATCTAATTTCGATAATACTATGGGATAAATAAAATTGATGTAAAATGTGATGCTAGTATACTTGAAAGATCGATAGAATATGGTGAGGGTTGAAAAGTGGGTTCACAACTTCACATGGTTGAAAATTGGGTCCTTTAAATTAGTTGGGACATTAAAATTGTTGTTTACAATGGGTTCACACCGACTTTATGATCAAATTCAATTAAATAAGTATATTATAAAACAAATTCCTAAAGAACAACTATAATCAAACTTCAAAACCCTAGTCTCATTTTCTCTATCTTTCTACTCTAGTCACTCGTCTTCCTTAAATAAGAAGTGGTGATTATTGGTCATTCTTGGTATGAAATCATAATTCTACACATATTTCTATTAATTTATTTCTTAAAAAAATGGTTAGTCCACATATATACGGGTTTTATTTTGGTTTTCATGATTTTATCTTCTTATTGCAAGGTTTGATTTTGTGTTTTCTTATTACCAAGTTTTGTTGCGGTGTTTTATTTGTATATGAACGACGGACAAAATATATTTGATGAAATAAAGACAATAAATTATATTACAGTCGTTAGTATATTAAAGAATTTGAGTCATAGGTATTTTAGTTACTATTATATTATCAATTTTTTAGGTTTTAAGTCAATTTATTATGCTATTAATTTGAGTATTATTTCATCCAATATAGTTTTTAAAGAATTTGTATATATTTTTCTATCATATATTACTCTGTTAGTTTGAATTAATAAATTATATATTTTTTAAAATATATATATATATTCCAACTTGAACCCCTAGCAACCTCCCTCTTCGTGTGATGTTTTATTTGCGGAAAGTGGTGAGGAATAAAAATATAGGAATTTTTTTTTCTTTGTCCTATAAATTCAATAAATTTGGATGCGCAAATAAATAAAAATAATTTATTAATAATAATTTTATTTTCCTTCATTCTTTATTTCCTTTTAATTATTTTTTCTTTCTATTTTTCCTTATATTTTCTATCAATTTTTGTTAGGAGAGGATGATATGTAAAACCGTACCGGATATCTTCCACTTTGAAGCTCAAGAAAACGGTTGAGGGCTTTTTAGATATTTATCCTAAAAAAATAAAAAACTATTTAAATAATATAGATTTATAAATATTTCTTTATATAATATCGTTTTTATCATATAAAAAATATATTTTTAAGAGATATTTTTTAAAAATAAATTTTCAAAAAATTAAAAATTTTTATATAAAAAGTATATTTTGAAAAGACTCTTATAATTTTGAATGTTTTGAATTAATACTAAAATTATTTTTTGAAGATAAATTTTTTATAATTTTAAAAATTGTAAATTTAAATTAAAAATGTCTTATCAAAGATACTTTCACTTTTTAAAATTTTTAAAAAAATATTTTTTAAAAAGATACTTTCTAAATTATCTTAACGAAGAAAATGATTATTTTTCAAACTATATTTTTTTTAAGATTTTAATTTTTTTATTATTTTTCAGGAAGTTCCAAACGGTTGATGAGGAAGCCATTTTTGGACAGGGTTTGTGGAAACTGTAAGGGGTAGAAGTAGAAGAGAGTTGAGGAGACTCCACTGGTATTGAGACATAGACTCAATGCTAAGCATTCTCCAAACCCACGCTTTAACACCGCCAAATATAATAACCACAAATGGAATCCGAACTGGGCCACAGTCTCCTTCCAACTGGGATTCCATTTCTCAATAATAAATGGAACCCCAAAATTTGATGGCTCCAATTACCGATTTTGAGTGTTCCAAATTCGGAGGGAAAAACTCAAAGAGCCGTGAACTGGGAGCCATGGTCGAAGCCAAATTTTTTGAACTCCCAACGGATACAAAATTTTTTCATACACAGGGAAGAAGAATAAGGGAAGAAACCTCAGAAAACGACGCTTCCGTCCTTGCCGCCGCTATCTTCACTTCGTGTAATCTATTTACTCGACGAAAGCAACACGAATTTAATCGCGTCATTGCTCCTCCTCCTCTCCCCATCCCCCCGTCGGCTGCCCATCCCAACCCCACCCCCCTTCTCTTTCCTCCTCCCTCTGCCTTTTCTTCCCCTCCCCCCCCCCCCGCGCTGCTGATCCCCCCCTCCCCCTCCCTCTCCCCATCTCCTCCACCCATCTCCCTCCCGATCCCCTTTCCTTCTCCCTCTGCCTTTTCTTCCCCTCCTGGCGGCGCCGATCTCTTCCAGAAGCCCTCCCCCCTTCCCCACCCTACACGATTTGTTTGTAATGAAAAGAGTAATTGAATACGAATTATATCAAAAAAAAAATTTTATAATCATAAATTTTAATTGAAAAAAATACGAATTTTTAAATCATATAAATTTTGTGTAAATGATTTAAAATACGAATTAAAAAAAAAACATTTTTATTTTATATTAATTACTTATTTATTAAATTTATAAATATTTTTTTATTAACTTATAATTATTTTAAAAATAATATTAAAAATAAAATATTATTAATAAATGAAAAACCATAACTTTGATTTGATTTTATACCTCATAAATTACATTTTTATATTTCCGATTTTATAATTTCATCAATTACATTTGAGGACTAAATGAACATATTTAATAAATAAAAATTATAATATATTTTATATTAAAAAATATAATAAAATATTAAAATAGATACTCATTCGGCATCATTGGCCGGGAAAGAATAAGTACATAATCGATTCCATTCCGCATTCCAAAATCGTTTAAGGTTCCATTTATAACTTTTGGAACCCCAAATAGAGCTTTACCATTGGAGATGCTCTAATGAATATGCCTGTATGGAGGAGGCAAGCTAGTAGTAAAAGCCTGCAAAAGTAAAACCTCGAAATCTGTTCAAATTATTCAAAAATATTCTTCAAAGGTTTTGATGGGATATTGGCAGCAATGGAAAATGCTTGCCGACATCATCGGCAAGTGGGATCCACACGGATGAAAAAGACGTTGAAATTAGATGGAAATGGATGAATCACCTGACACAGAGGAAGCTTTTTTCTACGAAAAATAATTGAATGAAGGGCAAAGGGCAAAGGGCAAAGGCAAAGGGCCCCCATATTCACTGTCTTATTTATGGCCTATTCTCTCCTTTTACCAAAACTCAGAGAAGATTAATTATTACACATCATGTAGCTTTCTTTGTCCTTTCTGAGAAGACTGAATAGGGCCCCTGATTCATTATTAATTTTTCCTCATTCCCACTTTGCCCTTTTTTCTTTTTTGCGCTTTCTCTACTTTTCCTAACACATGGTTGAGTGTGGTGTTCAAAGCAAACAATAGGTTGAATACGGAGAGTTTTTAAAAAATAATACAAAAATTAAAATACATCTAACAAAAGTATAATGGGGCCTCCAGCCTCCAGAAAAGGAAGAGCGTGAGCTTGAGCGTGGGGAAGTGAGTCCATAATAATGGGTCCACTCTCCTCCATTTTCGCTTCATCCTTACGCTTAAGGGCGTTTCGCTTTTACTTATCATCAATGTAACTTTCAGTTTTTAATATCGAATAATACTTAATAAAGATTAAAGATAAGTCGCTTGCTTTTAACATTTTATCTCTATTAGCGATTAAGTTTGGTTGCTTTTTACAAACTAAAAATTAACATCTTAACAGCTTAATATATTAAGAAATTTTAACTACATATTTTCAAATATCTAAAGATATCACATTCACGTCAATATTTAATATCTCATTTCATACTACGATAAGTTTTAAAATCACAAAACCTTAATTAAATTAAAATATAATAATTCAAAATGCATATTCATATATCTAAGAAAACATGAAAATTTAAGCACAAATTTTCAAATATCTAAAGCCATCATATTTGATACTAATATTTAACATCACATTTCACACCATGATAAAAGCTAAAACGACAAAATTTGTATTTTCTCGTATCTGTATGAATTCATATTTTGTTTGGGAGTTGAGTGAGAGGGATGAGGAACATGCCAACAGAGATAAATCATAAAACAAAAAAAAATACAAAAAATAAAAGCAGGAAAGAAAAGGGAAAAGAGTGAAGGTTGCCCAAAGACATTTTTAGTACACAAGAAGCTGCCCAACGCCGGAGCTCGAAATCGAATCCTTCTTTCCCTATCCTGTTCATCTCCGTCATCCTCTTCACCACCACCGCCACGCCGGTGCCCATCACCGCCTTGTACGCCGATCCCAAGCTCCCATTTCCGAGCACTTCCGCCTCCGCTCTCATCAAATCCACCATCCCGAAAATACCCCTTCTCCCTCATTCACCACAACCACGCCCTCTCATATCAGCCTCACGGCTGCCGCCGCCCGTCCGACCCCGCCGCCGATCCGACCGCCCCTCCGACATCGGGCCGCTGCCGATCCTTCTTCGCCGTGATCCGAACCCGACATTCGAACCTCCACCGACATTCGTCGACGCCAGAAACCCTGAGAGTGTCAAATTTCTTTTCCTCTTTTTTTTTCTTTTTTTCTCATCGAAGACTCGGGCGATGACGGGCAGGAATATATGAGAAAAAGCGCAGCTGGGTGAATATGCAGGTTTTCGAACGAAGGGAGTCTGGCGAGTTTTCGATCCAAAAGGGATAAGAGGAGACGCTGGCCGCGGAGGGATTTCGATGGCTTTTTCGAATTCCAAAAAGCTAATTTTTCGCTTTTTGTTTCGTACCCATTTTTTAAAAGAATTTGAAATATAATTGAGTAAAAATGTGGGATAACGGCCGAACGCCGGAAGCTTAATTTGGCTGCCATTCAACAAATTTAAAAACAAACACGCCCTAAACTCTCCAACTTTTTGACTTGCCCCCCTTTTAATCCCCCCACTCTCCCTCTTTCTATTTGCAGAATCTGCCTTTCCCCTTCCCCTTCCCCTATCTCCCAATTTCCATCTCTTTGTGTATAAAACACAAAAAGCCAAAAAATAAAACACAGAAATGGGACAGCCGCAATTCACCCATCCATATTCGTTAACTTAAATCCAACGTATTTATTATACATATGAGATAAGTTAATGTAAATATGACCTATTTAATTTAATTATTTAAAATAATAAAAATTATAATTAATTATTCATGTATTTTTAAAATAAATAACCTATTAAATTTAAAATATTTATTAATTTTATTATTTAAATTAATAAAAATTATAATTAATAATTTATATTTAATATAAATAACTTATTAAATAAGATTGAATGAATAATATAATAATTAAATGCGTCCCGATTAATTAAATTTATGTTAAGGCGATTAACATAAATATTATCAATTTATTAAACGTATTAATCAATACGATATGACCGGAATATAATTATCACTAAGCTGAAGCCGTAAAAACTACGGTAAGTTTGTATCATGTTAAATTTTAATCGGTCTAAACACTGCAAAAATTTAGCTGAGAGTGATTAAAAAAAGTAACAAAGTGCTTTTCGGAGTTACCAATCCTTATAAGGTAAGAAATACTAAATCGTAATAAATGGCTCAGCTTTATTTACAAATTTGTATATTTTTAACATTAACTTGGGCACAACAAATTGAAATAGAATGCAGGGAGAGGCATGTATTGAACGTTTAACATATTATTTAATGAAAAAAAAGGATAAGGCCGAGGAGGCAGGCTGAGGTTGCCGTCTGAACAACTTTTCCCAACGCGAATTCATTAATCTAAATGCGGCTAGTTTTAAGTAACACTAGGGACAAAATTTATTGTCATAAGAGGAGGTTAGATGGGGCTGGTTCGGATAAGAATGATGTAATGTAGGATTATACTATCCCACTTGTAAGCACTATGAGAAAAAACTACCGCCGCATCCCCGGTTCTCTGATCTTTTCGCTATTGACGCTTTTATATCAATCTAACGCTCCATTTTGCTTTGCTCTCTACTTATTATGATGGTAGTGGAACACCGAATCAACGCTCCAACCGAATTATGATAAATTTTTTGTGGGAGAACGCGCGTGCCAACGTAATTACCAAAAGACATGTCTTAAATTCCAAAACTGAACAGGAACCATTGTCTAAGAGTCAACCAAATTTGCACCCAATCTGAATCTGACGCGTGTAAAGACGAGCCATGGACGGACACACGCTGGTTAACTCATACGCGTCGGGCGGGTATTGCTGATCGCTCATCGGTTCAAGGGTCATCGAAGTTGACGAGTTGAGGGGCAGTGATAACTAGGTAAAGAAAAATGGTGGTTGGAGAGAGAAACCAACGATGAGGGACCCTCCTTCCTTTTGGCCTTTTTGTCTTTCACTTTCAGTTTCTTTCATCCTTTTTGGGTTTACCCCCTTAAGCCATTTCAGCGGGATTCTTTATCGAAGGAGAATCTATATCATAAATAGCTATGAAATGGCACCAGGGAGCCAAAAACCATGCTCCAACGGAGATGTGGCATCAAGGTGGCAAAATGCCATCGTGATGTTGGGAGTCATATATTTAGCGGTAGTGGAGAAGAAAGAGGAGGAGGCAAAATAAGTAGTTGATTGATCTTTGTGCGGCTCAGCGGATCTCTCAAGAAGCTATATTCCATTTGAAATTCTATAAATAGACACAAATTGAAAGGAAAAGGAACTCACCTTCATGATTTGCGAGTGAAACCACTGCTTGCTGTTCTAGCATTCACGTCGTCTCGTGGCCTTAGGCTCGAGCAGTAGCCGTTGTAGAAATCTTGGAGTCTTGAGATTAGAGTAGGGAGGAGGAAGAGGAAGAAAGAAAGAAGGAGGAGGAAGGGAAGAAAGCAGAAAGAGTAGTGTTTGAGGAGGAAACAAAATAATCACAGAAGGAGGAGAAGAAGAAAGGCAGAAGGAGGAAGAGGAAGACGGCTGGGAAAGGTTATCTCCTTTCCAAATGCAATTTATCATTTTTATGGTTTGCAAATTTTCCATTTATAATTTCAATTTTTTATTTTTAAAAGGGTTATATTAATTGCAAATTTTTTTTTATCCGATTAATTGCAAATATGAATTAGAAAATAGTAATTACCAAATACTAATTGCAAATATTAATTGCAATTAATTGCAAATAATTGCAATGATAAATATTTTCCTTTTTTAATTTCAATATTTGATTTTATATTAATTGCAAATATTTTACATTAATTATAAATTTTATATCCAGATGTATTAATTTGACAACTTTATAAATTGCTCATTATTTATATTGATTATAATTTTTAATTAAAAAAATTGCTCATTCTTCTAAATTGACAAAATTGATTATTTAAATTTAAATTGATGAATTGATATATCTTTTAATTGATAAATTGCTAATTAGTCAAATTAATTATATATTTGTAATTGATAGATTTATTTGTATACTTTATAAATTGTTTATTCTATTAATTGATTATAATGTTTTTAGATGGACTTATAATATATTGGTTCTTTAAGCGATTTGCTTATGAGCGACAGGTTATACGATGACACTATCAAAGCAATCCCACAGTATTAGTGCCGTCTGAAAATGAAATCGTTCAAGATTGAAAAAATCGCAAAGAACAAAGAACTTCTCACCGTAGAAGATAAATTAATTGTCTGCGTGGCTTAATGCGAGCAAAGATGCAATTCTTGGGAATGAGCGACAAGGTGGTGCATTACGGCGAAAGAATATTGCAATACTTGAACTTCATGGAGGCAATCATGGAGCGTTCTCAATCGTCTATTAAAAGTCGTTGGGTAATTATAAAATCTTAATCTCGACAAATTTGTCGGTTTTCATAGTCAAATTGAAAGCCTCCGACAAAGTGGACACACCGAGCAAAATAATGTAAGATATAAACTATTATTTTAGACACTAGTATGATTTGATATTTGAGCTAATGGCGGGTATTTCATATGTTTTTAGGTTGATGAAGCAAAGAAATGTTTGCTAAGATAAATGGAAAACCATTTCCATCTGAGCATTGTTGGAATATATTGAAAATGGAGCGGAAATGGACTACCAATCGACCCGGCAATAAGAGGCAAAAACTCATTCAGCGAGGTAGTCCACTGTTTGGATCGTCATGTTGAATCACGCTGGTATTCAACTCCATATTTAGGGATGATCTTGAGCGCTCTCGTCATCTCCCAACCTCGATAGGCCATTGGGCAGAAAGGCTTCGAAGAAACAACTTAAAAACAAAGAAAAGCAGACTGATGTCGAAAGATCACTAGATCATCACCACTGGAATGAAAGAATGGAAGTGGAACGACAAAAAGTTGAGCGACAGAACAAAATTTATGCTCAACAAGAGATAGCATTGGAGCAACATCGTAAACAATTAGCAATTGAAGAAAGACATGTGCAAGAAATTCAAATGCAAAATGAGATGAAAATCATGGAAACCGATACTACTGCCATGGACCCACTTTCTGCAACATATTGGAATAACCTGAAGATAGAGGTTATGAAAAAACGGGGTTTTAATTTGTAGTTGTTATTTACTATGTTGCTATTATTTTTTTAATTTGTAGTCACTATTTATTATGTTGCAATTAGGTGAAAATATAACTTGGGGAGTGAAATTGGAGATTGAAAAAAAACATAAGTGGAATTGGAATTAGAATACAACATGAAGTGAAGTGGAATTAAAAATACAACATGAAATTGAAATTTGTAATTAAAATACAACATGAAATTGAAATTGGAATTGAAAAAACAACTTCCACTTGAAATTGATAGAGGCTGTTAGTTGCCATGTCTTTCCCACAAATGTTCGATAAGATCTGACTGAAGTTGAGAATGAGTAACACTGTCCCTGATCTGATAATGAGTTTGCATGAAGTCTTCTAATTCTGGTGTATACGCATGAGACCGCTCTACGAGGGCGGATTTGCATCACTTCCATCAAGTCATTTAATTGCAACATCTCCTTCGTCCTCGAATTACCATATTATGCATTATTATGCGCGCTTTCATAATATACGCAAAGTGTTTCTTCATCCAAAAGCGTCTTTGGTCCGCACGGTGAGTTGTGCAAAACGGGCTTGAAGTACCCCAAAGTCCCGCTCTACATCTTTTCGTGCCGACTCTTGTGCTTTAGCAAAATGTTTTTTCTTCAAACCTTGTGGACAGGGAATTGTTTTTACAAATGTCGACCAGTTTGGATAAATACCATCAGCTAGATAATATCCCATTCTATACTCATGACCGTTAATTATATAGTTAGCCCGGAGGAGCATGACCATTTACTAATAATGTAAGCAGAGGACCTATCTAGAACATTTATGTCATTCAATGAACCGAGAGACCAAAAGATGCATGCCATATCAAAGATCTTGAAGTGCCGGCTTCTAAAATGATTGTTAGTTCGTGACAATGACGGTATACATACCTTACCTTGATAGGACGAATTTTCCACTTCGATGCGGCTGCAATCCAGTACTCCCTAACATGCAGGAAAGCCACGTTGTTCCCCCGTTTGTAGCAATCGAGCAATATCGATATTGTTTGGTGACCTCAGGTAATGGTCGCGAACATTGCAGATGCCGGCTTTCCTGAGCCTTCTCGGACTCTCTATGGCCGTGCTTTCTCGGTCGTGTATTCATCCACGAGTGCGCGGTGTTAAAGTGGCGAAAGAATTCTATCTTATTTGTATTGCTCTTTTTGAAGGATGACAAACCGAGAACTCCAACGACATCTGTTCTTTGAATGAAGTATGGATCATATTGTTCAACCATCATTTTACAATTCATGAGAAAAAGAGGATGACTCATTGAACCTCATAGAAAAAAACTTTCATATACAAGGGATAGCAAGTAGTCACGATAGAGTCTTTCGTGACCTTCAACTCCCACCACGATTAACCGTTACGCGGCACGGGCGGAACCACGATGCCTTCTTGCCGTCCTTCACTAAACCCTTCCGACCTTAGTTGCGGCATACAACATCCAAATCATCGTATCTTCTTCTTCAATATTGAGATCTCTCCTAAAATATTAGGAAAGCGATTCATATCAACTGTTTGACGAAAATGAAGGATAAGCGATCCCGAAGAAAGAGATATTGGAAAAGCGAAAGAGAATGTACAGATAGTTGGATGAAAAACATGAGAAAAATTATCATATTTATAGACGCCTTACAATTTTTTAAATTTTTATTTTGGCGGTTCAAATTTCAAATTTGAATTTCAACGGTTGAAATTTGAAATTCAAAATTCGGCGGACAAAATTTGAAATTTGAAATTTGAAATTTGAACTTTGAAATTTGAAATTTGAAATTTGAAATTTGAAATTTGAAATTGAAATTTGAGCTTTGAAATTTGAAATTTGAAATTTGAAATTTGAAATTTGAAATTGTTACTATACAAATATATCCAGATTAAATTACGATCGTTATGAAAAAATATACCGTTAAAATATAACCGTTAAGTTTAATTATATTTTTAATAAAAAAACATTTAATTATTAAAATGGCACCCCATTTTGCTTTAATTGGAAGCCGAAAAAAAAAAATGTTCGAAGTCTTAAAGCAGTTCGAGGTTGCAAAATGGCATTTGACACCCCATTTTTAGCAACTTGCATTGGAGTTGCTCTTATTAGGCTTCTTTTTTTTTTTTTTTTTTTTTTTTTGAAATTCTCCTTCATGGTCTTCCTTATTTCCAATTTCTCATAATATAATATAGTCAAACAAATTAATATTTAAATATTAAATAAGTAAACAAAATTAAAAATAATTTTCAAATATAAAATATATTATTACATAATTACTTCTCTTTTATCTCTTTGAATACTATAATATAATAATAAAAATAATAATAATCTCATCAATTATTTTAAAGTACACAATTCGTAATTATGTACACCAACCTATAGGCTATAAGCTATAACACTAATTTCTTTCAAAATTATAATTGATAGGAAAAGCATACTAGTGTTAGAGAAGTAAATATTTAAGATAGACTCAAATAAATGATAAGTAATAATAATTGAACTATATCATATTACAATTCTGCATCTGTAATCAGAGTAAAAGTAACATTGAAAGTTTCATGATCTTTGAGAAAAGTTAAAGTTTTTACAAGCAGACAATTTCTTGGATTGAAATTATTCATAAAAATTATAAAATTAATTGTAATTTTTTTAAGCATCCTATGGAAAAATTTATGATCATTCGTGGAATGTATAAAATCAAAGAAATCAGGTTTTGTTTAAGAAAATCCAACATAACCCATTTCTTATCATTGGGAAAACTACCCTAGTTTTCCAAAATCTTTAGATTGTTATTGGCGACCCTTATCTACGTAACGAAAGACACAAAGTCCTACGCATGGTTGAGAAATGGATTCATTGGATCCCTCCTATTATTGGAAGATTCAAGCTAAATTTTGATGGCTTAGGAATTCAAAATAGAATTACTTTAGGATGGGTTATTAGAGACTAATGAAACTATCAAAATGGTTGCAAGTAAGCATTCAGGCAATACTTCAATAATTATAGTGGAAGGAGATTCCAAAGTAATTATTGAGTGTTATAACAAAAAAAAATTAATTTACCTAGTTCAATTAATTTATTAATGGACGATATTTGAAGACTTTCTCAGAAAATTTACTTGGTATTGGACCAACAAGAGCATCATTGCACTTTGTGAGACCACTTATTGCTACGGCATGAAGGCCTTCTCAAGAAGAAAGGAGGCAATTGGGGTGAGTCGGTCTGAGTGCAGAATTCAAGATGCGCTTCACGTCCATAAGTACTTCAAAGGAATCCAAGAATCTTAGTCTTGGGGGGAGTCGGGGGCACAGTTCTGAGTGCAATGGGGGTATGGGTCGACGTGGACGTAAACCGATCCTAGCTTCAAAGTATAAATGAAACAAATATCCACCATCGAGATATCCAATTGGTAGAGAGTGTTCAGCACATTGTAACTCATTAAAATCCGAAAAACGTTCAAATATATGAGTGCAAGAGGTGCCCGGGTGAAATGAAGGAACTGCTTCACCAATGATGGAACGGGGAGGTGAAGCCCAACAACAAACTTCTCCCATGTAAAGTAGACGACATTATCTACCTCCCCTATAGTTATGGTAGCCGCATCGTCTGACGTCTCCAGACTGATTTCGACAGGAATTTGGTTGTATAACCTCAATTCCTCTTCATACATGGTAACCTTCGCACGAGTAGGCATTTCTCAGGGAATACCCCTCATGCACGACTTATTTGAGTGAGAAACCCTTCCATGGCCCTCTTGTCGTTCTGAGGAAAATAAAAGAGAGAGAAGAAAAGGGAGATTCGACGAGTCTCTCTCTCTATATATATATAAAATAAATAAATAAAAAACCCATGAAAGGAGAAAGAAAGCGTAGAGGAGGATGAAATACAAGAGTCAAAGAAAAAATATTTTGAGAAGACGTAAAAAAAACCTCTCTTGAGACCACTATCCCTATTTATAAGGGTAGGGCGTCATCAAGCGCATTAAATGCGTTGTCAGAACGAGATACGCAAGATGCATATTGGGCAGCGTGCGTCTCCCATGCACCTTAAACACATGTGAGCATCGCCCCCGGACGCATTTAATGCGCTAATCATTTCTCCCAAACCTTTCTACTCTAAACATCCAACGTTTGAAAACAACAATATTTTCCCTCGACTAAAATAGGTCAAATACTCTAGCCAGAGGAAAAGGGGGGCATTGTGAGTACCATGATCTTTAAGATCCGCTACTCAATAGGCCTGAGGCCCATGGGCTCGTGGGCCATTTGGCCTATGTTAAGAAATGGTAGCAACTAGACTGCTTACAGTAGGTGTTTCCTGGGGAATACCCTCGCCGCAAACTTGATGGTGAAACCTGCCCCGTGATACTTTGCCATTCTACGAGGAAAATAAAAGAAAAGGGGGTCAACTTGAGGTATATATATATATATATATAAAATAAATAAATAAAACCCACGAAAGGAGAAAGAAATAGTAGAAGAGGATGGAATACAAGAGTCAAAGAAAAAATCTTTTGAGAAGAAGTAAAAAAAACCTCTCTTAAGACCACTATCCCTATTTATAGGGGTAGGGCGTCGTTAAGCGCATTAAATGCGTCGTCAGAACGAGATACGCAGGATGCATATTGAGCGGCGTGCATTTCCCATGCACCTTAAACACACTTGAGCATCGCCCCTGAACACATTTAATGCACTAATTATTTATCCCAAACCTTTCTACTCTAAACATCCAACATTTGAAAACAACAATATTTTCCCTCGACTGAAACAGGTCAAATACCCCAGTCGGAGGAAAAGAGGGGCATTATGAGTACCATGATCTTTAAGATCTACTACTCAATGGGCCTGAAGCCCTATGCTCGCGAGCCATTTGGCCTATATTAAGAAACGGCCCAATTCGGCTCGCCCCCGCAAAGCGGCGAGACACTTCTTAGGCGATGCAAGGAGTCACGAGAAGCGGTCGAGCTTTTGAGGCTTGCTTTGGCGGTCGTCTGGGATTTGAGTTTCTTGAGCCGTTACCCCATATGAGAAGTTTGTTACAAATAAGCACCTAGAAGCGGAAAATCCGTGAAAGCAATATTGTCAGTGAAATTTTCCAGCTTCCGAATTCCTTCCTCTTCGGAGAGATAATCCTAGATAAGGGAAGGATAATCCTTGACAATGAAGAATTAATCTTTGATGAGGAAAAACATATTTATCCCTAAAAATAGGAGATTCCTTCCAGAGAGAAGAGGGAGATTCGGCAAGCCATTGTCTATAAATCAGGAAGATCCCCTACGAGGGGAAGGTAAACAATTCCAACTGCACCTATTCTCTTTTCTCTCTCTTGCTGTTTCTTGGCTTAATCATCGGAGAGGAAATGACCCATCGTCGTCGAGCCAATCAAGCTGCGAGTTTATTTGACCACATTTTATACTCAAGGAATGTCGGCGATCAAGGCCCCGCACAACTTAACACTCGAGGATCAGGCGTTGATGTCTGACAAATACCCCTCTCTTCCAGACCTACGAATAAATGATCCATAAAACCGTATCGGGTATCTTCCCTCTAAAGCTCAAGAAAACGTCGAAGTAATTAGGTTTTTAGGTGTTTGAGGAAGCCATTTTCGGGGACTGGAAGGATAGAATAGGTTGAGGATCAACTTGCAGAGACTCGATGCCAATGGGGTTTGGTTGAAAGTTCTTTAAAATGGGTCCACACGGATTTCCTTTGGCTAATTTCTTAATAAAATATTCTCAATTCAATTTAATAAGCATATTATGAAACGAATTCTATAGAAAAAAGTATAATCTAACTTGACTTCCCTAGCAATCTCCTTTTCCTTGCTATGTCCTTACCCCATTCCACCCCTTTGTCAGCCAGACCTAAAGGCCATAGGATTAAAATTAGTTAGAAATTTATATATTTATAAATTATGTAATCTTTATAGCCATGAATTAAAATAAATTTAATAAATTTGAATGTGCAAATAAAAATAATTTATTGACTTTTAACAATATTTTTATTTTTTTCCATATTTTTTTCTTTTTCTAATCTTCTTTTCTATTTTCTTTCCTTTATATTTTAATTAACTAGGTTTTATCATTTAAGATTGTATCAATTTTAAGATTTTATCATACTAAGTTTTATCACTTTTAAGATTGTATCATTGAATGTGAATTCCTTACTCATGATATTTTAATAAGTTAACGAAGAATATTGCAAAATTTGATGGGAGTGGGTAGGAAGCCAGAAACATTGAATAAGACAAAAAGACATATGATTAGTTTATAAACATGTACATATATAAGATCTTGCATAAGGCCGAAAGACATATGACCTCACATAGAAAATGATTTAAATACTAAAATATAGTTGTACTGTGGATGATATTATGATGTGAATTAGGTGACAATGAAAATAAACCATTACTCCAATTTAGCTTTATGAAAAGTATTAATCTTTTAACTACAACATTTATAAATTTACATGGATCAAGGCTTATCTACTTCTGTCAAAAGATGGATACACTCAAAACATAATTATATTTAAATATAAATATCCCACTATAATCCAGATTTCCAACAGCAGCACATAACAAATTAATTTCGTTGAATAATTGGAAGTCGATATCATAGTTACTAGTTTCAAGTTTCCTTTTGTGCTCGTCTTTTAATTATAATTTAGAATTATAAATATATTTTTCTTTTTATGATATTTAGTGAGAATTATTATTTATTTTAAATTATATTTTAGCTATTTTTTATATTTAATAGTACAGCTTTTTATGGTATCACTCTTTTATTATTGACATTATACAGAATATTTACCTATTTTTATTTTATCATAATGTTGAAGTTATAAATATAAATAAAGCATTAAACTCTTCTTTCTTAGTGGTAAAACAAAGTACTAATAGCCAATATTAAAGGTAAAAAAATAAACTAATAATTCCTTAAATCTCCCAAATGGTTACCTTCTAATGAATTAAACTGAAAAGAGGTAGAAAAAATTTATTTTTTTAAAATAATAGTAAAATCTATCTGGATCCACATGTCCACCTTGAATAAATTAAATTAAAAATGGGTGCATATTCCAAAAATTAGTATATAGTTCACATTAGCCATCTACATGCTAACCTTCAAATAAATTAAACTCAAATGGGTGCATTTTCCAAAAATAAAAGTTATTTATATGTTCTTCTTGGTAATTATCATATTTTAAGCAATATTAAATTAAAGATGCTTGAAGACGTTGAATCCTTTAGTCTTTCAATTATCTCGATAATTGTATGCTATTGAAAGAACAAATGAATGAAATTTTTTGTCTATAAGATTAGTTAAATTCCGCATGCTCTTTTAGACACTCAAGGTTATCACTTATCAGAAAAAAAAAAAAATTCTTTATACAAGTTTGATTACATTTAAAATATATCATTAAAAAATAAGATCCTTCGTAAGGAGAAAAAAAAAAGTTTTTATTAAAGAATAACATATTTTCACATCTATAAAAGCATTCCTAAAGAAACTTTTTTAAGGGGGAAAAAAAATCCTTATTTGATGATAAAAAATAGAAAACAATTTTGATTCTTTTTTTGTTGACAACTAATCACTCTATTACAAATTTTATTCTTAAAATCAGAAAATTATTAGTTTTTAAAATATCTTTTTAATTATTTAAACTTATTTTACGAGTGATGTTCTAAAAATAATTAAGTAAACATGAAGAATAATTAGACATGAAATATTACAAACAAAAAATTGTTTAAAAAAAAAAATCAGAAAATCTAGAAGATATACTAAAATTAACCGATTTTTATTTTATAAAATATCATTCTAAAGAACAGATTGAAAAACTAATTTTCGTAACTTTTCTAAAACCGCAATTTTCAAACTAAAAACATAGCAACCCACCCCAACCCTAGTGATTCCTTATCAAATACAAGACCGTTTTAAATAAAAAAAGGACTCAAATAATTTAAATAAACATAATCCATAGAGATATATATACAATTTAAGAATCAACATAGCATATAGCATTGATATTCTAAACAGTTGGTTTGAGTTTCCTAAGCATCACTTGAAATTCCATCTATATAATAACTCAGTAAAACATGGAAATAATAAATCAAACAACATATGAGAAAGATTTGAAAATTCAAATCGCAAAAATAACCCAATTTAATTGCACCCTCTCATTTCTGATTCACCACTAGCCTCTCGGCTACGACTTCCAACTCCATTACATCCTGTGAAATGATTAATTAAATGTTTTGCCCAATCAATGGTTTCCATGAATATATCATCATAATGACAAATGTCTTAAAGTTTTTCATCTTTAGAAATAAACTAAGAGCTAAATAAGTACCAATTCAAGCTTCTATCAACTGCTAAAGAAAGCTCTGGTAGATATTCTATATTTTCTTTGACCTCTGGAAACTGCACAAGTTGTGAGAAGCAAGAGAGAGTAAGAATTTGAAGACACTCCATGTGGATGCTCTTTGAGAGACTCTTTTAAGGTTCTTGCAACCTTCTAAATTCAGGAATATAAGCTCCTTAAGAGCTCTAATGGATGGGTGAACCTTCACCAAATTTGTGCAATCTTCCAAATTATGGGGTTTTGGTTAGATGTTGGGGGTGGCTAAGTTTGATGATCTTCAACTTCTCACCAATGGTTTCAAGAAACAGAGAAAAAAAAGGTTAGAACAAAGTTACCTCATTGAAATTTATGATTAAGTTTAAAGAAAAATGGCAAGTAAATGGTAATCATACCTCGTGTCCTTTTTCATAGTTGTTCAAGCTGACTAGGGCACATGTTTAGCTCAACCAGCTTATCTGGATGAAAGTTTGATGCGAACAGCATACACACTAATTTAAGAGATTTTGTAAGAGAGATGCAATTTACAGTCTCCAGATAGATGCAATTTACAAGCATTGTATAGAGAGTTATACATATTAGAGTCCCTCCATCTCTAAGCATCATGAATGCTAGAAAATTACTCTTTCCTGGATAAGTATTTAAACCTTCTATCAATCTGAAAATTATAAAATCTAAGTAACCTTAATTTGCACATTTTTTCCATGACATCAAGATTAAGGTTTGGCACTTCTAATGCAAACAAGTAAAGGACCATGCCTTCAATTGCTTGAGCCCCTTGAATTTAACTAAGACCAAAGTCTGAGATGGAAGTTAGAATCACAATCTTGAAAAACCAAAAACAAAAAAGTTAAAAAAAAAAAAAAAGAAAACAAAAGTCCAGACAACAACAAACTAATGATTTTTTTTCCTATTTCTTTTTTTCCCTAGGTGTTATACGAGGAAACCATGTTTGAGCACAAAATAAATAAACAAATTATTCTTCAAACTATGATTTTCAGCTTGAGCATATGCAACGGCAAAGAAAGAGAATCGATGAATTTAGGACTTACTGTATTTCTTGTTAGTACATGTTTTATGTCACCCTAAAGTTCTAACCTACTACTTTTGCCATGGTCTTTAATCTGACTCTTGCCAAGCAATTTTCCAAACCATTTGTTGCAACAATTTATGCATGCACAACTTAATATTTGAAATAGTTATGAGAGACTTATCTAGAAGATTACTTATTCCATTGTGAGGAAAGAAATCATAATTTTCTAGCATTTCCATAACAAAATATTTGTCTTGTCCCACATAAAAGAATATTTTTCTTCATTTTCATTGTCATCTAATCCATTAAGACTTACTTTGAGCACACGTTGCGCTTCCTTATTGGGAAACTATTTGAGCTTATCCAATTCATTTTTCTATTTATGTATGATTTTTGTGCGTTCAAAATATTTTAAAAAGCCTAAGGGAAGACCTTTAGTATAATCTAGTGCATGGCTAAATAGCTACATTGAATCTTTTGTAGGGCGCTCATGTCTAAGGGCATGTTGATAAAATAGTCAGGCTCTTCATCATTTTGTAATCTCTAGTTCCGTATATTGTATCAACTTCTTGCTAACCAATTATCATCAGTGACCCACATCAGTAAGAACAATAAGATCCTTCTAAGAGTGGAGTCTATCTTCAACAAAATTGATTCCTCTATTGAAACTTTTCGTATTTCCTCCCTTCAGATTTATGAAGGGAGGTCCATTTTTATAAGGTTGGATCGTTTTATTTTATTCTAACATTTCAAAACAGCAATTCTCGAAGTGACTATAGATTCTCTCATAAACAACTCTAGTAATGATAGTGTTGCATATAATATTCATGCCCTAAATTTCTATCATTCGAATATCAACTAACCCAATACATAACAATGAGATCATGTCTTGCATGCAAGAATCCATCCCACCCAGAGCCTCCATGTCGCTTGAGCATGCATCAAATTAATTCAAGATCTTGGTAATGATTTCATCAATAACCTTGGCTTCATGCCTGCAAATTAATTCAAATCGAGAACAATCTCATGCTCATACATTTAGAAGACAAAGAGAGGAAAAAAACAAAAAAAATGAAGCCAGTGTAAGAACGACTTAACAAGATGAAGGAGAGTATCAACATGTGGTAATATAATCTAGGTCTTGTGTATAGCTCCAATTCATAATTAGATTATGAGTCCTTATAAGTAACATAAAAAACCTAAAACAAATATTAATTTGTTATATGCCTCATAATTGGCTTTACTGCTTCCAAGTGTGACAACATGAGTTTTTCTCATAAGTCGATTGATAATTATCACTACATAAACAATATAAGAGATTCAAGTCAGATATCACATACTTCCTACTATGTCTTTGAAATATGAGAGATTTACTAATTTTCTAGTATCATCACTATTTGTTCGACAACAAAAGCACAAATTGATGGTGATGATATTATCTTGAATGGTTAGAAATAGGACATTAGTTCCAAATCTTTAAACTCAAACTGTTGTATCATTACCTTGTTGAAATCTTCAAGCATCTATTGACAATTTCAAGTAAAAATAAAAATAAAAAATATCCAGAAAGACGAATGTAACAATTATATTACCGTAGAAATTTGGCTTGATATAAAGCGTGTGCTCAAAAGCACACTAATTGGTGAAGACTTAAGGTTATAACTTAATCATCTAAAATCACACAAGTATGGAAATGTTCATGAATGGCTAATAGGATTCAGAAAACTAGTTTATTAATTTTTAGGATGTGTCAAAACCACATAACTTTTGTTGTATATATGTTCTGTTTTTGTAAATTTAACCATATATAAATGAAAATTTGAAACTATTGCTTCTATATATAGTATTTTATTTTCTTTTAATTAGTTTTATAATGGAATTGAAGTTTTTCCCTTTTCCTTTTTTTTTATAACATTGATAAGGTTCATTGTTAATGTTGCTAATGTTATGTGGATAAATTGTTCATTTTTCTTCAAATATGGTACTTTGGTTACCATGCTAAAGTAATGGAAATTTTGTCTCCTTATACCAACAAAAGCTATTTTAATCTTATTTCATCCTATCCTAAATTTTTTCCACATCTTTCTTTAATTTTTTCATTGGTTATCTCTCTTGTTATATTATTCCTACAGATTTTATCAATCAAAACAATTTCATATCAACCTTTAAATAATTCATTAATTTCTTTCAAATTTTTATTCAACTAGCACAAAAAAGTGCAAATTACCAATTCTTTAACACAAACACAAATTTAAAATCATATAAAGTAATTGAAAAACATATTAATCTAAAAATGTATCACAAAAATGAAATTAGATTATCTATTTTTTGACAAACTTAAAATCATTATTAATCCTTTATCATGAGCCAAGTAAGCAAAGAAAACTACAACTAACTAAAAACTGAACCAATTAAAATTTGATTATAAGCGGAAATTTAAAGATCCAATCAATTATATAATTTTTTTGGTAGGCAAGCGAATAAAGTGCTAGAAAGACCTAAAAGCATATTAAAAGGAAATGATTACCTTGAATGAGGAGGTATGATAGAGAGATGGCATGAGAGCTTCTTCAACTGCAACCACCTTTAAACTTTTCTCTGAAATTTGGTGAAAACAAAATATTTTTCAATAAATTATTGATATAATATCATAATAAATTTATTTAAATAAATTAATCAAACGAAGAGTCGGTGGTCAATAAAATATTTGTAAAATCCAATGTTTACTTGCAAAAGGCTTCGAGGAGTATGTGAAGGTATGGAAGAAGCTTACAAGGGGAGCAAAAGAGATGGAGGCGATAGAGGGAAACCAGTTTTGGAGGAGCCAAAGAATCCATCACAAGACCCTTTTGGTGGTTTAGAGTTATCTCCACCGGGCCATGTGGTGCCAAAAGGAAAGCTACATCCGCCATCTTTTTCGTCTTCCTCATATACTAGACTAACCCCACATTTTTTTACCTCACCATTAGAGCCCATCAACTCAAATGAAGCCACCACAGTGTTGCTTAGCTTCCTGAACCAATTACCGATGCATATATCTAGTTCAGCCAGAGATTTATACCCAAACAACAAGTGATCCGACTGAATAAATCTGGGTCCTTCAGGTGAAATATACAATGAGTCGAGGTTAGTGCACACATGATAATAATCATTCAGGTAGCAAACTAAGCCAAAGTGGGAAGGTTCTGCAATCATCATTCCAAATTTATACGAATGAATAGCCTCGAAGTTGAGAACAACACAAAAAGCCAATCCCATCAACTTGGTATTATACCAATGTGGTGGCAGCTCGATATTTACAGAACACCCTACATTCTGATGGTTGAACTACTCTGGAATTCTACTTCCAGGAATAGTGGCATTGTATTCATTGATTGGAACAGGGAGCCCCTGTATCATGGAAATCATTGCTACATATGAGAAAATAGTAAAGAACAAATATTCAAGGTTTTTAAGAATTACTTAGTGAGATTATATTGACTTATAAAATTTCAAAAAATAAAATGAAAAATTAAGCAAATACATTTTGTCCTATACAATCCAAACACAGAAACATACCTGATCTGGAAGAAATTTTGGTATGGATGACATTAGCTGGATTCCTTCAATAATAGCTGCCACAATGTCACTATCTTTATTCTCTCCAAGTTTGAAGCAATTAGAAAAATTAAATTTGACACCCCCCAACTCCTTCGATGTGTATGCACTTGATGAACATGAAAAGGATTCCAGGGATTTGCAACCATGGGCATTTAAACTCTCAATACTTGATGGAAGCTCTGGCAATGATTGAAGGCACTGGTATTAATCTACGAGAATTTGCGTAGAAAGTCTATTGAGGCTAACGGGCATGAGTAATGAAATTGTTTCTGCTCAGATCTAACCTTTCCAACGAGGGTAAGGACCCAAGATCATCGGGCAATACTCCTTCTGGTAGGTTGCAACCTCGTAGACTTAACACTTTCAAGGAGTGTAAACCCAAGAAAGAAGGCAGTTGAAATCCTACTATTGGTGATGAGTGAAACGAGAAGAGTAGATTCCTTGACTTTGATTCCCCTCCCTTACATCCTACTAATGATAATTCTCGAAGGTTTGTCAAAAGAGAAATAGAGGATGGTACCCCTTGTATACCACTTCCATCTGCATTTAGCTCTGCTAAACATTGTAGGCTTCCTAAGTCATATGGTAATTCCTTCAGCCTTGAGCAACCACGGAGAGTAAGAGTTTGAAGAGATGCCAGCTCACAAATGCTTTGTGGAAGACTCACAAGTTTTTTACAATTCATCATATTCAATAAAACAAGCCCATTTAGACACTTGATTAGGGAAGAGCGGTTCTATTATGCAGCTCCATCTAGAAAAAGCTCCATCAAATTCTTCAGGTTTTCTTGGATCTCTGGAAGCTTCTTGAGTCCTGTGCAGTTGGAAAGAATGAGAGTTTTCAGGGACTTCAACTTAAAAATGCTCCTAGGTAATGACTCAAGGCTTTTGCAGTCTTTCAAATTGAATAAAGCAAGCCCAGATAGATTTTCAATGGAGGAGGGCAATCCTTGAATAGCAGTCCCTTGTAAAGAAAGCTTTGGTAGATGTTCCATATTCCCTTGAACCTCTGGAAACTTCTTCAGTTTTGAGCAGCCATAGAGAATAAAAATTTGAAGAGACTCCATACGGATGCTACTTGAGAAGCTCTTGAGTTTCTTGCAGCCTTCTAAATCAAGAACAATAAGCTTCTTGAGAGCTCTAATGGACGGATGAACCTCAACCAAACTTGTACAACCTTTGAGAATTAGTTTCTTGAGGTTTGGGGCTCTAGAGAAGTCTGGAGTTTTGGTTAGATTTTGAGAGTGGATAAGTATGGCCAGTTTCGACTTATCGAATTCTTTGTCGAAGAGAGAAAAAAAAGGATATCCACTTTAATGGATTGTATAGTTTGTTTAAAGAAAAAAAATGCATATAAATTACAATCATACCTTCTTTCCTTCCCACAGTTGTTTAAGCTGACTAAAGCACATGTTTAGCTCAACAAGCTTTTCTGGATGAAAATTTGATGGAAGGGACTTCAAAGGGTATCCATGCCCGATAAAGATCATAAGTTGTTAGTGAGAATTTAGATCGCAAAACTGTTGGGCCAATTTAGAGGTCTCCATATAAGTGCACTTTATTGTATAAATATTTCCTTCCCATCCAAACATCATGAGGATAGGTTATTAACTCTTTTTCTGACAAATATTCCAAGCTTCTATCTATTTGTAAATCACAGATTTTCAGCAATCTTAATCTCTTCATCTTACTTGAGCATCAATGCGAAGTTTAGCTCTTTTGATGTAGACAAATCCAGGAATATGCCTTCAAGCTGCTTAGGTCCCACAACATTAGCAAGAGAAAGTATGAAATTAAGTCAAAACCATGAAATTAAAAATAATAATAATAATAAAGAAAGAAAAAATAAAGAAGATTAAAGTCTAGAGTGTGGAAAATTAATTATATTTTTGCCTCTTTTCTTTTTCGTCCTTCTTTTTACTTAATTTTCTTAATGCAAGCATAATTGTACAAAACTGTGAGTTCTTGAATGAGATGGAGTAATATTCTTTACACTTAGGATTTCGTCTAGAATTTTTAAACATGAACCAGGAGACTTGATGCATTTTAGTCTTACAGTAGTTGTTGTTAGCACATGATTGATGTCCTCATAGGCCCTTAACACCTGCTACAGCTTGCCGGTACTTGATTTTGCCTAACAATTTCCCAACCCCATTTCTTGTAACAAATCATGCATGCCTGACTTGATACTCGGATATAGTTATGAGTGACTTATCTTGAATTTCTTATCCCAATCTTTGAAGAAGAAGCCTGGCTTGTCTAGAATTTCACCAACAAAATCTTTATCATGTCCTTTATAGAAGAACGCAATATCAAGAAATATATTATGTTCACTGTCATCTAACCCTTCAAAACTTGTTTTGAGCACATTTTGTACTTCTTTGTCAGGAAATTGTTTGAGTTTTCCGATTCCTCTTCCATTCATTTTTGCTTTTTGCATACAGAGAAGAACCCAAAACTTTAAGGGCTAATGGGAGGCCTTTAGTATAATTGAGTGCAGGGCCACATAGTTGCCTAAAATCTTCCATTCCATGCTTATGTCTAAAGGCATGTAGACAAAATAGCTTGAGAGCTTCATCATTGTCTAATTTCTTAGCTTCATATGTTGCATCCACTTCTTGACAAGTTAGTAAATGTCGATCTCTAGTTGTTATGATAATTCGACTTCCCAAACCAAACCAATTATGATCTCCTGCTAAGTCCTCCATTTGTTGTCGTTGATCCACATCATCAAGAATAATAAGAACCTTCCTAGAGCAGAGCACATCCTTTATAGAGTTGATTCCTTTATTCAAAAGTCTTGAACTTGGTGGATTCAATTCCTTCAAAATTTGTGAGAGGAGTTCCATTCGTAAATAAGGTAGACCAAATTTTTGTGATTGTTCTCTAACATTTGAAAGAAAGCAACAACCTTCAAATTGAGTGTAGATCTAAAATAAACAACTTTAGCAATGGTTGTCTTACATGCCCGGCCCATTGCCGAAATTCATCAGAACATCAAATGATCGAGATAATAAAGAGATCCATTGCCTCTATGCAAGACTCCATCCCAACTAGGCCATTCATGTAGCTTGAAGATATGCCAACCAATTTATTCAAAATATCTCTAACAATTTCCTCAATAAGTTTAGATTCATGCCTGTCAAATTCGGGAACAGCAAAAAAAAGTAGGAATCCATAAACAGACAAAGAAAAAATAGTGAATATAAAAGTACTTAGATTGATTCTTCACAACTGGAAAATAAAATGTGTATTAAATCAAACTTAAAAAAGATCTTTGTTGAGATCTGAAGCTATTGAGATAAGATCTTTGTAAATACGAGATACCATGAACAAGCTAGAGCCACGTTGATATGAGTATCTGAAATCTTAACGGTCATGATCTTCAAGGATTGAGAACTAGTGAGATCAACAAGTACATGGCATTTACAAAATTTATCTATTTTCTTATAATTTTTTTTATATCGAGAAAATGGAACTCAACCATACATCTCTTTTGCCTCCCAGTGTAATGAGCTAATCAGCTTAAGAGAAAGGAAGAAACACATGTAATTGGAAAGAATTACTTATCCCATGAACCCTATCCAGAATTCACTCTCTTCCATTCTCATTTTTTCAAACTCCTAAAACGTAATTCACTCGTCCATTCTCATCCATTTATTTGCTCTTGTTAGAGTTTTGTTGGATGTCGAGTGCCTTGACAACGATGACTCAACATTGAAATTAAAAGGGAGAAGTTTTGGGAGTTTAATGACCGTAAACTACCAATATACAACATGTGATAGGGTTCTCTCTCTTACTTCTGGCATTATTATGAAAAGCGAGAGGAGAATAAATCTCTTCTCTCGCTAATTTTTTAGAAAGAATTCCAATCTATTGAATTGTTTTCCTTGAATTTCTTTTCTTTCATGAAAGTATGAGAGTTAAGGTACTTATGTTGTGACAACAAAATGATTCTCGTGTATCGTGCTCCATTCATGACTTGAAACCAGAGTTTTTTTTGATTGAAATAACAAGAAAAGGATCCTTGAGCATCCCCAGAAGGTAACCGAAATCCTCTTTTTTTCCTATGTCTTACCAAATTGAGCATGTCATTCTCCAACCAAAGTGAATGCGGAGAAGTTCGAGTTGTTCATCCATCTCTTCTTTCACCCTCTCTACATCTCAATTATCACTTAGGATCACTAAACTCTGGCCGTTTTCACGTTTTTACAATAGTGACCTAAAAGCTTTTAAATCTCACATTTTATGTTGTTTTGGGAGGAAGAATGAGGAAAAAAGCCAGATCAACCAAATGATATAGCGTATATCCATTTACGCATATGCATATAAAAAAAGAGTTCATTTTTTATAATTCACCTGCAGTATTCATGATACCTCCAACATATATATCAAATGATTAAGCGGAGGCTCATCCGACTAATGAAAAGAAGAAGCAAACGGAATGAAAGAATTACTATTTAGGAATCCCATCGAAATTGTGGCTAATTCGGTTAAAGCCTCCCTCCACTTGACCACTTTCCATCTTCTCCTGTACATTCGTTCATGCTTTGCAAATGCCTCGGCCAACTCCACGATTGATGTCTTACGTAGAGAGGGATCCCGTTATAGAAAGCGGTGGGGCTATGTCCCATAACTTTGGCCTTTCGATAATCTTGGCTAACTCATCGGACGCAGTAGGAAGCATAGTTGTCGGAGAAAATGATTATGGAAAACCTCGATTCTTGATGGCGTTTAAGAGTAATGGAGATATTTGTTCTCTACTAAGTCGGTCATCCATGAAAGTATTGATTCGTTTGACCAGCGCGGTGTAAAGATGATCGGTGAAGCTTTTCACGGTGTCTCTTCTACGAAACTAATAGAAGACATCATACTTCCATTGATGGGTGGAAGAAGAAGAAGCCATTAGAGAAATGGAAGAAGATAAAGCCTTTTGATTTATCATCCCGCAAAAATCAGGCCAGTGAATATCTATTAGGTTAAGAGTAATAAATTCAGGTGGGTACACCATTGATGAAGGGTCCACATCTTATTGAAGCCACAAATTCAAATGCGATGTCGATAAGTCGATAACACATGGCTTAATTTGAATTTCATGTTACTTAATTTTATTTTTTGATTTTTGTCTTTTCTTGGTTCCCTTGGAATTGAAATTAAAATCTACTATAATATCATATAATACCATCTTATCTAATTGCTAAGTTCTAGTGCATTTGATAATGATTTTAGAGGACTTTTCTCACCATAATCTTGACACGTTCCCGATGGCTGCAGTCCAACTTCCCTTAGACATTGACTTGTCTGTGAAACTTGGGATCCCCCGAATGGAAAAGAATTACAATCTTTGTGATTTCATCAAACACCCGCTCGAAGAAGCATAGTTTTTTCCAAGAAAATAATGACGAAGAGCCTCGATCGATCTTCAGTGCTTGTAGGAATGCTGGAGATTTATTTTCGCCTTTTGACAATTTTGGGTACAACGTGGAGATGGAGATGGCGGTAAAGCAGGCGGGTATCTTCACCTACGAAACTAAGGAAGACATGATATGATACTACCTCCATGTGGGTAGAAGAGGAAGAAGAAGAAGAATAAGCCATTACGAGTTGGAAGACCTAGTAGCTTGAAATTTGGGAGGCGTAGCTTGAGAAGGTAGTTGTGGATGGGACCAAAGAAAATAAATAAACAAAAATCAAAATTTCGGGCGGGTTAAGTTTTGAACCTCTTTTTTTTTTTTTGACCTTAAGGTCTAGTTTTTATATTACGGAATGAAAAAATAATAAGAACCGGGATGGACATATGAGACGAATTGAGTCCCGAAAGAGTACAGTACTACATTCATAGATATATAAAAAAATTTATTTTTACATACAATATCAAGAATAAAAATAAAAAAAAGAAAAAAGATAAAAAGGAAATACAAATGGAAGATTGAAAATAGAATATCAAGATACCAAATTTGTCCAATCTTCCAAAAAAAGTAAAATCAAATATCAAAAGAATTACAAAATATGAAAATAAATAAATAAATCTACCCTCATTTTCTCTCAACTTTCTTTTCTTTTTCTTAGCTATTTTTTGGCATAAAATTACTAATCTTCATCTCTTTTTTTAGTTTATCTTTTAATAAGGTAATTTTCTACTTGTTTTTTTATGTTATTATCATTTTATTATGGTGATTGGTTTGTTGCTTGTTATGGAATGAATTTCAACCTCACAGATAAACTCTCCTTATAGAGCGTGGGAGTGAAGATTTGTTAAAGGGTGGTTAGAAAAGATGTTTAAATATAGGAGAGAAAGAAGTCAAATAAAAGAACAAGATTTAAATAAACAACTTTGTAGAATAAATTTAGGAGAAGAATTAGATATAGGATGTAGAGATGAATTTATAGGGAATATAGCAAACCCAATAGACATAAACAACCTTTTAGAAAGAAAATCTAGAACTTATTATAGAAACCAACCTTTTTAATACAAGATATAGAAAACACGGAAATATTGGATAAAGAAGAACCAATTATAGTAAAAAACAATGTAAATGTTATTTATGTGGGCAAGAAGGTCATATAAAACTTGAGATGTCTGAGGCGAAAAAATTGCCAAGATGAGCGAAATAGAAAAACCCAAATTAAAATTAGACTGTAAAGAATATGAAATAAATAGTGACAATGAAGAACTAGTTAGTGAATTAGATTTTGAGAGTGACAATTCTAGTATATATAGCTTAGAAGATGAAATAGAAGAATTCTTTTAATTTTAAATAATAACTTAGGAAAATTTTGTAAGGTGGTTAAGTAGGCAATTTATCATAATGAATTGATTATTTATGACTAACTTTTGTGTACAGAAAATGGCTCAAGGAGAAATTCAAAAGCAAAAACTTTTCAATTTGGAACCGTTACTTTCGTAAGTTTTAAACACGAGCACTTGATTTCGGTCTTTGTATTCTCAAAACCTTTTGAAGAACATAAAGTTATTGATGACTAACCTTTGGTCTTTAAAACTAAAACTTTCAAAACCAAAATTTAGAATATATGGAAAAACCATTTCGCTTTAGCCCAACATTTTCAAAAATTACAGAACCAGTTTATTGTTTTAAAAATGAAGAAGAATTCAAATGCTTATAAACCCGAGAAGCGAAAACAAAATTAGGATTTAAAAGCGAGTTAGAACCTTTGAACAATTCCGTAAAATTTGAGTTAATTAATATAATTAGAAAATCAACCCTTCTTCAGAGCCGGTCACTATAAGAAAAAGACCTATCTTAACGAGTTCTTGTTGTCATCGTATGTGTTATATGTCATCATAACTTCCTAGTCTTATATGTCATCTATTGGAAGTGTCAAGGTAGGTGTATCGGCAACCTTGACATATATAAATGTCAATGAATGTGTTTTCTATTAATCAATATAACTTCTTTCTACCCTCATATGTGTCAAGGTTTGTGTTCAAATAAATCATGGTTTCTTTAAAAAATATGTCAAGGTAAGGATCTTCCACCATAGATTATAAATTGGAATTAGAAGCATATGCCATGATAGCCTTTGAAATTTAAAAATAAGATTTTTAATGTTGCAATGATATGATGCAAAATAACTTGTTGGCATATTTAAAATTGTTGCTTAATTTAAACACTTAATACAAAATATACCTTGTTTTCATAACTAAGACTTTATCTTATTAACCACAATCACCATATAAATATGCATGTAGCTATTAAAAACACATGTACATATATTGTGTTAATTTAGAACAAGTTGTCTCCCTTTCAATAATATACAAACAAAATAATATATTCAAAAGAAGCTAAAGCAACTGCTTAGAACAAAGATACCAAAGATAATATAAATCGAGAGTTCTATTTATAATACATACATCAAAATAAAAACTCATAGAACCAATAGATAAATTATACAACCAAAGTATTAATAACCCATGTATGTATATACATCTTTAAATGTCTCTATGCAAACCACCTTGAGTCTTTCATTACCACGACACATGGCAAAAAAAATAAATAAGCAAATAGCCTTTAATTAATTATTAGTTGAAGATGAAATCCATGTAATAAAATCTTAGTAACTACACAAGCTTTAATCTTACCAAAATAACAAGCGCACAACCAAAAATATATTAGTGCGTAACACATTCGTATATACATCTTGAAATCTCTGTAAAAAATACCATGCATCTTGAGTATTTCATTAACTGATACCTATACCAAATAAAATAAGGAAATAAAAAAATGATATTAACTAATTATTGGTATAAGATGAAACCCCATGTAATGAACAATGGTTCATTGTCCTCAAATTCAAGGCACCAAACGTAGAAAGACAAGTTTTTGGAGGTTCCTCATACTATTTAGGGATTAGTGGAGTTTGATGCTACCTATTCTCTTGTGGCAATGACTGTAACACCCCAACCTGAATACCATTGCTTCCTATAAGGATTTTAGCGAGGTGTCACTGAATACCATTAGTGGAGTTTTTCATATATGCTTTCGTATGCGTTCATATTTTGTGCTTGTCATATCATACTTTTTATCTATTCATTCGTGTATTCATATATTCATATCATTTTATGTATTTACTACGTCATTCATTCTTTTCTTAGCATAAATTCGGGTATTTCATATTTATCACTTATCCATGTATGCTCTGTTATGCTCTAGACTCTTTGTATTCTCTTATTAGACTGTTATGAAATAACTAGATGGTCTCAGGAAACAAGGGAAACAAAAACAGAAAAAGAAAACTGGTTTGAACAGGGTCCGGTTCACTACTTTCAAATTTCAGCAAGGTTGTGAATCCCACTTGTCCTCCACAGGCATAAATCTAGATTCTTGACTCAATGGGCTTTCCATAGAGTCCAAGAACACCTCAAACGGAGTTCGGATGAAAAAGTTATGGTCGTTCGAAGTTAGAGGCACAAAATTGGAAAATTTTCGCACATGGTGCGAAAATTCTACTGTTCATGGGTGCGAAATTTCGCACCAGTTCATGGGTGCGAATTTTCGCATGGGTGCGAATTTTCGCACCAGTTCATGGGTGCGAATTTTCGCACTACTGTTCATGGGTGCGAAATTTTCGCACTCGTGTGCAAAAAATTTCCAGTTTTGTGTCTCTAACTTCGGACGAGCATAACTTTTCGTCCAGGAACTCCGTTTACCAGGTGTTCTTGGACTCTATGGAAAGCCCATTGAGTCAAGAATCTAGATTTATGCCTGTAGAGGACAAATGGGGTTCTAGCCTTGCTGAAATTTGAGAGTGGTGAACCCGACCACATTCGAGCCATTTTTCTTTTACGTTTTGTTTCCTTTGTTTCTGAGACCATCTGGATTATTTCATAACGGTCCTGAGAATACAAAGTCAAACATAACGGCTGCTCCCATCAGATAAGTATTCTAGCACAAATTTCCCAAAGAAGAAAAACCAGTAGAAATCGAAGCGAAACGAAATAGGAAACCAAAGCAAGAAAGCGGGGCATGTTTATTAACCTCAAAAACCAAAAATAAAAATCATTGGCAGAAGTAGCGGGTTGCAAGCATCTTAGTCTAGGCCCTTCACATATTTAACAACTTTAGGCTGTGGTGAGGTTGTTGTCTTCCTTCTTTCTTGCCCCTCCTTCTTTGTCATCATTTTCTCACCCTCATTCTTGTTACCTTCTTCTCTGACAAGACTAGGAAGAAGAACCCATTTGATAAACTCAAAGGAGCAAGTCATTACGAAAATGTGCACTTAGGGGAAGGAGAAACCATTTTATAAGAAACCCGACAAAGCGGATCATTTTGAAAAATAAGAATGTAAGGGAACTCAAAATCCTAACCTACCCACTCTTATAATCCGAAGGAAAAAAGCGGTTTTCTTCTCAGCCTAGCCTACCCATTTGAGAAGATATATAAGAATCGAGCCCAATTTCTCACCTTCCGGATTTCAAAAGAAATCCTGCAATAGTAATAAAATCAAACTAAGATCCCTCCTTGAATATGGAAATCAATGTCCAAACAAGGCCTTGGAGTGCACCATCCAAAAAACATGAAATACTGTAGGCAAAAAACATGTATAAAGCATCAAACAAATACTTACAAAAACATTGCTTAATCTCGAATCGATCATGATACATTCAATTGTTCGCTCATTTGTTCATATACCAATGCCATGGTATTAACTATTAAAACATGTCACTGGATTCGATCATTCATTCTTCTAACAAAAAGAAACGACCTCAAATAGTCGAATATATACAAAAGATATCTCATTGAGTAATTTCATCAAGCATAGCGCATTCATTCACTAATAATTGCTGCATACACACACATGAACATGTTGAGCACAGATTCATATACAAACAACAACAACAAAAAAAAAAAGGACATTAAACACATGAATCTCATTTCTTCAACATTCGATTCTCATCAGATGTGAAAAATAGAGTAAATCACAAACTTCGAAAATTATTCCCGGCAACTACACCATACATATTAGCGGCATTCACATCGACATTGTTGTATCCAACGATATATTCTTTGAAATCTATCCGACCACACTGAAAGCCAAGCGAGTCTCCCCAATCTTGTCAATTGAAACACAATAGTTCAAGCAAAACCATAAAAATCAATTCATTAAAAATTCAAATTTCTGAACCAAAAAAAGAAAAATCGGAGTCCATTTTTTTATTACTTTCCCACACGCCTCTCAACCCGCCTTCAGGCACCTTCCTCCCGGATCTAGGCCACAGTTGTTCTCCAGAACAGATTCAGATCGTATTGCACTTTCATGGAGGTGGTTTGTTAACTCAACGTCTCTACTATGCCTTTTCATGAATCTTAACAGCCCTTCTTCGTTCCGACTGCGATCTGTCCTTTAGATGTAGTCTCGTATTTTGGAGCAGTCTTCCGTGACGTCTGAAAGAACCGTCGGCGAATCATGTGGGTTTGGGCCGGGCGGTTGCGGGGTCGACGTGAGCCGTGGCTGAAGAAATGCGCCGGTGTGTGAATTTGAGAGGTTTATTGAGCCTCTTGGAGATGCTCTGATGATGTGAAAAAAAGGAGGGAGGAAATTGGCGGTCTTTGAAAAAATAGGAGGGAGAGGGAATCTTGCTCTAAAAGGGAGATAGTTTACGTAATGAAATACACAATATTGACATATATTGTCATAAGTCGAGGTTCCATCATCCCAAAATCATGAATGAAGTTTATATCATCATTATTGCTTTGAAGTAAGTTATATATGTCATAATTGCTAATTTAAATACACAATATTGACATATATTGTCATAAGTCAAGATAATATATGTCAAGAATTGCATTTTTTCTTGTAGTGAGTTTGACAAACTTTTAGTTAAAAACAAGTTCGGACCTGATATTTATAATATTATAGAATCTTACTATTTAGATAAATTTTATGAAAAAGTGTTTAAGAACCAGTGTATATTATATGAACAATTTAAAACCAAAGCAGTGGAATTAAGCAGGATATATGGCTTACCATGATCTTTGATTTATTTTCGTTGTTTATTTAGCTTATGTAAATATGTCTCTTAGATCAAAAATATTTAGAACTCTGTCCACAGATTGATGGATCAAGGGATTTTGAAAAACATGTTACCTTCAGTGTTTATCAAGTACTATTAATTTTTCTGAAAAGCCCAGAAAATATTGTTCAAAATCTTTTTCGACGAAGCTGCATGAATCTTCTCTTTTAAAACCATACCACCTTTGTTTAGAACTGATGGAAGCACTGTACCTGCTTATCATCATGTATATATTATTAAACCTTTGTACTGACAACAACTTTGAATGTGAAATGACGGGTGCAAAGAATTTCTATATTACAATAGATTTAGAGATTTTTCAAATTTTGATTTTAGAACAACTGGAAATAAAAATTTTATCTTATTGAAACTGACCATGTCAATTTGGAGAACCAATGGACAGAAAAATTTTCAACGAAATTTTTATAACTTAGAAGAAACGGTTTTATTAACCGACTTTGGGCGAGATTCACGAGTTATCATACGTCGATGCGCAAACAGGAAAGTCTGAATCTTGAAGGGTTAAGCGTGGAAAATGCAATGGAAGGATAATGAAAGACATCAAATCCTGCAAGCGATGATCAGCTACGCAAAATAAGCGTGTGACTTTTCGGAGCAAGCTTATCTCATGATAGCGAAGACAAAAGCAAAGGCGTCAGAAATTTGAAAAGTTTGAATTTAGTTTTAACATTTATTATAGATAGATATTCTTTTTACTTTCCAACTTTTCATTAATGAGTTGTAAGGCATTTATTGTCCTTTAAGGACAAGTGACATAAACATTTATTGTTAGGTAGATTTTTACTTTTCAATTTGTCCTTTGGTTTGTCATTGTCTACATAAATTTGAGGTTTGAGCATACGTAGAAGGAATGAGTTTTAAGAGTTGAATAAGTTAGAAGTTGTATAGAGTTGAGTGAGAGTGAAGGAGTTTGTACAGAAAGTTTGAATCAATAAAATTGTAAGTATTTCATTCATATGACCTTTTTAAACCAATAAGTCAAGTTTTATATGACCTTCTTGCCCACATAAATAACATTTACATTGTTTTTTACTATAATTGGTTCTTCTTCTTTTTATCCAATATTTTCCAGGTTTTCTATATCTTGTATTAAAAGGTTGGTTTCTATAATAAGTTCTAGATTTTCTTCTAAAAGGTTGTTTATGTCTATTGGGTTTGCTATATTGGTTCAGGGTGTTTAAGGATTTTATTGATTCAAACTTTCTGTACAAACTCCTTCACTCTCACTCAACTCTCTCAAACTCTATACAACTTCTAACTTATTCAACTCTTAAAACTCATGCCTTCTACGTATATAGAACCTCTTTTATAGACTCTTACAAACTAAAAGGAACAAAATTGAAAAGTAAAATCTACCTAACAATTAAATATTTAAGGCCACTTGTCCTTGAGACTGATAAATGCCTACAATCATTAATGAAAAGTTGGAAAGTAAAAAGAATATCTATCTATAATAAATGAAAGTTGAAACTTAAATTCAAACTTTTCTTTAAATTATGACACGTTCCTTTTTGCTTTTGTCTTCTTGCTAGCTTGAGATAAGCTTGGTTCTGAAAAGCTACTACAGGCTGGTTTTTGCAGTTTGCAGAGTTGACTACTGTTTGCAGGATTTGATGTCTTCATTATCCTTCCATTGTATTTTCCACGTTTGCATAACTCTCTGCATCTAGACTTTCCCAGAAGTTTGCGTCATCGGCGGCGTGCTGATAACTGGTAGATACGCTGAAAGTTGGTTAATAAAATCTGTTCTTACGAAGTTATAAAAATTTTTGGGTTGAAATTTTTTTCCTAGCAGTTGGGTTCTCCCGAATAGACATGGTTGGGGTTTCTCAATAAGATAAAAATTTTTATTTAAGTTTGTTCTAAATCAAAAGCGAAAATCTCTAAATCTATTGTAATACTCGAAGTGCAGATTGTTTCACATTCAGGTTGTTGTTGGGGTATTAAAGGTTCTTTATTGTGTTTGATATAGACATGATGATAAGTAGGTACAGTGCTTCCATCGGTTCTAAACAAAGGTGGTATCGTTTCAAAAGATATATCTACATGAGTTTCAGTTCTAAAAAGATTTTGAACAATATTTTTCAGTTTTTCAGGAAAATTATTAGGTACTTGATAAATACTAGTTAAAAATATGTTTTTCAAAATCCCTTGATCCATCAATTCAGGGATGAGTTCTAAATATTTTTGATCTAAAGAGACATATTTACATAAGCTAAATAAACAACGAAAAAATGTCGGGATCATGGTAGCCATATATCTGTTTTAATTCACTTATTTGGTTCTAAATTGTTCATATAATATACCTTTGGTTCTTAAACACTTTTTCATAAAATTTATCTAAAAGTGAGATTCTATAATATTATAAATATCAGGTAGAACTTGTTTTTAAGCTAAGTTTGTCAAAGCTGTTGAGTAAGCAAAGCTGATTTTCTAATCATATTCATTAAATCGGTTTTACTAACATTGTTCAAAACTCGACTTTGATTTAAACCGCTGTATGGTTTCTTGTTTTCTTGGTTCTTAAGCATTTGGAATTTTCGAGTTTTACAAAAACAATAAAGCGGTTTTGCTTAATTTTTGAAAATGTTGGGTTAAAGTGAAATGGTTTTCCATAAGCATATTCTAAATTTGGTTTTGTAGTTTTGAGTTTTAAAGACCAAGGTTATCAACAACCTTTATGTTCTTGGGTTTGAGAATCTAGCCTGAAAGTGAAGGTTTGGGTTTAAAACTTCATTTTTAAAGTAGCAGTTCCAAATTGAAAAGTTTTTGCTTTTGAATTTCTCCTTTGAGCCATTTTCCTGTACACAAAAAGTTAGTCATAAATAAATCAATCATTTATATAAATCTATCTACTTAACCAATCTTTAAAAATTTTCCTGATTATTATTTAAAATTAAAAAGAGTCTTCTATTTAAATCTTCTAAGCTATATATACTATAATTGTCACTCTCAAAATCTAATTTACTAACTAGTTCTTCATTGTCACTATTTATTTCATATTCTTTTATTAAATTAATTTTAATTTGGGTTTTTCTATTTCGTTCATTTGGCAATTTTTTCAGTTCAGGACATTTAGGTTTTATATGACCTTCTTGCCCACATAAATAACATTTACATTGTTTTTTACTATAATTGGTTCTTCTTCTTTTTATCCAATATTTTCCAGGTTTTCTATATCTTGTATTAAAAGGTTGGTTTCTATAATAAGTTCTAGAGTTTCTTCTAAAAAGGTTGTTTATGTCACAGTGGGTTTGCTATATTCCCTATATCTATCTCTACATCAATATATAATTTCTTCTCCTAAATTTAGTCTTCTGAGAGTTGTTTATTTAAATCTTGTTCTTTTATTTGACTTCTTTCTCCTATATTTAAACATTCTTTTTTTTCTAACCAATTTTTAACAAATTCTACTCTGCCTATATAAGGAGAGTTTTGTGTCGAGGTTGAAAATTCATTCCATAATCTAACTCTTGGTCCTTGTATTTTTAATATGTATTTATTTAAATATTTTTGGTATTCTATCTATCTTGCTTAAGAATTGCATATTTCCTAAATTTTGTTCATATTCTCTTATATAAGAAAGGTTACATAATTTATTTGTTCAAACATAAAGATATAATACAGGTTCATTTACATCCTCTTGGGTTGTTCTAAAAAATATATTTTTATAGGGTTATAAACACGGATATACTAAAATTATTTCCTTCCTGAAAATAACCTCTTTTGTTTTCTTGTTCCATGTTTCTAAAAATTGTAATACCGTTCCTCTAAATATTGCTTTTACAATATTCATAAATTTCTTGTTGGTTTGGAAAGCTGCTATTACACCATCAGAATTTAAAGATTGTTAAGGTTTTAATGGTTTTTCTAAGATCATTATTATTATCTATATCTAAAATTGGTCCATTTGTTCTATATTCATTTATTGGTTGTGAATAACTACTAGAAGGTTCTATTCTTGTTTTAAATTGAAGGCCTTGTCTAACTATTTATGTTTTTACATTTACAAATTCTTTTTCAATTTTATTTTCTTTTTCTTTTGTTATTTTTTCTTCATGTTCTTTTGACATTTCAGTTATTTCATTTATTTCTTCATCTTTTTCTGGAATATGTGGTTGTATTATAAATTGGTTTATTACTTCTATATCTAAAATTTTTTTAACTAGGTTTGATTGATAAAGTTTCGAAATTATTTGATCATCTAAATAATTATTACAAAACAACCAAGTTAGCTTTCACCCAAAAACTACAACAATTGCTTATACAAACACAGAAAATAGAATCAATAACATAGTTTCTCATTATACAAATAAAATAGAAGAAATAAAAGATAGTATAGTTAATGATTATTCAGAAAATTTAAAAAACTCATTAAAATTAAAAAACCTTTTAGTTCAAGCAGAAAAAATAGGAATTATAGGAGAAGACCCTCAAAAACATTGGAATATGAATAAAACAATTTGTAAAATACCAATAAAAACACAGATTTATTTATAAAACTTGAATGTGCATGTAACCTTGTAGATTCAAAAAATTTAAAATACAAATAGAAGAATTATTACAATAACCTTATTAAACCAAGTTTTAGTTCTCATAGATCAGTGGCATTTTTAGTTAGAAACCATAGTGAAGAAAAACGAGGAAAAGCTAGGATGGTAATTAATTATAAAAGATTAAATGATAAAACTTATGATGATGCATATAAAATACCCAATAAAGATTCTTTAATTAATTATATTCAAGGATGTAGATATTTTTCTCAATTAGATTGTAAGAGTGGATTTTGGCAAATACGATTAGATGAATATAGCGAGCCATGAATTTGTTTTTCTTGTCCTTGTAGCTTATATGAATGGAATGTAATGCCATTTGGATTAAAGAAACGGCTCTCAAATATTTCAACGAATGATGGATAGAATATTTGGTAAATATATTTCTTCTTGTAATGTGATGATATTCTTGTTTTCCAAAAATTTTTCGGGAACATATAAAACATTTAGAACTTGTTTTTGAAGAACTTATAAATTATGGCTTGATAGTTAACGAAGAAAATAAAGTTATTTAAAAATCAAATTGAATTTTAGAAGTTAGGAGTAGAAAATGGTCAGTAAAACTTGAGAACATATAGTACAAAAAATCAATAATTTTCAGAGACAAACTAGAAGATTTAAAACCGCTTCAAAGTTTTTTAAGATTGTTAGAATTATCTTAGACATATTAAAAACTAGGATCAATTATTTGGACCTCTTCTGATCAAAACCAAAATTCTGAGGGCAAAATGTTTTAACCGGGAAGATATTAAATTAGTCAGATAAAAGAACTTGTTAAAAATCTTGACTTTGCATCTCCGTTAGAGTGAATATAAAATAATCCCAAGCAGGATCTGAGTCAAATGGGATGGGGAGGAATTCTTTTAGCATTAACCAATAATTTAGAAGAAAAACTTTGTAGATATTGTAGTGGAACTTTTAGTGACTATCAAAAGAACCTTAGTTCAACAGATTTAGAAATAGAAGCTATAATTTTAGTTTTAGAAAAATTTCAATTATTTTTAAACCAAGAACAATTTACTTTAAGAACTGACTGAAAATATTAAAAAATTCTTTGAAAATAAAAATTCTTCAAAATTATCTACAAAAAGATGGATAAAATTTCTGAACGCTTTAATTGGTTTTAAACCCAAATTTGAACATATAAAAGGAAAGGATATACATGTATCAAGCTAAGGTATGTATTTATATAAATGATTGATTTATTTATGACTAACTTTTTGTGTGATGAAAATGGCCTAAAGGAGAAATTAAAGCAAAAAATTTTCAATTTGGAACCGTTACTTTAAATGAAGTTTTAAAACCCAAACTTTCATCACTTTTGTATTCTCAAAACCTTTGAAGAATATAAATTTATTGTTGATAACCTTTTGGTCTTTAAAAATCCCAAAACTTTCAAAACCAAAATTTAGAATATGCTTATGGAAAAACCATTTCAGCTTTAGCCCAAAATTTCAAAATTACAAAACCAGTTTATTGTTTTAGAAACTGAAAAATTCCAAATGCTTAAGAACCAAGAAAAACAAGAAAACCATATTAAGGATTTAGAATCAAAGTCAGAGTTTTTGAACAATGTTAGTAAAAACTACTTTATTTATGATTAGAAATTGCTTTGCTTACTCGAACAAATTTCTTGACAAACTTTTAGTTAAAACAAGTTCGACCTGATATTATAATAATATTATAGAATCTCACTTTTAGATAAATTTTATGAAAGTGTTTAAGAACCAAAGGTATATTATATGAACAATTTAGAACCAAAAATAAAGGGAATTAAACAGATATTATGGTCATTACATCCTCGATTTATTTTTCTGTTTATTTAGCTTTTATATGTAAATATGTCTCTTTTAGATCAAAAATATTTAGAACTCATCCTCGAACTAATGGATCAAGGATTTTGAAAACATATTTACTCTAGTTTATCAAGTACCTAATAATTTTCCCGAAAATCGAAAAATATTGTCTAAAAATCTTTAGAACTAAACCTGTAGATATATCTTTGAAACCATACCACCTTTGTTTAGAACCGATGAAGCACGCGTTCGCTATCATCATGTATATATCAAACACAACAATGAACCTTTAATACCACAACAACAACCTGAATGTGAAATGACCCGTGCAAAAGAATTTCCTGTATATTACAATAGATTTAGAGATTTTCAAATTTTTTGTAACACCTCGTCCCGGGAGAGTGTATAGTACATGATACTGTAGGGGTGTATAAGAGCACTAAGTGTCACATTGCAGTATTTTGGAGACTAAAGTAGGAAATGATAAATTATGGAAACCGAGATTTTTGTGTATTAAACCAAGGGTACAATGGTCATTAAGCAAATGGATATGGAAATTAGAAACAAATTAGAGATGGGCCATAGTAGAAATTGAATAAGTTACAATTGCAATAATTAAAAGATGAGGGTTATTTGCAATTAAATGAAATGCTAAAAAAATGGGAAAAATAAAACCAAATGTCATTTTGGTCTCCAAAAGGTTAGGGTTCACGGATTGAGGAGGAGAGGAGAGAGCCAAGAGCAAGAGGAAGAGAAGGAAGAGGAAGGAAGAGGAGAAGAAGATCAAGGTATGGAATTCTTATTTTTGGGTTTGATATGAATCCTAAGGTTTTCGGATGGTATTACTTTCTCCTTTGATCTGTGACAGCAAAAGTTCACAAACCTTTAAATTGTTAAGCAGGAGTAAACCCAAATTGGGAGAAATAAACTGGAATTACCAAATTATATGATGTGTAGAAGAATCAATGGACCTTAGGTAGTGTTCTTGGATTTTTCACCAAGGTTTTGTGTTTCGAGGTTCCAAAGCACCCAATTCAAATGTTGTGAGTTGTTTTTAGATGAATTTGTTGGTTTTTGAGGCTATGAATTATAGAAGCTATGAGTGAATTGGCATCAAAAAGTGGGAAAGATAACAAAACTGGCAATTTTTAAAGGTGTACTGCACATGAACAAGAGGTAACGTACACCCTATTCTGGTTTTCCTATTTCGACCAGTTTTCGTATTTTGGTTATAACTTGCTCATTTCTTATCCTATTTGAAACATTCAAGGCCAATTAAATAGACTTCATGAGAACCCAACCTAAAGAAATAGCATCAAGCCACCGATTTTAAGTGGCCCAAAAATTCACTCAAAGTGGGGCCATGTGCAAGAAAATTTGATTCCAGCTTTGGACATAAGAGTGGTCCGGTTGTTTCGACGAACTTGGAGTTTTGTGCGTTCAATCGTGATTCCAGTCTACTGTAACCCCTGAAGACCTTAAATTTTTAAAAGAGTATGAAGAGTGTGGCTAATTCTTGGAAGTACATTAAGTTATGCGATTAATATGTGCGTCATATTTGTTTGAGTTGTAGGTTAAAAGTAAAGGCGGGATAAGTGTGGAACTGTGCTCAAGTTAAGAAAGCAAAGAGGTGAGTGTTCTAAACTCATTTTTCCAAATACTAGTGTATTATTATTATTATTACAAACTGCTTATTATCTGGTATTTCATGGTTTTGAATGCAAACCATTTTCAAGAAGCAAGTAATGAATTAGAGCAAGCAAATGGTTTGTTTAAACCATTTTGAAGAAAGCATTGTTTGAATTCTGTAAACCATAATTAAGCAATGAAAGTAAATGGTTTTGAATGATTAAACCATTTTCCAAGCAAGCAAGCAAGTAAGTCAATGGTTTTTGAATTGTAAACCATTTTTTCAAGCAAGCAGACAAATAAGCAAGTAAGCAAATGGTTTTGAATAATTAAACCATTAATTTTCAAGCAAGCAAGCAAATGGTTTTAAATTGTAAAACCATTTTTCAAAGAGCAAGCAAGCAAGCAAAAAGAAAATTTGCGAAAACAAGGCCTTCCCTAGTTCTAAGCAAGCAACCGGTCGAGGCATTCCGTGACGTGAAAATTTTACGGTGTTAGGATTTCATGCATCAGAGTTTTGCCCGGTCGGCAAACTGGGGACATACATCATGCATTTAAAGGACCGTGGCACGCCAGAGGTATAAGGTTACGAGTCTAACTAAATTATGGTGATGGCGACACGAGGTCAATTCCACCCTGATATTCAATGAAAGGTGATGCGGACAAAGGTCCTTTCACGCACTCGCTGAGCACAGTTCCCGTGTTCACTAGTGGTATGATAAGCAAAATAATTCTAGCCGTCATGTTTTACAAGCACGATATACGCTTTGAAAATCAACCTTTGTCTCGATCGCCAAAGCCCTGAGAGTTTGTAAAGAACTCGCTGAGTCCATGCTCCCTGCTGAGATTTCAAACGATCGGCTGAGCCAAGCTCCGCGGGGATTTTTATTTTCAGCACGCTGGCCGGTACCCCCAAGCCTCTCATGGCATGAAAAGCTTTCGGTAAACTTTTTAAAGAAAGTGTTTGTGAGTTTTAAGAAACTTTTCAAGTAAGATAAAGCAAGCAAGCAAAAGAAATTTTGAGAAGTATTATAAACTTCTAAGCAAGCAAGCAATAAGAGTTTTATAAGCTTTTAAAGAAAAGCAAAGCAAGCAAGCAAGCAAAGAAAAGTTTTATAAACTTTTAAAAGCAAGCAAGTACAAAAGCAAGCAAGCAAAGAAAAGTTTTAGAAACTTTTAAAGCAAGCAAAGCAAAGTAAAGCTTCTGGAAAATAATTGTAAAAGAGAGTTTTTACATTTTTGAGATGTTTTCCGAAAGCAAAACCTTTATAAAAGCATACACTCACTGAGCTCGTTTAGCTCATTATTTTGTATTTTAAAAACTATTTTTCAGGTACAGGTACGTAAGACGCTGGAGCACAATAGGAGTTGTCCTGACATTGTACAAGTGCTGTAGATTAAGAATATTTTGTAAAGAAACACTTTGAATATGTATAATGGGAACATATGTATGTACATAGTTAGTTGTGAGAATGTGTCAAGTATGTCAAGCCGCCATGTTTGGATCTAGTATAAACTGATGTATACAGATTTGAATTATACTATGTGCACCGTCATTTTAAATTTTTCCTACGCTAAGATTTTACTCAAACTCAGCTTATAAATAAGCAATTTTTTATAGGAGTGTTTAAGAAGCAATATTGGCTTCGCTTCACAAGGATTTCTAGTCGTTAGAGGTAACGGCTGGGGATTTCTGTGGAGTGGCCAGCACACCCGCCGCCGGAAGGGGGGGTGGGGGTGTGTCATTTTTTATTTTAGAACAACCTGAAATAAGAAATTTTATCTTATTGGAGAAACCCCAACCATGTTAATTTGGAGAACCCGACCGTTAGAAAAAATTTTCAACCCAAAAATTTTTATAACTTCAGAAGAACAGGATTTTATTAACCAGCTTTGGGCATTCACCGCAGTTATCATACGCCGATGACGCAAACTTCGGGAAAGTCTAGATGCGTGAGTTATGCAAACGCGGGAAAATGCAATGGAAGGATAATGAAGACATCGTCCGCAGTCGCAGCGTCAACTCTGCAAACTCGCAAAACCGTACCAGAAAGTGCCTTTTCGTAACCAAGCTTATCTCGTTATTAGCAAGAAGACAAAAGCAAAAAGGAACGTGTCAAAATTTAAAGAAAAGTTTGAATTTAAGTTTCAACTTTCATTTATTATAGATAGATATTCTTTTTAATTTCCAACTTTTCATTAATGAGTTGTAAGGCATTTATTGTCCTTTAAGGACATGCCTCAAACATTTAAATTATGCCAGTAGATTTACTTCTTTCAATTTTGTCTTTTAGTTTGTAAGTAGTCTATAAATTTGAGGTTTGAGCATACGTAGAAGGAATGAGTTTTAAGAGTTGAATAAGTTAGAAGTTTTATAGAGTTTGAGAGAGTTGAGTGAGAGTGAAGGAGTTTGTACAGAAAGTTTGAATCAATAAAATTGTAAGGATTTCATTCATATTTCTTTTGTTCTTATTTTATTTTTTAAAGTTTATTTTATTTATTTAGGGGAACAAAGGGGTAAAAGATAAGCAAAGGGAAATGGAGTTTTGATTTTAAAATATTTTAAATAATAATAATTAACCTACATTGATTGACACACCCCCACCCCCTGCATCACATGGCGCAGCCGCCACTCACAAATCCCCACTGCTACTCTAACGTCTAGAAATCCCCGTGAAGCCAAGCCGCATTGCTTGCTTAAACCTCCTATAAATTTTGTTCTTTATTTTTCAGTTTAGATTTGCAAAATCTTAGCAATGAAACTTCGGCAAAGATGATTGCCGCACATATTCTAATTCCAAATCCCGTATAGCGATCCACTTACACTATATCCAAAATATGGCAACCAAAGATACTAAACATATTCTCACAATACTAAACTATGTACATTCATATGTTCCATTACATATTCAAAGTGTTTCCTTACAAAATATTCTTAATCTACAGCACTTGTACAATGTCAGGACAAATCCTATTGTGCTCCAGCGTCTTGCGTACCCGTACCTGGAAAATAGTTTTAAAATACAAAATAATGAGCTAAACGAGCTCATGAGTGCATGATTTTATTAAAGGTTTTTGCTTTTCTAAACATCTCAAAATGTAAAAACTCTTTTACAATTATTTTCCGTAGCTTTGTTTTCTGCGCTTTGAAAGTTTTCTAAACTTTTCTTGCTTCATGGAAAGTTTCTAAACTTTTCGCTTGCTTTGAAAGTTTCTAAAACTTTCTTTGCTTCTGCTTGCTTGTACTTGCTTGCTTTTAAAAGTTTATAAAACTTTTAATACTTGCTTGCTTGCTTTGCTTTTCTTTAAAAGCTTGTAAAACTCTTATTTCTTGCTTGCTTAGAAGTTTATAAAACTTCTCAAAATTTTCTCTTTCTTGTTTGCTTTATCTTGTTTGAAAATTTTCTTAAAACCTTTCACAAACCTTTTCTTTAAAAGTTTCACAAACTTTTTCATAAAAATGGGAGCTTGAGCTCAACCACATGCTTTGAAAATAAAACCCACGGGAGCTTGGCTCAACCGATCGTTTTGAAATCTAAACAGGAGCCTCGAGCTCAACCGTTGCTTAAAACTCTCCGAAGCCTAGGCGATCGGGGAACCAATGGCTGGATTTTTCAAAACCGTGACATATCATGCTTGTAAAACATCAACCACCGGAGGCCTATTTTGCTTATCATACCCTAGTGAACACGAACCTCAGGCTCAACCGTGCCGTGGAAGGACTCTTTGTCCGCGTCACCTTTTTCCTAAGGAATATGGTGGAATTGACCTCAGGTCGCCATCACCATACTCTAGTTAGAGCCTATAACCTTATATACTCCTCGTACAGTAAGACTGGCCTCCTTTTAAATGCATGATGGCGTCCTAAGTTTGCCGACTGTGCAAAACTACAATGCATGTATATGAGATCCTAACACCACCGTGCACGACGGAATACCTCCTCCACCATTGCTTGCTTAGAACTAGGGAAGGCCTTGCTTTCAAACTCTCTTTGCTCGCTTGTTTTCTGTTTTCAGAAATGGTTTTACACTTTAAAACCATTCACATTTGCTTCGTTTTTGTTTCTGAAAATTCACAGAATTATTCAAAACCATTTGCTTACTTGCTTCTTTGCTTAATTATGGTTTTACAATTTAAAACCAATGCTTGCTTTTCAAAAATGGTTTAACTCAAAACCATTTGCTTGCTTTTTAACTCATTGCTTGCTTCTTGAAAATGGTTTGCATTCAAAACCATGAAATACCAGTGTAAACAGTTTATAATAATAATAATAATACACTAGTATTTGGAAAAATGAGTTTAGAACACTCACCTCTTTGCTTGCTTAACTTGAGCACCGTTCCACACTTATCCCGCCTTTGCTTTTTAACCTACACACTCAACCGAATACGACGACAAATTAATCGCCTACGCATAACTTAACATACTCCCTAGACTTAGTCACTATCTTTGTACTCTTTAAAGCTAAGGTTCTAAGGGTCTGATTCCAACTGAATCACCCAATTGAGCACTGGAACTGGGTTACGTCCGAAACAACCCGGACTACTCTATGTCCAAAGCTGGAATCAGAATTTTTCTTGCACATGGCCCCACTTTGAGTGAATTTTTGGGCCACTTAAAATCAGAATTTGACGATGCCTATTTATTTAGGTTTGGTTTTCCTTGAAGTCTATTTTAATTGGCCACTTGAATCACTCAAATCGGATAAGAAATGAGCAAGTTATGGCCAAAATACGAAAACTGGTCGAAATAGGAAAAACCAGAACAGGATGTAAATTGCACACAACCGTTCATGTACCGGGTACACTTTTGTTGGTGGGTGTACCGGGGTACACTACTGCTCATGTACCGGTACACCTTCCAAAATTGCCCAGACTTTGCTTATTTTTCCCACTTTTGATGTCAATTCACTCCATACAACTTCTATAATTCATAATACCTCAAAAACCAACTTGGAATTCATCTTAAAACAATTCCACAACACTTAAATTAGTGCTATGGAACCTCAAACCTCAAAACCTTAGGTGGAAATCCAAGAACTCAACCTAGGTCCACCAATTCTTTTTCAAACCACATAATTTGATGATTCGATGTCTATTTTCTCCCAATTGGGGTTTTACTCTCATAACCCCAACAATTCAAAGGTTTGTGTGAGCTTTGCACAAAACCTAGACCAAAGGAGCTTCTAATCTCCATACCAAAGTCCTAGAAATCCAATACACTTGATTCTAAGACAACAACATACCCGATTGCATTTCTCCTTCCTTCTTCCTCATCTCTTCCTCTTCTTGCTCTCTCTTTCTCCACCTCTACGGGTTTGCTAGGGCAAACTTTTGAGACCAAATGAATTTTGCTTTATTTTTCCCATTATTATAATATCAACTTATCATAAATTGCAACTTAAAACCTCATCTCTTAAATTTTGTAATTGTAACTTGTTTTAATTGTATTGTGGCCCATCTCTACTTGATTATGATTTCCAATCCTTTTGCTTAATGACCATTGTACCCTTGGTTTAATACCACAAATTCCGGGTTCCATAAACTTTCATTTCCTACTTTAGTCTCCAAAATACTACAGTGTGACACTTGGTATTCTTATACACCCCTACAGTATCATGTACTATACACTCTCTCGGGACGGGGTGTTACATTGATCCTGTTGTTATTATCTTTCTTATACAAAAATGAAAATTTTTCTTAAAAAATCAATATTTGAAACCCATGTTTTGAAAGCGGAATTTTAAAACTAGAGTCTTTAGTCTTAACCCATGACCTTTGACCCGTTTTAGCCGAGGATAGGCGTTTGACCTCTTATACCAAAAACAAAACCCTTCTCACAAAACTCTCCCCAAAACACCCTGATTTAAATTAAGAATAATAAAACATCACTTCGTGTCATAGGATAAACCCCCCACCAAGACCAGACAAAGTCTCCCTCAAACGCCTATCCTGGGGTGAAACGGGTCAAAGGTCATGGGTTAAGACTAAAGACTCTAGTTTTAAAATTCTGCTTTCAAAACATGGGTTTCAAAGATTGATTTTTTAAGAAAAATTTTCCTTTTTGTATAAGAAAGATAATAACAACATGATCCATGTAGGTTAATTATTATTATTTAAAATATTTTAAAATCAAACTCCATTTCCCTTTGCTTATCTTTTTACCCCTTTGTTCCCTAAATAAATAAAATAAACTTTAAAAAATAAAGAAATATGAATGAAATACTTACAATTTTATTGATTCAAACTTTCAGATAAACTCCTTCACTCACTCAACTCTAAACTCTATACAACTTCTAACTTATTCAACTCTTAAAACTCATTCCTTCTACGTATGCTCAAACCTCAAATTTATAGACTACTTACAAACTAAAAGACAAAATTGAAAAGTAAAAAATCTACCTAACAATTAAATGTTTGAGGCCACTCGGTCCTTAAATAATAAATAAATGCCTTACAAACTCATTAATGAAAAGTTGGAAAGTAAAAAGAATATCTATCTATAATAAATGAAAGTTGAAACTTAAATTCAAACTTTTCTTTAAATTTTGACACGTTCCTTTTGCTTGTCTCTTGCTAGCCTTGAGATAAGCTTGGCTCAAAGTCGCCACGGCCGGTTTTTGCTTGCGAGTTGACTACCGCTTAAGTGTGGATTTGATGTCTTCATTATCCTTCCATTGCATTTTCCACGTTTGCATAACTCTTCTCGCATCTAGACTTTCCGTAAGTTTGGGTCATCACGACGATGATAACTCCGGTGAATCAGCCTAAAGTCAGGTTAATAAAATCCTCGTTTTTCTAGTTATGCAAATTGGGTTGAAAATTTTTTCTAACGGTTGGGTTCTCCAAATTGACATGGTTGGGGTTTCCAATAAGATAAAAATTTTTATTTCTGGTTGTTCTAAAATCAAAATTTTGAAAATCTCTAAATCTATTGTAATATACAGGAAATTCTTTCAGACGGTCATTTCACATTCAAAGTTGTTGTCGGGTATTAAAGGTTCTTTACAGGTTTGATATATACATGATGATAAGGTGCACTGCTTCCACGCTCTAAACAAAGGTGGTATGGTTTCAAAAGATATATCTACATGAGTTTCAGTTCTAAAAAGATTTTGAACAATATTTTTCAGTTTTTCAGGAAAATTATTAGGTACTTGATAAATACTAGTGAAAAATATGTTTTCAAAAATCCTCGATCCATTAGTCTTCGTGGATGAGTTCTAAATATTTTTGATCTAAAAGAGACATATTTACATAAGCTAAATAAACAACGAAAAATAAATCAGGATCTTGGTAAGCCATATATCCTATTTTAATTCCACTGTTTTTGGTTCTAAATTGTTCATATAATATGCACTGGTTCTTAAACACTTTTTGTGACGCCCCAAATCCGGGGTGTCCGTTGACTACCCGTCAACCTGCGGAAATTCTATATGTCTCGTTTTACGAGACGCACACATGAGTAAAATAGCCACATGGGGCCCATACATCCATACTCATAAAACACATATCTCAACTATATTTTCATAGTTTTCATGTTTGTTCTACAAAAAGATTTATACATAGGTACAAAAATTTTCTTAAAGCCACATTTCGGCTTTCTTCTCAAAAGATACCTCTACTGCGTACCGTCTCCCTGGATAGTCCCTGTACCTGAAAGGGGGTCCCACGACGGGTGAATGTGCCCAAGAAAGTTTTCCTACAAGGTTACTCTCACCTAAAATGCATATGCAATGGCATATCTAAACAATCAATCACATTCCATACAATTATTTTCTATATGAAATGTCTATATTATGCATGAGATGCACCCTCATGCTCACCAATTCGAGTCCTTAACCGACTCCCTCACACCCGGAATGCCATAAATGTGAAATAAAACCGCCACACACCCCCGACTAAACCATTGAAAACCCTCCCAATTTATTTATCAAAAACCGATTTGATTCTTTTCCTTTTATTTTCAGGCTACTTGATTCGGTTTACACCGCAGGACGCCGCACGCCTTTTCAACATTTTCACGAACTTGCATCGCTTCGGATTCATGTCTAACCGTTGAATAACCTATGGGACTTTCACCTCGGGGGGATCTACCCCAACTTGTCTCGCCCCAAAAACATGTAATTTATCATTTCGACATTTACACTGTGAATCTCTCTCTACCTCGACTTTGTCCCATTTTTCCCGAAGTTCAATGACCCATTCACCAACACTGATGAATAACCTTACCATGCACCCACACCCACCCGACGATGTGACTGCATATGAAATGCATGATGCCAATGCATTTTCCTCATGTTACATGCACGAATGAGCACTACATGAAACATTTAAACCATGGAAAATTATAATTTATACATATAATCTAATTCCTCCATGCAAAATATATTAATACATCAAAAGCATGCATCAATATCACAATTCCACACTTAGCATGTTATTCAAGCAATCAAGCCATAACACAACAAGGTCTCAACTTTGGACCATTCAACAGGTACCGCACGGCCCTTCACAAACATGAACCATATTGGTTCCAATCATCATATCTCATCAACAAATCACAACATCTAAACTTTCGCTCTCTAGTAAAACCTAACTCCCATAAACATGCAACCGGTCATAAAATCCATACCCCTTAGTCCCAAGGCTTGGAACTAATTCACATGGCCTCTCATGGCCTCCCATAAGCAACCCCTACCATTATAAAGCCTTTAGGCTGTGCAAACCAAGCAGGGAAAATATCCTACCTCTTAGAGTTTGTCGAAACTCCAACTTTTTGGTGTCCACACGTAGATCCCACTGCATGCACCAACTTTAGTACTCGAACTTTTGAACGTCGATCGCCCGAAACCCGGGAAAATCCTCCTTTTCCCTTTCCTTCCTTCTCCTTTTCCTCCCTTTTCTCTACGACTTTTCCTTCTTTTGTTTTCTTTCCCTTCCTTTCTTTTCTTTTTGCTTTTCTTTCCTTTTCCCTTTTCTTCTCATTTTCCTTTCATTTTCCACTTTCCATCTCTTTCTCCTCGTGACTTTCTCCCTCCTTTTTGAATCATTATACGTATTTACAAACACGGTGAAATCTCCTCCTCTCCTTCCTCTCAAACCAATTGTGTGGCCTTCCTTTTTCCATCATTTTCCTTTTATTTTATAATTCCTTTATGACATCATCATTTACATGGCCTGAATGCGAGCCATGGAATCATTTCCCATGTGCTCAATGTGAGCCATTCCTTATGCCAAGGTCACAGCACCTTGAGGTGCCATATGTGCCATCTTCTTATTCCTACACGTGTCATCCGACACCCCACGTCCCGAAAAGCGTGAAACTCGACCACCCCACCTAACGAATTCGACTGGTAGCTAAATTCCTCATGAGACGATTTCCAACTGAGAACCGCTTCACATCCGAGATCTAGAAAAATTCCGGATTTTTACCGAAATTACGATTTTGCCCATTTTTAGAAAATTGGAATTTTCTCGGGTCTTACACTTTTTCATAAAATTTATCTAAAAAGTGAGATTCTATAATATTATAAATATCAGGTCCGAACTTGTTTTTAATTACAAGTTTGTCAAACTGTTTGGTAAGAAGGGCTGATTTTCTAATTATATTAATTAACTCAGCTTTGCTGACATTGTTCAAAGGTTCTAACTCTGTTTTTAAATCCTTAATTTTGTTTTCTTGCTTTTCTTGGTTCATAAGCATTTGGAATTTTTCAGTTTCTAAAACAATAAACTGTTCTCAGAATTCAAAATGTTGGGCCATATCGAATGGTTTTTCCATAAAGATATTCTAAATTTTATTGAAAAGTTTGGGGTTTAAAGACTGGGGTTATCAAATAATAACTTTATGTTCTTCAAAAGAATGGAGAATACAAAGACCTAAATTGAAGGTTTTGGTTTAAAACTTCATTTAAAGTAACGGCTCCAAATTTGAAAAGTTTTTGCTTTTGAATTTCTCCTTTGAGCCATTTTCCTGTACACAAAAAGTTAGTCATAAATAAATCAATCATTTATATAAATCTGTCTACTTAACCAATCTTTACAAAATTTTCCTAAGTTATTATTTAAAATTAAAAGAATTCTTCTATTTCATCTTCTAAGCTATATATACTAGAATTGTCTCTCAAAATCTAATTCACTAATTAATTCTTCATTGTCACTAGTTATTTCATACTCTTTTATTAAATTAATTTTAATTTGGATTTTTCTATTTGCTCATTCGGGCAAAAGTTTTTCAATCTCAGACATTCAGTTTTATATGACCTTCTTGCCCACATAAATAACATTTACATTGTTTTTTACTATAATTGGTTCTTCTTTTATCCAATATTTCTGTGTTTTCTATATCTTGTATTAAAATGGGTTTCTATAATAAGTTCTAGATTTTCTTCTAAAGGTTGTTTATGCTCATTGGTTTGCTATATTCCTATATCTATCTCACATCCTATATCTAATTCTTCCTCCTAAATTTAGTCTTCTACAAAGTTCGTTTATTTAAATCTTCGTTTTATTCGACTTCTTTCTCCTATATTTAAACATTATTTTTCTAACCAATTTTTAACAAATTCTACTCTACTGCCTATATAAGGAGAGTTTTTGTATTCAGAGGTTGAAAATTCATTCCATAATCTAACACCTACTGGTCCTTGTATTTTTAATATGTATTTATTTAAATATTTTGGTATTCTATCTATCTTAGCAAGAATTGCATATTTCCTAAATTTTTGTTCATATTCTTTTATATAAGAAAGGTTACATAATTTTAACTGTTCAAACTTATAAAGATATAATACAGGTTCATTTACATCCTCTGCTGTTCCTAAAAATATAATTTTATAAGGTTTATAAACACAGATATACTAAAATTATTTCTAACTTCCTAAAAATAACTACTGTTTTCTTGTTCCATGTTTCTAAAAAATTGTAATACTGTTCCTCTCTAAGTGTGTACTTTTACAATATTCATAAATTTCTTTGTTGGTTTTGAAAGCTACTATTACACCATCGAATTAAAGATTGTTCCTAGCTTTCTTATGGTTTTTCTAAGATCACATATTATCTATATCTAAAATTGGTCCATTTGTTCTATATTCATTTATTACAGAATAACCACTAGAAGGTCTTCTATTCTTGTTTTAAACAGCGCCTTGTCTAACTATTGTTTTACATTTACAAATTTCTTTCAATTTATTTTCTTTTCTTTTGTTATTTTTTCTTCATGTTCTTTTTGAGATTTCAGCTTATTTCACATTATTTTCATCTTTTCTGAATAAGTGGTTGTATTATAAAATTGGTTTATTACTTCTATATCTAAAAAATTTTTAACTAGGGCTCGATTGATAAAGTTTCAAAATTATTTGATCATCTAAATAATTATTTACACATTATATCTATAAAGTTTTCTTTATCTATCAAGTTCATCTAACAATTTTGGATTTTCAAATTCTTCTTAACATTCATCAATTAGCTCGAAGTTTCTATATAAATTTTCTAATGCTTATATTTAAAGACAATTTCTCGTCTTTCTATGTTTACTACATTAACATGTTCGATTCGCCTACTATCGTAATTGCCATATTTATATTCTATAATTTCCAAATGTTAGATACAGCACTTCCGCCCTTATTTTCTTGATATATACTACAGAGGCTGATATTTTAGTTTATTTATCTGTGGTAATTCCCATTCTCTTCCTAATAGATAGTTTATTTCTAAGGGTTTAGCTTCAATCATATTTACGGTTTTACTACCAAAAGTTTTTACTATATCATCAAATTCCATCATGCATTTTAAACTTAAAGCATTTGTTGTTTTTCCAATAAATCCTATGGCTACACTAAGGTTTTTTATATCACAGTCACACTCACATGGTATTCTTTCTCGCTTTTTATGTTCTTCTAATACTACTTTAGTTATTCCTAACTGAATTTCTACAAGTTTCTTAAACTGTTTAATTTCTTCTTTTTTAAACTCAGGATTCATTAATTTCTACTGTTTTTCTACACTTATTTCTAATTCTACACTTATTTCTACACTAACTTCTATTTCTAATTTCTAGTTTCTATGAACTTGAACTACTAACATATGAATTTGAGCTACTAACATAAAGATTATCTACATTGTGACGCCCCAACCTCGGGGTCCAAGTGACTACCCGCCAACTCATGAATACATGGAGGTCGGGTTACCCGACGCCACTTTAGAAAATTCCGTAGTCTCCTTTGTACGGAAGCTTTACCCAATTACAAACCCGCATATCCCGCCCCAAACAAATTCAATATATGCAATATATACAAATATGGATAAACGGCCTCGGGCCCATGCAACAATATCCATAAACATATACAACCTCATGAATCAACTATATCCCCAATAGTTACAAGAGTTTTAATATTTTTACTCTTAAACAATACATATATTAAACGTAAAGGGTTCTAATACAGCAACCACCAAAGCCATCCCGCTTTCTTCACAATAAACTTAGGACGAGCCGCCCTCTCGCACGCTCCCCGCACTTTAAAATAAAAGGGGATCCCACGACCCGTGAGCTAAAGCCTCGCAGGGAGATCTCGCCCAAGCGGGCTACTCACCATCTAAGTGCAAGGCAATGTTCCAAAGTAAACACATTCAAGCAAATGCATGATCCTACTTGAATGTCTACATGACCAACCTGCATCCCGAGTCCACTCCACTCTCTCACACCTCGCCAAGCCTTGTATGAGAACTATTGTGTTATTAGTGGGCAACTCCTTCGATGAATATATATCAATCGGGTCATTCGACGATTGATATATATTATTTATTTGTGGACTACCGAAGGAATGTATATCAACTGGGCCGCTCCGACGGTTGATATATTATTTTCAGTTTGGACTACCCTCCGATAATTAACATTTTAGTCTACTCCTCCAGTCCTATTTCTCTAGACTCATCTCACGCACTAACCCTATATTCCTAGATGTTCCAAGTGGCATATAATGCATGTATGCCGCCCAATTCGCCTAATTCACATGTAAATATATAAACATGCATATATTTACAAAACAACCAATTCACACAATCATGTCATGTAAATTAATTAATTCACACATCAAAATTAGCTCACTTGGGCTAATGATCACACACGAGTAATTTAATTTAAATCACTCGACTAACATATTTTCACAAAAATATATATTTTTAGAACACTATTATGGGAATAGTGAAACCTCGCTTACTATCTCGAAAATCACAGAAAACACCTGGCCCACTTGCATGAACCCGCAACTACCCACCATTCCTACCCAATGCATACCAAGCAACATTTAATGCACAAGTTAACACCCATTACCCCCAAACAGCCCCTTTAACATCCATGGAGCAAGCCAATGGCCGCCCATTTTCTTTCAAAATTCTACTAACGTCCCCAAGTTTTGGACAGATCAAACGGCCTCTCACGGCCTCATTCAACCGAACATTAGCAAACATTTAAATGGAGTAAAACTCGCTAGGGAGAAACTCTTCCTCTTTGGAGTTTGAGGTCCCATACTGGGTCCACGCTGTAGCTCGTCCAGCTGTGAGAACGTTTTCCCTTCTTGCTCCGTCGAAATCCAACGGTCCGATTTCCCGGAATCTTAGAGAGAAGCACACTCTCTCTCTAAAAGCTCTCAAAAATGGCAACTCACTGCATCCCAAAATGAATCTCACGTTTTTTGCTTGGGCCTTTGAAGGAGATGAAGACTATTTGCTATTTTGTCCTTTAGTTGTAAGGTTTTCATTAAGTGGGCTTCATTAATTGGAATTAAAACTGAATTAATTTTGGTCTAATTAAGTGAGGTTATTGGGCTTCTTAATAAATCATATGGGTCAAGCAGTGTGGGTCGAGTTCGGCCCTACTCTATGAGAGGGCCCGTATGGAACTCTATTTAAGGAAAGCTCAAGTCCCTCCCAAACCCTAAGGATACATTTCTATCACATACTCGCTTTCAGCAGAAGTGATCGCAATCCCATAAAGCCGCCTAAAGGGTCGCTTGGAGAAGATTCGAGATCTTGAGACGGCTTCTCAGCCTCTTCATCAATTCCGCATCAAGAAGATATTCAAATGGATTCCAAATCAGCATGAATTTTTAGTTTTTCCACAATGTTATGCTTTGTGTTCTAACATGGTAATCTAGGTTGATAGAATCGTATCCTACAAATTGGTATCAGAGCCAACCATGAACTAATTCAAAACATAAGGAATCGAGAAATTATTTTTTTTCGGGGTTTTGCGAAAATCGTATTTCATTCAGCTTTTGGATTTTTTCGAGCAACCAAAATTAAATATTTTTCATATTTAACCACACGACGAGACGATCAAATCGCGCGGCCCGTCGAGGCGGTCTGACGCGCCTCACGCTCCACGCGCCTCCATCGCCGCCACCACGCGCTGAGCACGACCTAGCGCGGCACCGCACGCGCCGTGACCGTCCTTAACGGCCACGACGCCATGATGACGTCAAGATACCGCCAAAGAACCTAATCTCATTAAACCGGATTCGCCTCGATCCGTTTCACGAATTCCATTCGGGCTTAGTGACGCTGACGTGGCCGATGACGGGTCGCCGATGTGGCCGATGACGCTGACGCCTGACCACGACGCCATGATGACGCCATTTATGCACCCCGCCTTCGACCCGACCAATCTCGACCGACGATATGCTGACTCCGACCTCGGCCAACGTCAACGACCGTACCGACCGGCCAACGCCGACCGGTTAACATAACCCAAGAAATTTCGTGACACGCCGCCGCCATCAGCCACGCCACACGTGCCGAGCCTTCGTGGCCAGTGAGGGCTGCAGGAGGGTATTTCGGGAAATTTTGGTACCGCGAGATTGCGATCGAAATTCTGCTAAATGTGGTATATAGACTTTGCATGTTCAAGCTTTACGTATATGAAAATAATGATAGAACCCTAAGTACACCTAGATATTGTGTGGTATTTTCACGTATTCATGGTATTTATGGTTTTGAAAATACATAAGGTAGAAGCAACATTTATATCACGCATAAGGACTATGTAGAGACTAAATTGACTATTAATGAATGATCGAACAATATAATCGCATAACATATATATATTGGAATGTGATACATAAAGTTTATATCCTTGGTATGGGAGTGGGATTTTAAGAATTAATCAGTTGTGACCGCCAAAGTGGCACACTCCTGAATGGTTTGAGAAATATCAATCTCATATTGTGGTGGGATGTCTCCTGCTTTATCAGATGGTCATACTCCCAAAGGAGGTGATCTGTGTTAGTTCGTGAGGGGATACATGATGGCATGCAATGAGAAATGACTCCGATCTTAGTGGTCTATACACCAAAGGTGGTGATTTCAATGGCGGATTAGAATATGTTCTCACGGCCGCCATGGAGAGCGCATTAACCGCATGTCATATTTTCTGCCCAAAGGTGATTATATGATAATGTATGTAAATTCTCTGTATGAGTAATCACATGATGCCGATTGTATTGTTTTGTTTTATTTTTCGGGCCATTTTTCAGAACGGCAATTCCATTTCAATTCAGGTCCTACTGGATTGAATCAAGAAATGAAGCAGGACTTTTTATTTGAATGGAACCGCAGATGTTCACATGGCGCTTACAATGGATAAGCCGGCAGATATCACAACCTCTAGTACTGAAGCTGAGAAAACGGACTATGCTACCTGGGAGAGGAGCAATAGGATTTGCTTGTTGACAATGAAGAAATCCATACAAGAACATTTGAAAAGTGGCTCACAAGAGATCAGATCAAGCATGAAATGATGGCAGCCATAGGCTGGGGAATCGAAGTTTCATCCAATGTCGAGGTTGAACACTTTCAAAAGCTCTTTAACATGAAGTATGATGGTACAGATGGGTTAGAGATTATGTCCTCAGGATGGTAGACCTAAAGGCGAAGCTCCAAGCTCTTAATGTCACCATTCCTGATGCTTGCATTGTGCATCAAGCCCTGAACACCCTTCCACCTGATTTTGGGATTATAAAGACAAACTACAATTCCCAAGATGAGACTTGGTCGCAAACAATTTGATAGCAAGGGTGGTAAGTGCAGGAAGAGAAGCTTAAGAAAGAGAGCATATGGCCTATATGCCGTAAGTCCCTATAAGAGGAAGAATAAGAAGTTCAAAAGTCGAACCCCATAGTTGTGCCTATGAAACTACCCTGGGCCAACTGACAATACAGGTCCAAAGAAGACATTCTGAAAAAGGATGGTGATCACATTTTGTAAGAAGAAAGGTCACATGAAGAAGGACTGCGGTGAAAATTCAAAGCTTGATGTCCAAGCGTGCTTAAGGTGTAATGATTCTTTAATACTTGTTTGTGAATCCAACTCATCCAAGCACCATCCAGCTTCAAAGGTTTGATAGTGGAGCAACTAATCATGTTGCATTTACCATACAGGATTCATAAACTGAGGAAGCCAAACAAGGATGAACTAAAGCTCACTGCGGGGAAATAAACGAGAAGGCTGAAGTCATATTCGTGGGAGATTTGATCTTAGTTTTAGATTCAGGTTTTAAATTGATGTTGAAAGACACATTTTATGTACCTTCTTTTAGAAGGAATTTAGTTTCAGTATCATGTTTGGATTCATATGATTATTCTTTTGAAATTAAGAGCACATATTTCAATATTTCTTAATTCAAATAAGGTTGGGTATTGTCATACGCCCAATGGATTATACGATGTTTCTATCCCTAGTTTATTACATAATGTGAATATAATGGGTCAAAAAGTTGTTTCTAAAAGACCACTACCTAAGGAAGAGTCTTATGCATTATAAGATAACGACTTCATTTATATATCCTAGCTGACAGAGTGGGAAGGTCAAAGCACTAATATCCCGCCCCATTCTTAAAAAATGACTTAGAGAGATACGCAGACCGTTGTAGGGGTAAAATGCACCAAGATAAGAAAGAAAAATCACAGTCTCAGAGTTCTCATTTGTTGGAAGTCATTCACACCGATATGTTTCGACCTTACATGTGGGCAACCTTGTGTGGAAATTTTTATTTCATCACATTTATTGGATGACTATTCTCGATATGGTTATTTGTACTTGATTAAAGAAAAGTCTCGAATCTCTTGAAAATTCAAGATTTTTCGAACTCCAAGTCGAGAAACAATTGGGAAAAGTCATAAAGGCTGTTGGGATCCGACCGGCGCGAGTATTACTAAGCATGGTATGTCGATACCTTTAAGGCCCATTCGCCCAAATAATTTAGAGGACTCGGGATAGTGGCACAGTTTACTATGCCTGGGAGTCCTGCGAAAAATGGTATAGCCGAAAGGCGCAATCGTACCTTATGGAAATGGTAAGGAGTATGATTGGGTGAGGGACAAATTTATTCCTGGCTTACTAGGTGAAGCTTTGAAAACAGCCTTTATACATTTTGAATCGTGGTACCTACAAAAGCTGTCTCATTGACTCCTTTGATATGGACTGAAAGGCAGAAGTCTAGCTTAAACCATCTTGCTCGGGGATGTCCCGCTATGCTATATAATCCAACATTGCAGCTTGACCTGCAACTAGGTGTTATTTTCAGATTCACCGAACATCAAGGATATCGGTTCTATAATCCCAATGGAGGCACAAGAATTGTGGAATCACGCATGCCTAAGTTTTGAGTTTGATGTGGCCGAAGAGAGTAGCTCCTCACGTAATTATCGAGGATGATAGTACGATGAGTAATGTGGTATCCTGTGATCTCCTCCCATACAGACATCGTGGAAACTCCCACACACCACTCAACCCGGCTGAGACTAGGGATCCCGTTGTCGAGACAATCCCAATGAAGTTCATCAAGGGCTCCTCAAAAAGTGCACGTGGCTACTACTCCAAAGAAGGAGATCCACTAGGAGAGACGAGATCGCCATCACCACCTGACCATTTAGTCTATATAGAGAGCAAGACTCACGAGTATCGTTCCGGATCGAATCTAATAACTTATGAGGAAGCCGTGCTTCTGGCCCTCAATCGAATCGTGGTCGGGATGCAATGAGATGAAATTCAATCTATGAGGCATAACGGAGTTTGGGAACTTATTGAATTACTCCGAAGGTCATAGACCCATTGGTCAGAAATGGGTGTATAAGACTAAAAAGGACCATAAAGGAAAGATCGAGAAGTTTAAAGCCGACTGGTAAATTTCAAAGGCCTCTACTTCCAGAGAGAAGGAGACTATGAAGCAACCTTTTCTCCAACTCTCTTCTAAAGATTCTTTCAGGTGATCATGGTATTAGTTGCTCATTTCGATACCTGAGTTACACCCGTATGGATGTTAAACCCGCCTTCTCAATGGAGAACCCTTCAATAATGAAGAAGTCTATGATGCAACGAAGGTTTTTGTGGCAAATGATTCGGAGTAAACTTGTATGTGGCCCGAAAAGTCTGACTATATGGTCTCAAATGACTTCTAGACAATGGTACTTAAAGTTTCATAGTGTTGTTGCTTCATATGGTTTGTTGAGAACAAGAGTAGATCAGCAATGTATATACTACAAAGGTCGGTGGGAGGAAATTCGTTTCCTAATACTCTATGTGGATGATATCACCTTTGCGATGACAGTCTCTTGCATGAGATTTCGCGGATGTTGTCAAATAACTTTGATATGAAGGACCTTGGTGAAGCGTCTTTTTATTGTCCTAGGCATTGAGATTCATAGGATCGTTCTTGGAGACTATTAGGGTTTATCTCGAGAGGGCATATGTTGATCGTGTTTTTAGAAAGATTCAACATGTAACTATAAGCCGGGGGAATTGCTCACATGCACGTAAGGTGATAAGTTGAGTCTATCACAATGTCCTCATTCGGATATAGAAAGCCCAAATGAAGAATATGTACCTTATGCTAGTGCGCGGGGGAGTAATTGTATGCTCGGTATGCCTTGGGCGATATTGCCTTTGTAGCAGGACTTAGGCGGATGTCAGTCAAACCCGAGGACATGATCATTGGGTTCTTGCCAAGAAAGGTTATGAGGTACTTAAAGAGGACAAAGACTATATGTTGATTTACAAACATGTTCGGGACCTCTGGCTAGTTGGGTATTGATTAGGACTTTGTTGGTGATCGGGATGAAAAAGTCAACAAGCTGGTTATATCTTTAAGTTAGCGAGAGTGCGGTATCAAGCCCAAAAGTAAACTTAGAAATTAATTGCATCCTCTACCATGCGGCGGAGTTTGTAGCATTGCTTTTTCGGCCAACTTCTTTCAGAAAGCGGGGGAATTTGGCTCCGAAACCTTATTAAGGAGTTAAGTGTTTGATTTTGTGGATAGGCCCTTCTGGTGTATTGTGACGGTAACTCTGAGTGTTGTTTATTAACAACAACGGAGGTCTCAAGGGTCCTAAACACATGGAGGTCAATGCGACCACAAAGGAAAAAGTTCAAAACGGTGACGTTAGATTGGAATTACATATCAGCGGATGATATGATTGCGGTCCAGCTAGCGAGGCCTTAAGCCACTTGTGTATTTGAGCGACATGTCATTAACATGGGCTTAGGAGTATCATGGAATCTTGTACGAATTAGTGGGAGCTATTAAGTTTTAAGTTGCTCTAATAAAGGTGGAATTGATTACGTTCGTTTTTGTAATAATTGAATTTGTATCAACTCTTTTGCATTCAATAAGGTATTTGTGAATGTAGGTTTATCGAGTTGAGTACATATAATTGTAGAAAATATCAAGGCATTGTGTAAACCTTGAATAAAGGCTATGGGGCATTCTTGGCATTAGCCTCAATAGCATATTTTGTTACACATTAAGTAAAGTTACCTATCAAGGTAACATATATACAGGTTCGTTGGAACCATAATGGATATTCTACGGTGACACTAGGTTTGTGACGCACTTAAGGAAAATTTGGACTAACAAAATGGATAACACATGAAGTATCACTCATTATGAGGTATTGTCCATTTAAACACACTACCATATTGAATCCATATCAGTAAAGTTGAAAGCACTCGTGACCATGGAAGGGATTGCGTGAGTACATGCAATTACCGCCATGATTCAGTGTTCGAGACTTTATGGGATCGGATTGACTATTAAGAATAAATCTCTAGACCCAATATAAAGGTGCGCTGCAGGTTTTGTTTCAATTAATATCGTGAGTGGGAGAATGTAAGGTTTTTCATTAAGTGGGCTTCATTAAAATTAAAATTAAAACTTCCCGAATTAATTTGGTCTAATTAAGGCCTTGAGTTATTGGGCTTCTTATTAAAATCATATGGGTGCCAGCTGAGTGTGGTAAAAATTTGAGTTCGGCTTAGGCCCGTTATGAGAGGGCCCGTGGTCGGAACTCTATTTAAGGAAAGCTCAAGTCCCTCCCAAACCCTAAGGATACATTTCTATCACATACGGTTTTCAAAGAGAAGTGATCGGCAATCTCATAAAGCCAGTTTCAAAGGGTCGTTTGGGAGAAGATCTTGAGATCTTGAGATCGGTTCTCTTTGCAGTTCTTCATCAATTCCGCATCAAGAAGATATTCAAATGGATTCCAAATCAGGTACATGAATTTTCAGTTTTTCTCCATTAATGTTATGCTTTGTGTTCTAACATGGTAATCTAGGTTGATAGAATCGTATCCTACATTAGTGACTTAAAATCAAATCCCATAATGACCATTATGTCCCTATTTTACCAGATTTGATATTCGGCACTATCTCGGCCGTCCATTTTCATCATTTCTCTACTCATACCACTTATGGCACATGAGTACATGCTATATGTGCCTTTCGTCGCATCGAAATTAGTTGTTTTGAAACGATGCCTCGAAAAAGCGTGTCAACCGGTGTCTCGGAAAATTGCAATTTTTGCATGCTAACTAGATTTGAACGATTCCAACGGTACAATCCGTTTCATCATCCGAGATCTAGAAAATTAATTCGGATTACGAAATTACAATTTTATGTCCAGTACGATTTGCCCTAATTCAGTGGAATTTCTCGGGTCTTACATACATAATATTTAACTATTTCAGTTTTAACTATGGTTTCAGTATTAAAATATTCTTCGTAGGTTTCTTTAATAGTGATTTCGTATTCACACAGATATTTAAGAGAAACAAGGTTTTGAATATCTTTAGTAAGGTTTTTCAAAGTTGTTCTTAAAGCATGCAATTTATCTAAATTTTTTCTAAATTCATAACGCTGAATGTAAATTCTATTACTAAGTTCTTTTACACGATCATAATCTAAATTATAAACACTAGGTGGATAAGGAATAAAAGACATAAAATAAACACACAATTTCTAACATACAAATTTTCACAATTTTTATGCAAAATCATACAATATTTCAAAGGGTTTTTTCACAATATGACTTTAAACGGGGTAAGATAAAGCTTTGGTACTCTGGAATTTAATTTCAAAAGTTTTTAAATAATAATAAATTAACATACATTGGCTACGATACCATTCTTCCCTCTTACCTGCAAAAACAAACACTTCTCACAAAACTCTCTAAAACACTGATTTAAATTAAGAAAGATAAAACATCACTTCGTGTCATAGGATAAACCTCCCACCAAGACCAGACAAAGTCTCCCTCAAACGCCTATCCTTGGCTAAAACGGGTCAAAGGTCATGGGTTAAGACTAAAGACTCTAGTTTTAAAATTCCGCTTTCAAAACATGGGTTTCAAAGATTGATTTTTTAAGAAAAGTTTTCCTTTTTGTATAATGGAAGATAATATGGCTTAGGGATCGATGTAGGTTAGTATTATTATTTAAAATATTTTAAAATCAAAACTCCAATTTCCCTTTGCTTATCTTTTACCTTTGTTCCTAAATAAATAAAATAAACTTTAAAAATAAAAATAAGAACAAAAATGAATGAAATACTTAATTTTATTGATTCAAACTTTTACGTACAAACTCCTTCCTCTCACTCAACTCTCTCAAACTCTATACAACTTCTAACTTATTCAACTCTTAAAACTCATGCCTTCTACGTATGCTCAAACCTCAAATTTATAGACTACTTACAAACTAAAAAACAAAATTGAAAAGTAAAAAAAATCTACCTAACTATTAAATGTTTGAGGCCACTTGTCTTTAAAGGACAATAAATGCCTTACAACTCATTAATGAAAAGTTGGAAAGTAAAAAGAATATCTATCTATAATAAATGAAAGTTGAAACTTAAATTCAAACTTTTCTTTAAATTTTGACACGTTCCTTTTTGCTTTTGTCTTACTTGCTAACGAGATAAGCAGTTATACGAAAAATACTTCTGTTTGGTTTTGCGGTTCTCGAGTTGACTACTTGTTTATAGGATTTGATATCTTCATTATCCGCTTCATTGCATTTTCCGTTTGCATAACTCTACGCATCTAGACTTTCCCGAGAAGTTTGCGTCATCGACGTGTGTCTTGTGATCACGCCCCAAAGGCAGTTAATAAAATCCTACTGTTCTTCGAGTTACTCCAAAAATTTTGGGTTGAAAATTTTTTCTAACGGTTGGGTTCTCCAAATTGACATGGTTGGGGTTTCTCCAATAAGATAAAATTTTTTATTTCTAGTTTTTCTAAATTCAAAAATTTGAAAATCTCTAAATCTATTGTAATATACAGGAAATTCTTTTGCACGGGTCATTTCACATTCAGGTTGTTGTTGGGGTATTAAAGGTTCTTTGTTGTGTTTGATATATACATGATGATAAGCAGGCACTGTGCTTCCATCAGTTCTAAACAAAGGTGGTATGGTTTCAAAAGATATATCTACATGAGTTTCAGTTCTAAAAAGATATTGAACAATATTTTGAGTTTTTCGGGGAAAATTGTGGGTACTTGATAAATACTAGTTAAAAATATGTTTTTCAAAAATCCCTTGTCCATCAATTCAGGGATGAGTTCTAGAAATATTTTGATCTAAAAGAGACATATTTACATAAGCTAAATAAACAGCAGAAAATAATCGGGATCATGGTGACCATATATCACACATTTTTAATTGTTTTGGTTCTAAATTGTTCATATAATATACCTTGGTTCTTAAACACTTTTTCATAAAATTTATCTAAAAAGTGAGATTCTATAATATTATAAATATCAGGTCCGAACTTGTTTTTAACTAAAAGTTTGTCAAACTGTTCGGTAAACAAAGCTGATTTTCTAATCATATTCATTAAATCGGTTTTACTAACATTATTCAAAAACTCTGACTTTGATTCTAAATCCTTAATATGGTTTTCTTGTTTTTCTTGGTTCTTAAGCATTTGGAATTTTAGTTTCTAAAACAATAAAAATTGCAGTTACCAGCCAATTTTGAAGATGTTGGGGCTAAAGAATTTGAAATGGTTTTCCATAAGCATATTCTAAATTTTGGTTTTGAAAGTTTTGGGGTTTAAAGACCAAAGTTATCAACAACCTTTATGTTCTTCAAAAGGTTTTGAGAATAAAGACTGAAATTGAAGGTTTGGGTTTAAAACTTCATTTTAAAGTACTTGAGTTCCAAATTGAAAAGTTTTGCTTTTGAATTTCTCCTTTGAAACCATTTTCTGTACACAAAAGTTAGTCATAAATAAATCAATCATTTATATAAATCTGTCTACTTAACAAATCTTCTTCAATATATTATCGCTTCCTTTTATATATTAATGGGTTTTAAAACCAATTAAAGCGTTATGAAATTTTATCCATCTTTTTGTAGATAATTTTGAAGAATTTTATTTTCAAAGAATTTTTTAATGTTTTCACAATCAGTTCTTAAAGTAAATTGTTCTTGGTTTAAAAAGAATTGAAATTTTTCTAAAACTAAAATTATAGCTTCTATTTCTAAATCTGTTGAACTAAGGTTCTTTTGATAGTCACTAAAAGTTCCACTATAATATCTACAAGTTTTCTTCTAAATTATTGGTTAATGCTAAAAGAATTCCTCCCCATCCTATTTGACTTGCATCTGTTTGGATTATTTTATATTCACTCTCTAATGGGAGATGTAAAGTTGGCAGATTTTTAACAAGTTCTTTTATCTTTTGGACTAATTTAATATCTTCCTGGTTAAAATATTTTTGCCCTATAATTTTGGTTTTATTGTAAAGAGGTCCAGCTAATTGACTTAGGTTTTTAATATAAGGTCTAGCATAATTTAACAATCCTAAAAAACTTTGAAGGGTTTTTAAATCTTCTAGTTTGTCTGGAAAATTATTGATTTTTTGTACTATATGTTCTTGAAGTTTTAGTTGACCATTTTCTAATTCTAATCCTAAAAATTCAATTTGATTTTAAATAACTTTGTTTTCTTTCTACTAACTATCAAACCATTATTTATAAGTTCTTCAAAAACATGTTCTAAATGTTTATATGTTGATGGTTTTGGAAAAAAACAAGAATATCATCAATATATGCAAGAATAAAGAGTATTTACCAAATATTCTATCCATCATTCGTTGAAATATTTGAGGAGCGTTCTTTGTCCGAGAATGGCATTACATTCCATTCATATAATACAAGGACAAAGAAAACGCGGTCCATGGTTTCCTTTATCTTCATCTAATCTTATTTGCCAAAATCCACTCTTACAATCTAATTGAGAAAAATATCTACACATCCTTGAATAGAATTAATTAAAGAATCTTTATTGGGTATTTTATATGCATCATCATAAGTATTATCATTTAATCTTTTATAATTAATTACCATCCTAGCTTTTCCTCGTTTTTCTTCACTATGGTTTCTAACTAAAAATGCCGCTGATCTATGAAAACTAAAACTTGGTTTAATAAGATTGTTTTGTGTAGAAATAAGTGTAGAATTAGAAATAAGTGTAGAAAATCAGTAGAAATTAATGAATCCTGAGTTTTAAAAAAAAAGAAGAAATTAAACAGTTTAAGAAACTTGTAGAAATTCAGTTAGGAATAACCAAAGTAGTATTAGAAGAACATAAAAAGCGAAAAAGAACACCATGTGAGTGTATTTGTGATATAAAGAGTCTAGAAGTCAAAGAAATTCAACAAAGAAGAATAGAATTGTGTAATACAACCTTAGGAATTAGAAAAGAAGCTGGAAGACTTTAAACATTTTAATTAGAAGTAACTTAGATTATATAAAAGAACATTTAGTTAAGGAAGATAAATATTGTAAGGGCCCACACACGGCCCTCCGACGGTGGGTCCCTCCACGGGCTATAGGGGTATGTCCTTTGCCTTTTCTTTCGCCTCAGTGAGGCTCGAACCAAGACGAAGGACATATTGAAATGGGGAGCACTCACTACCAAGCGAAGCTAAGGCGTGACGCCCCAAAACCCAGGAAGTCGGGTTGACTACCCGTCAACCCGCCCCGAACACAAGTGGATGTCGGGTTACGACACCACTTTAGAAAATCGGGCGAGTCTCCTTTGTGCGGGGAGCTCTGCAATTCTGAAAACACATATGACTGTCCCAAGCGGAGTCAATATATGCAATATATATATCGGATATATCAATATGCATACCAGCTATGATCCAACTATATATTCCCATAGTTACAAAGAGTTACAATATTTTCACTCTTAAACAATACATATATTAAAACCCAAATAGTTCTAATACATGAAAACATCGACAAAACCACGATACGGCTTTCTTCTAGAACTTCGGCCTCGAGACGAACCGTCTCCTCGCCGCATCCTGTACAGTGAAAGGGGATCCCACGACGGGAGTGAGCTAAAGCTTCGATAGGAGAATCGCCTAAATGGGCTACTCACCGCTAAGTGCGGTCTGATGTTAGAAGTAAGCCGCGCATTGACACAAATCGTGATCTACTTGAATGTCTACGACCACTTCGGATCAGGAGTCCTCATGAGCTCTCTCTCACTCGCCTAAGCCTCAGTGTAGAGAATATTCGTTTTATTAGTGGGCAACCCTCAGATGAATATATATCAATTGGGCAGCTCAGGCGATTGATATATATTATTGTTGTGGACTACCCTCCAGAAGCGAATATATATCAGCCCGGGCCGCTCGACGGTTGATATATTATTTAGTTTGGACTACCCTCAGATAATTAACATTTTAGACTACCCTCGGGCCATTTTCTCTCAGGCTCATCTCATGCACACTGCTCTATATTCCTAGGATGTTCCGGTGCATATGGAATGCATGTATGCCGGTTCCATCAGTCTAATCACATGCAAGCAGTATCAACAGAATATATTAGCATAATGTATCAATCACACAATCATGTCATGTAATTAATCAATTTCAAGCATCAAAGTGCTCCTTGGGCTAATGATCATATCTGATAATTTAATTTAAATCGCCTTTCGACCAACACGATATTTTCACAAAAATACATATTTGAAGAACACTATTAAGAATAGTGAAACCCTCGTTACTATTCAGGAAAATCTGACATTGGTTCACTTAGTGAACCGAATTTCTCGGCCATTTAGGCCCTATACATATAAGCACAAATTTATACATAAATCAACACAATCTCAACCCAAACAGCCCCTCACGTGGGACTGTGCGAGAAAGCGACCACAAAAGAAAATCGAAGATTTCCAACAATCAGGTCCATGTTTTTTGGGACAAGATCAACAACCCCTCCGTCCTTAAACCAAGCAGAAACATGGAAAAACCCTTAAAAATGAATAAAAGCGCCGTGAGAAGAAATCCACCATCAGGGTTTGAAGAAACTACGATCCCGGAGTCATAGCGTGGTTGTCCGTCAGAACATTTCTCCTTCTTGCCCCGAAGCCGCCGACGGTCGGATCTTGTGTATTTCTAGAGAGAAGCCCCATCTCTCTCTAAAATCCTCTCAAAAGCGCTGCTTTGCATCTCCATTTTGCCTTTTTCGTTTTTATGGCTTTAATTTGGAGAAGAGGCGCATTACTGTTTTGTCACTTTGTGACTTAAAACAAATTCCAAAATGCCTATTATGTCCCTTCATTTCCCAGATTTGATATTCGGCCTTATCTCGGCCGTCCATTTTCATCATTTCTCTACTCATACCACTTATGGCACATGAATACGTGCTATATATGCCTTTCATCGCATCGAAAATCGTTTTACGGCACCCGAAACGCGATGCCTCGAAAAACGTGCCAACTCCGACTGTCTCGGAATATTACGAAATTTTAAGTGCTAGCTAGATTTTTCGAGACGATTCCAACGGTGAAATCCGTTTCATCATCTGAGATCTAGAGAATAAATTACAGATTTTTAACCGAAATTAACAACTTTGTAATCGAAATTACGATTTTGCCCTTTTTCCATAAATTGGAATTTCTCGGGTCTTACAACTATTGTAGAAAAGAAATAGAAAAAATAAAATTTGAACAACAAAATTTGAAAGAACTATTAGAAAAACTTAGTCAAAAATTAGATCAAATATTTGAACAATTAGTTAAGAAACCTAGTAAATTAGAAGAAAATAAAATAGAAAATCTTTTCCAACAATTTGAAAAACTTAGTTTAGGAGAAAAACCAAAATATAGTGTAGAAAATAAAATCAATCCATTTGAACCTAAATTAAGAAGTAAAACCATGGAATTGTAGAAGTAATAAAATCGGGGAAAGAAAGTAGACCTATTAAAATAGAAACTTTTGAAGTTGAAATTTTAGATGAAAATAGTTTAAATAATGAACAAGAAGAAAATGAATCAAAAAATAAACCTAGAAATAAGACTCCTTTAGATTTAGAAAAATTAGTACAACCTTTAGAAAGTAAAATAAATCCTTATAATATATGGAAAGATTTGACAACAATAATAGGAAAAACCTATATAGAAGTTAAGACAAATAATTTAGGTGATAAAGAAACTCAAAAAAGAAGAAGAACCAATAAATTCTTTAGGAACAACAATTGTAAATACAGCAAATAAAGTAAAAACAATTACATTTCCAACATTATTAAATTAAGAAAACTAAAATAAAAGTAGAAGCAATGTTAGATGTGGAGCTAGTAAAAAACCTTTTATTTGAAACCTTAGTACCAAAGAAGATCAACAAACCTTAACTCAACCTGTAGAATTAGTTCAGTATAATCAAGAAAAAATAATAATAACAAAATATATAGCTAGTATTCCAATAATAATTAACAACATAACCATGACATTACCACAAACCTATTTAGTCCCTAGTATAAGTTTGTATCCTTTTATTTTAGGTTTAAATTTTGTACATTCTTTACAAGGAGGTATAACAATACAAAACAACCAAGTTAGCTTTTACCCAAAAACTACAACAATTGCTTATACAAACACAGAAAATAGAATCAATAACATAGTTTCTCATTATACAAATAAAATAAAAGAAATAAAAGATAGTATAGTTAATGGTTATTCAGAAAATTTAAAAAACTCATTAAAATTAAAAAACCTTTTAGTTTAAGCAGAAAAAATAGGAATTATAGGAGAAGAACCTCAAAAACATTGGAATAGGAATAAAACAATTTGTAAAATATCAATAAAAAACCCTGATTTAGCTATAAAAACTTCAGATATTGCATGTAACCTTGTAGATACAAAAGAATTTAAAATACAAATAGATTAATTATTACAAAACAACCTTATTAAACCAAGTTTTAGTTCTCATAGATCAGCGGCATTTTTAGTTAGAAACCATAGTGAAGAAAAACGAGGAAAAGCTAGGATGGTAATTAATTATAAAAGATTAAATGATAATACTTATGATGATGCATATAAAATACCCAATAAAGATTCTTTAAGTGAATTCTATTCAAGGATGTAGATATTTTCTCAATTAGATTGTAAAGTGGATTTTGGCAAATAAGATTAGATGAAGATAGCAGGCCATGGTGCGTTTTTCTTGTCCTTGTGGCTTACTCATAGATGGAATGTAATGCCATTTGGATTAAAGAACGCTCCTCAAATATTTCAACGAATGATGGATAGAATATTTGGTAAATACTCTTTTATTCTTGTATATATTGATGATATTCTTGTTTTTTCCAAAACTTTTCATCAACATATAAAACATTTAGAACATGTTTTTGAAGAACTTATAAATAGTGGTTTGATAGTTAGTAGAAAGAAAATAAAGTTATTTAAAAATCAAATTGAATTTTGAGTTAAATTAGAAAATGGTCCAAGTAAAACTTCAAGAACATATAGTACAAAAAATCAATAATTTTCCAGACAAACTAGAAGATTTAAAAACCCTTCAAAGTTTTTTAGGATTGTTAAATTATGCTAGACAACCTGTTAAAACCTAAGTCAATTAAATTTGGACTCTTTCTGGTAAAACCAAATTCTGAGGCAAAATATTTTAACTAGGAAGATATTAAATTAGTCCAAAAGATAAAAGAACTTGCTAAAAATCTGCCAACTTTACATCTCCCATTAGAGAGTGAATATAAAATAATCCAAACAAATGCAAGTCAAATAGGATGGGGAGGAATTCTTTTAGCATTAACCAATAATTTAGAAGAAAAACTTTGTAGATATTGTAGTGGAACTTTTAGTGACCTCAAAGAACCTTAGTTCAACCAGTTTAGAAATAGAAACTATAATTTTAGTTTTAGAAAATTTCAAGATTCTTTTAAACCAAGAGCAATTTACTTTAGAGCGGTGTGAAAACATTAAAAAATTCTTTGAAAATAAAATTCTTCAAAATTATCTACAAAAGATGGATAAAATTCATAACGCTTTGGTGGTTTAAACCCAAGACGAACATATAAAGGAAAGGATAATATATTATGATTGGTTAAGTAAACTGATTTATATAAATGATTGATTTATTTATGACTAACTTTTAATGTCTGAGAAAATGGCTCAAGGAGAAATTCAAAAGCAAAAACTTTTCAATTGGAACGTTACTTTAAATGAAGTTTTAAACCAAAACCTTCAATTTTCAGTCTTTGTATTCTCAAAACCTTTTGAAGAACATAAAAGGGTGTGTTGATAACCTTTGGTCTTTAAAACCCAAAACTTCAAGAGCAAAATTTAGAGAATATATGCTTATGGAAAAACCATTTCGACTTTAGCCTAACATCTTCAAAAATTCTGAGAACTAGTTTATTGTTTAGCGAAAAATTCCAAATGCTTAAGAACCAAGAAAAACAAGAAAACCATATTAAGGATTTAGAATCAAAGTCAGAGTTTTTGAACAATGTTAGTAATGTGACGCCCCAAAACCCGGGGGTCCGTTGACTACCCGTCAACCCACGGAATACAAGTGGAGGTCGGGTTGCTAGCGCCACTTTAGAAGAGGCGGAGTCTCCTTTGTGCGGGGCTCTACCCAAATGTAAACACAGCTATAAACCTACATCCCAATCAACAATATATGCAATATATATATCCAATACAGCCACTTGGGCCCATCAACTGTACTCAACACAATATATCCAAACTATATCCAATAGTTTCAAGAGTTAATATGTTTTTACTCTTATTCAACACATATATTAAAATGAGAAGCATTCTAATACATGTAAACATCAACAAAGCCACATTCCGGCTTTCTTCTAGCTCTCGACCTCTGGGGCAGGCACGTCTCGCACGCTCGGTGCACAATAAAAAAGGGGGATCCCACGACGGGGAGTGAGCTAAAGCTCATTAGGAGAATGCCACTAAATGGGCTACTCACCACTAAGTGCGATTACAATGTTCAATTTAAACACACATTCAAACAAATGTGATCCTACTTGAATGTCATGGCCTTAACTCAGTCCAGGAGTCCTCACCGACTCTCTCACACTCGCCTAAGCCTTGTATGAAATTATTATATTGATAGTGGACAACCCTCGGAGTAGATATATATCAGATTGGGCCGCTCAGAGCGATTGATATATGTGTTGTTAATGGACTGCCCTCCAGATGAATAAATATGGCCCCAGACCGCTCAAACCAGTTGATATATTATTTATTTGTGGACTACCCTCCGATCATTAATATTTTAGACTACCCTCCGAAAACAGTTCTCTTAAGAACACACTCATGCACTCCTCCTATCTCTCTAGAGTACTGATTGCATATGAAATGCATTATGATCTTAGACTCAATAATTCATATATAGTACAAATATATAAACACCAATATACTCGCATAAAAATTAAATCACACAAACATGTTATGTATTTATACATTTTATCACACATCAAAATTAGCTCACTTGGGCTAATGATCCAAATCTGACAATTTAATTTAAATCTCGGCCAAACCCATATTTTCACAAGAATATATTTTAGAACCTTCATTTTAGAATAGTGAAACCCTCGATTTACTATTCCCAATCTAAATCAACGGTTCCTTAGTGAACCCGCCAATCAAACCATTCCCATTGATGCATACCGAAACAAGCATTTAATGCACAAATTAACACCCATCACAACCAAAAGAAGCCCCTAATTATATACGAGCGATCGGCCCTGAGAAAATCCCAAATAAATTCCCACAGTTGGTCCCATGTTTTGGGACCCGATCAAAGCAAGCCCCTCACGACTCAAACTAGCAGAAACATGAAAAACCTTAAAAATGGGAATAAAACACAAGTAGGAGAAAATCCTACCTCTTGGAGTTGTCAAGCTTCATAAACCGGGGTCCACGCGTGCTTCCTTTCTTTGCGTCAAACGTTTCCCCTTAACTTTGCTCGGCCAGAGCCAACGGTCGGATCTCCCGATTTTCTAGAGAGAAGCCCACTCTCTCTCTAAGAGCTCTCAAATTTGGAGCTCACTGCATCCCCCAAACTGAAAATCACGTTTTTGCTTAAGCCTCATGTAGGAGATGAAGCACTATTTGAAATTCGATCTTCTAGTCACTGTCGATCTTGAAAATGACCGTTTTGTCCCTCTATTCCCGATTTGATATTCGACACTACCTCGGCCGTCCATTTAAATCGTTCTACTGCTCATACCACTTGTAATTTTTATGAGTACAAGTTATATGCGTCTTTCGTCGCATCGAAAAGCGATTCTGACGCAGGAAACCGCGATGCCTCGAAAAGCGGTGATATGAAATTGAGCTGTCTCGGAAAATTCTGAAATTTTACGTGCTAACTAGATTTGCGAGCGATTCCAACGGTATGATCTGTTTCATCATCTGAATCACAGAAATTAGTTATGGATTTTAGCAGTAATTCTGATTTTATGTGTCAAAGTGTGATTTTGCCCTTAAATGAGAGGTGGAATTACCAGGGTCTTTACATTCTCCCCTCCTTAAAAAATTTAGATCGAAATTCAGGATATCATGTCAGCCTTTGTCATATGCAGTAACCTCTATCATGCATGTAAACTAATCATTAAGCCTTAACGACTAAATCCACATTACCTTCATCCTAAACAAGAAGGGATAGGTAGCACGCGTGTCTCGGCGCTCCCACGTTGACTCCTCCACTCCTGATTACGCCATAGCACTCTCACTAGCCTGCGGTCTTCGCGTCATGAACGATCACGACTACAAACAATGCACCTGGTCCCTCTCGAAGGTCCCATCGGTGTCAGCCTCGTCATCTTCAATCCACCATATGAAGTGGATCACGGGTATATATATCGAGGAGCATGGAGGCGTGAAACACCTCGAGGACACGACATGCTTTGGGCTGTAAGCTAGCCGTGCATGGAGTGCCCATCCTCTTGAGTATCTCGAGAGGTCCAATGAATCTCGGCGATAGCTTCCCAAGCTTGCCGAACCTGACCACTCCTCTCTTAGGAATCACCTTCAAGGAAACGTGATCACTAACCTCGAACTCTAAGGGTCGACATCACACATTAGCATAGCTCTTCACCGTCTGCTCTAAAGCGTGAAGGCTTATTTATCGTATCAAACTCACCTTCTACAGGTGTCTCTAATCGAATCGAGGACCGATGATGGAGCTCTCTCCCGCTCGATTAACCATGATGATCAGTGGCCTCCCATACAATGCCTCATGTCTTAATACAGCCCATGCTCGTCGATAATTGTTGTTGTAGGCGAAGATTCCACTAAGAGGCGGTTGCTCCTCTACCCACTATGACCCAGGGACACATGCTCAGTATGTCCTCACCTTGTATATAATCCATACACCTAACCTGCCGGCGTGTAAACTCGACCTTCCACAGGTCACAATCAAAAAACAATCAATGGGTACATCCAACTCCAATCCATGACATACATATCATCCATTTACCAAGCCCTTGCCGGCTCGACAACATCAGTAGAAATTTCCAAAGGGTATCAAACCTTGAGTCACCCCAGGCTCACATCACTCAACTCAGTGCGATAACCATGTCCCTGTGTTTTCATCTCGGGCACATAACTTCTCGACTTACACTTTGAGCCTCTTACATTTCACATTTCAACCCTGGAGTCTCATTGGACGTAGTCTGAAACAACTTCAAACCAGCACTCCATAGTGGTAGACCAACCATACCGTGCACCCACTCCCGAGTCCACCATGAGCGGAATCGATTTCACCTCCATAATCCCGACTTATCGGAATTCAAACTCTCACCCCTACATCCTAAGGGAAGAACATCTATACAGCTTCTCTAAAGGCCTTAACCTCAAGCCAGATCAATGCGGGTGTCGAGTATGACAACCCGGCCTAGGTCTCACCTACTGACAACCCGATGGTTGTCAACTTATCCATGTCAGGCGACATCGACAACCATCGTCTCGCCTGGGTCCACTAAGCAGTTCTTGACTACGATGTCACGACTTCGACCCACACTGCGGCCCCTCGGCCACCATGTGTTGCTGAGTGCTTGTGTCAGCACCTCGGGCGAGCGATTCCTCGGCCAGTACTAGGGTGTGGAGGAATGAGCTGTATCTCTCACGTCCTACGACCGGCCCAGAGTACATTGTCCCAAAGTCTTGGGATCCACATTTAGGGGAAATCCATCACTCATGCTCAATCTGGCCACTGATCCACGAAACTAGTGTAGACGAAGTCTTGCCTCTTCCCCCAGAACTAGGAAAGTGATCCTCCCTCTTGTACCAACACCCGTATTAGGAGTGTTCCAAGTATCCTCGACCTCTCTCTCTATGGCGGTCCAGGCGTCCCAACCATGAAGTCCATGTCCCGTGGCGAAGTCCTACGATCACATCCCGAGATGGACAACTTCAGCCCATTCTCGTGTCTCGTAATACCCGGTAATCCCGAAAACTACGTATCTCGAAGATTGACGTTCGGTCTCTCGACGCATCGCTACCTCGACCTTCTCTAGGTCGAGCGACACTCCGGTGCGACACCACGTGTCTCAAACTCTCTCACCTCGTGAAGTAAAACTTCGAACTTGCAGACTTAGCATGTGATGGTCTCTTAACGATTTGTAAAAACAATCCTCAAGTGATCTCATGCTCCCACTCGTGGGGTAGATCAAAATGTCATCCACCGAAGACTCACGACCAAAGCGATCTAGATGGGGTTGGAATATCCTATGCATAGAGATCCATGAATCTTTGTTAAGCATTCGTCAATCAAAGGGCATCACCGTAAACTCAAAAATTTTATAGCGTCGAACACCGTCTTAGGGATATTTGTTTCCCTAACCCTCAGTTGATGGTAACCCGGTCGCGAAGGTCTATCTTAGGAGTAGGCTCGCACTCTCTGCTTGATCAAATAAATCATCGATCCTCGTGTGGGTACGAAACAGGATCATAATACATTCACTGTCTATAGCCACTTCACGTGAAGGGTCTTGCCCCTCTTCTTATAGCCCCTAGAACCGGAAGGCGCCCCATGAGGTGAAGTCTGGTCTATCATCCCTTGTCCCGAAATAGCCCTTGTGGTTGGACTACGAGGTTCCTCTGACTAAACCGAAATGTCCCTATGCGGAATCCCTGAGATGGTTAAAGTACAAGGGTGTAGCTTCGTCTAGAAGTCTACATCCCTATGTGGAGGTGATCCGGGTGGCTCATGCAGAAAATATTCCCAGCATACTACTTAAACCACTAGGTAGATCTAAGTCTGGTCTCACCTCGTCCTCTAGAGAATAGACTATTAGCTAACCCCGCCAAGCTGTCCTAACGCGGACTCATATGTATGGGGCAAAATGCAGGTACTTGCCCTACAATACAACAGTATCGTCACAACGTGTGGCGGTAACTCTCTGCGCTCACAATCGATAACAACCTTGTAAGCTTGTCAGCAATCCATCCCAGAGGATGACATCGAACTCGACATGTCCGCAATCCTCAGGTCCATTGTGAGTAGAGTCCTCGAGATCTCTAACTCGCAACCTCGACATATCATACCTATTCTCGCCCTAATCCCTAGGAGGGAATTACGTCTAACCTTGGCTCCTCTAAGGTCTCTGAGGTCCTTGCCCATTTCCATCATATTTGGGCCTCATTCTCTTAGCTAGACGGCTAGTCTAATCTGAGGTGGGTGTGGGTAATCTCCATAGCCTCCCAGCTTGCTTTCTCGTTCTGTGAACCAATGGTCTGACGGATCTCTACCCCCTGTGAATGTCGGAGGATGATACGTCTAAACCTCTGGAGGTTACTAGGATCTCCATGTCCACCTGCTATACTTGCTTTGTGCAATAAACGGCCCCTCACGCAACACTACGGCCCACTCTCTGAGGCTGTTGATCAAATCTGGCCAATTTTGGTCGATTGTCAATGGTTCACGACCGATTGCCAGTGGGCGTCCTCTATGTCCTCGACCTCCACTAGCCATTTACACAATTAACATGGCAACAAGAGTCATTTAACTTTAAATACCAGTCTAACTAGTAATGTGCAGTCGCGATTCACTAATGAAACGACAACCATGGCCAGTAGTTCATTTTCTAAGTGGTGCTAAATTTCCAACCACTCAATTCATTTATTTCTATAAGGTTCTAAACTTTCTTGTTCATTTCAATATTCAAATCCCTAAGGTCATAACTCCTAACCTTAGCATTCACCCTTTTCCTATACGCATCACACCATGCATATAATTTCTGCACAACTACCACGCAATCACCATTCAAATGGTAGTTAAACCAATCTGATATCTTTAAGGCACTTCTTGACCCGAGACATAATCATACACATAACTTCGGTGTATCTGCCAATCAATTTAGCGTTTAAATATTGTTTCAACAAAATTTTATTTCAAAAATTTCATTTTGAAAATTTTATTTTTAATTTTATCAAATTTATTTGATTTTAATTAAATTTAATAAATTTTTTTTTGGAAAATTTATTTACAATGAGCTGGTCATTCATTTTGTGACTTAGGACAAATCTTGCAGGTCGAGGCGGGTCCAAACTGAGTCAGTGCATAAGGCCCCAACTGGCCCGGGTGGCTGACTGCGCCTTGAAGCCGCGCCCAGCGCGCGCTGCCGCGCCACGCGCTGCGCCTTTGCCGCGCCACATCAGCGCGTCACGCCCGCGCGCGGCGCACGCGCTTATGCGCTTCGCTTCGTCGCCCGCGTGCACACTGCGCATACGCCCTGCGCCGCGCCGTCCGCTGCGCCCGGTACCGCCAGCGCCCGTCACGCACACCAGCGCCCGTGGCCCACACGGCCGCAGCGGCGCTGCGCTTGGCGCCACGCCCGCTGCGCCCGCTCCCTTGCGCTGCGCTGCTGCGCGCCCGATGCGCCCAGCGCTTTCTTTGCGTGCCTCTGGCCGTGCTCGTAGCGGTAAACGCCTTTATTTGTCTGAGTCGGCCTTGCCTTTACCCCCACAGGTGCAATACACCTCGGTGTATTGCAATACAATCCGACCTTCCCGACCTTCTCTATGATACAATCGAACCTTAAGTGCAAAATACAATCCCACAGCCTTCTCACTTGTTTCTTGCAATACAATTTCTACATTTACATCTGATCTCTAATACAAAAGTAAACGATAGCCATCAAAATTCTGCACCAAAATTTTTTTTCTTTAATAAAATTTTTTTCATTATTTCAGTAATTTGGAAAAATCACAAAAAATCACAAAAATCATTTTTTTCCATTCTCTTTTACCTCAAATAAATTTACAAAAATTTATTTTCTCTATTTTCTTCAATTTTACACCTTGGCAAAATCTAGAAAAAGTATTTTCTCCTCTCATAACCAAATAAATTTATAAAATTTATTTTCTTTTTCGATTTCCCGAAAAATTTTCTCCCTCAAATAAATTTATAAAAAATTTATTTTCTTCCATTCTCTTCAATCCTCATCAATAATTATCAAAATTTATTTTTCTTCAATTTTCAACAGAAAATTATTATCATCTAATAGGCCAAATAAATTTATAAAATTTATTCTTTTCATTTTCCTTTCCAGTTTTTGTACACTGTACAACTCAAAACATTTTCTACACATTCATGTGCTAATCATAAAGCACATCATTTCACAACTCACACACAACATAGCCAAACACACCATTCACCAAACAGCAAATGATCACATGTTATAAACATCAAATCATACGATCATATGATCTGATCAAAACACATGCGGTCGTTCTAATTTTTTTTTATTTTTTATTTTTTTTTTTCGTGCTTTCTGGTAATCCTCATACCTAAACCCAACATCAAGCCAGCCTAGTAGTGTGCTCTTCCTCAACTATGGCCTAAGCCCAGATTTTATATCTATAGGTTTCCACACCCTACCTAGAGTTCCACATCGAGCCACTGGTGGTGATGGATACCCAAACCTTAGGAGAGCTCCCTGGTATTCGTATACCTAGGCTGATCTCAGGCGCAGCGCCCAAAACCCGGAGTCCGTTGACTGCCGTCAACCACGGAATACAAGTGGAGTCGGGTTGCCCGACGCCACTTTAGAAAATCGAGAGGCGAGTCTCCTTTAATACGGGAGCTCACCCCAGGAATACAAAACTGTATAAACTGTCCAAATCAACAATATATGCAATATATATATCAACTCTGACCACTTGGGCCCATCAAGCGTACTCAACACAATATGTCAAACTATATCCAATAGTTTCAAGGATTAATATGTTTTACTCTTATTCGACACATATATTAAAATGAGAAGCATTCTAATACATGTAAGCATCAACAAAGCCACATTCAGAAGCTATTACAGCTCGACCTCTAGGGCAGGCGAGTCTCCTCGCACGCTCCCGGTACCTGTAAAAGGGGATCCACGACGGGGTGAGCTAAAGCTCGGTGATAAGCCTAAGTGGGCTACTCACCACCTAAGTGCGGTGCAATGTTCCAATTTAAACACACATTCAAGCAAATGCATGATCCTACTTGAATGTCTACATGACCAACTCAGATCCCGAGTCCTCACCGACTCTCTCTCACACTCGCCTAAGCCTCGTATGAGAATTATTATTTTATTAGTGGACAACCTCAGATGAATATATATCGAGGTGGGCCGCTCGACGATTGATATATATTGTTGTTAATGGACGCTACCCTCAGATGTGAATAAATACAGTGGAGCGCTCCGGCCCGGTTGATATAGTATTATTGTTGTGTACCCTCCGATCATTAATATTTTTAATTCTGCTCAAGCAGTTCTCTTAGAACTACCTCATGCCTCCTCCTATCTCTAGGATACCCCGATTGCATATGAAATGCAGTATGATATCGTTCAATAATTCATATAACTACATTAAATATATAAACTGAATATACTGCATAAAAATTAAATCACACAAACATGTTATGTATTTATACATTTTATCACATCAAAATTAGCTCACTTGGGCTAATGATCAAATACGAGCAATTTAATTTAAATCCTTTCGGTAAACCCATATTTTCACAAGAATATATTTTAGAACCTTTGTTTGAGGAATAGTGAAACCCTCGATTTACTATTCCCAAAATCCTAAATCAACGGTTCACTTAGTGAACGCAATCCATGGCTCTTCCCGGCCAATGCATACCAAGCAAGCATTTTAATGCACAAATTAACACCCATCAAAACCAAACAACTAATTATATAAGTGGTCACGGCCACAGAAAATCCCAAATAAATTCCCACGAGTCGGTCCGTGTTTTGGGACCGGAGTCAAAGCAACCACTCACGGCGCCAAACTAACCGAAACATCGAAAAACGTAAAAATGGGAATAAAACACAAGTAGGGAAAATCCTACCTCTTGGAGTTGTCAAGCTTCGCAAACCGGGGTCCACGGCGTGGCCTGCTCCGCGTACCGAGCGTTTCCCATAGCACTCCGGCCGTACGGCGGTGGATCTCACGGCCCACTACTGAAGCCCATCTCTCTAAGGCTCTCAAATTTGGAGCTCACCATCCCCCAAACTGAAAATCACGTTTTTGCTTAAGCCTCATGTAGGAGATGAAGCGTATTGAAATTCGTCTTTCTAGTCCTTAATCGTCTTGAAAATGGCCAGTTTGTCCATACATTCGGTTGATATTAAACCTTCTGCTCGACCGTCCATTTTCATCATTTCTCTACTCGTACCACTTATGATGCGTGAGTACAAGTTATATACGTCTTCGTCATCAGCGATTCTGACACGAAAGCGCGATGCCATCAGCGTGTAAATTAGTATCTCGGAGAGTCTACGAAATTTACGTGCTAACTAGATTTTGCGAGACGATTCCAACGATATGATCTGTTTCATCATCTGAGATCTAGAGAATTAATTACGGATTTTTAACCGTAATTACAATTTTGTAATCAAAATTACGATTTTGCCCTTATTCCAGAAATTGGAATTTCTCGGGTCTTACAAGTAAAACCGATTTAATGAATATGATTAGAAAATCAGCTTTGCTTACCGAACAGTTTGACAAACTTTTAGTTAAAAACAAGTTCGGACCTGATATTTATAATATTATAGAATCTCACTTTTTAGATAAATTTTATGAAAAAGTGTTTAAAGAACAGTGTATATTATATGAACAATTTAGAACCAAAAGCAGGTGGAATTAAACGGGATGTATGGCTTACCATGATTCCTGATTTATTTTGATTGTTTATTTAGCTTATGTAAATATGTCTCTTTTAGATCGAAAATATTTAGAACTCATCCACACAATTGATGGATCAAGGGATTTTGAAAACATATTTTTAGCGAGTATTTATCAAGTACCTAATAATTTTCTGGCCAGAAAAATATTGTTAAATCTTTTAGAGGCGAAACTCATGTAGATATATCTTTGAAACCATACCACCTTTGTTTAGAAGCGTGGAAGCCACGATTACCTTATCACATCATGTATATATCAAACACAACAAAGAACACTTTAATACCCAGTAACCTTTGAATGTGAAATGACCCGTGCAAAAGAATTTCCTGTATATTACAATAGATTTAGAGATTTTCAAATTTTTGATTTTAGAACAACCAGAAATAAAAAATTTTATCTTATTGGAGAAACCCCAACCATGTCAATTTGAAATTACTTTGATGCAGAAAAATTTTCCAACCAAAATTTTATAACGAGGAAAACGAGGATTTTATTAACCGACTTTGGGCGGATTCACGGAGTTATCATACGTCAGCGATGACGCAAAATTATGGGAAAGTCTAGATGCAGAGAGTTATGCAAGCGTGGAAAATGCAATGGAAGGATAATGAAGATATCAAATCACATAAGCGGTAGTCAATACATATTTGCAAAAACGGCCGTGCATGACTTTTACAGACAAAGCTTATCTCAAGCTATGGCAGAAGACAAAAGCAAGGAACGTGTCAAAATTTAAAGAAAAGTTTGAATTTAAGTTTCAACTTTCATTTATTATAGATAGATATTCTTTTTACTTTCCAACTTTTCATTAATGAGTTGTAAGGCATTTATTGTCCTTTAAGGACAAGTGGCCTCAAACATTTAATTGTTAGGTAGATTTTTTACTTTTCAATTTTGTCTTTTAGTTTGTAAGTAGTCTATAAATTTGAGGTTTGAGCATACGTAGAAGGCATGAGTTTTAAGAGTTGAATAAGTTAGAAGTTGTATAGAGTTTGAGAGAGAAGGAGTTTGTACGGAAAGTTTGAATCAATAAAATAGTTTCTTTTGTTCATAGTAAGGAGAAAAGAAGTATTTTTAAAGACAGAATATGTAAGACAATATGTCATATTTGTGAGGCAAAGCGTAAACCTCGAAGCCTTTCGTGATTTAAAAAATAATAATAAAGACAAATTTTTAAATGATTATATATATATATATATATATATATATATATATATATATATATATATATTATGATTTTGGAATATTTTAATATCAATTTACCAAAATAGTTTATTATTATAATAGAAAATTTTTATTTTTAAAATTTGTGATTTAAAGGAAATAAAATAAGTAAATTTTTGAATGATTACTATGTAAAAATAAATTACAAATTTTGAAATGTTAATATATATTTTTTTCTAACAAATAATAAATTAGTTATATTTTTAAAATATAATTTACAATTAATTATAAAGTTATTGTTCTTATTTTTAAAATATTTATTATTATATTTTAAAACAATTTTTAAAAAAAATTACCAAAAATCTTAATTTTTATAGAATATTTAAAAATGTTTTGAATACTAAAAAATCGTAAGCTTGAGTTTACAAAGAATATTGTATGATTTTTACCAAACAAATCTTAATATTAAAATGAGTAAATTAGGAAATGGAGTGTAGTAGTGGGAAATAAGATAAGAAAAAGGCAGGAAATAAGGGGAACAAAAAAAAAAGTTTGTTGTCAGATGGAGCAGAGGAATAAGGGAAAAGCAATACGATTCACAAAAACAAGTGTCCGCATTCAAGAGGGAAAAGAGGAAACAAAGGAGTGAGTAGAGGAAATAAGCGGAAAGCTTTAGGAATTTCTCAGATGTGAAGATGATATCAATAGAAGAGGTCACCAATGCCTTTGCAAAGCTATATTGCCGACGCTAGAGGCATGTCGATGGAAATGTGGGTTTTTTTTTTTTTTTTGATTGTTCCAAACAAGTTAGGGTTTTACAAAGGGATTTGATACTTTTTTCAATTTTTAACACAAATCCAACCTCATAAGGCATTCACATCTACTTGTCATGCGTAAAAGGCATATTCCATATGCTTCTCTAACGCCTCAATGAAGAAGGCTTACACCTTCTATGTATAACGTTTTTTCTTGGGATGTCCTTGAGGCTTTTTTAGGGCGCCTCGCCTTGTGACGTGCCTAAAAAATGCCTTTAAAAACACTGATATACACTGAGTGTACAAATAATTTCTCTCCATCCTTGCCCAAGAATATATATTATCAATCGATATGAAATGATTAAAACTTAAGCCTTCTTGATCCTTTTTACCCACTAAAATCTTTTGGTTGACTCATTTCTAAACCATGCATCTAAATGAGAAGGTGGCTTGGAAGAAACGTGATCTTGCCGAGGCGGCAATAGTTGGATCGACTCCCCGAACCTGAATTTGATTGGGAAATGTTGCTTATATATTATCTTCTCAATGCGAGTAAGGTAAGATAGCGAAGCGAGTATGAAGTAGTTTGTGAGAAGGTTGTTGTATTTTAATTTTGTGGATTAGTATTAATCAATTATTAAGATTTGTTTATTGGATTATTAAATAATATCAATTATGTATTATTATTATATTATGTAAGCCAGTATAACACTTGACCCGAAGATGATACGTAAGCGCGTATTGATAGTCTATGATGAGTTGGACTATCCACTTGAGTACCTATTTTATGAGAGGAGTCCCTACTCTCATCGATATGAGCCTCTCTGACTTCCCCATCCAGTGGAGATTAGGTTTTCACTTGGCATATCAGATAGAGAGAAGTCATCTCCTCTCTCTCTCTCTCAGTTTTCAACAGCAGTCACATTATGGAGAAACTATGGATCCTACTTTGGTGCCAGGTACATGGTTTGAATCCCAATTTCAGATATGTGTGTATGAACATGCTATATTGCGTATCTACATAAGTTTTTTCTATCAATTGGCATCATGAGAGCCGTCGGATAATTATAGGTACATTCATCTGCAATATGAACCCTAATTTGTGTTGATTGAGATTTACTTGTTTTATGTGAAATTTTCACTTTTAGGGTTTTGTTAATCTCACACATGTTCTGGAATCAAAAGGTTTGGGATTATATTGTTCAGATTTATGACCCTATTTTCGTCAAATTGCTAAAAAAAAAAAAAAAAAAAAACATAAGTTTCTGGAGAAGAAAAAAAAAAAAGAAAAAGGAGGTGTCTGAAACCTTACCGTGGACATAGCCGAAACCCTCGTTGTTTTTCCTTCGATCTACACATTCTGGGTGATATTTCGTAAATTTAAACCTTAAATCATATCGTCGAAAATGGTGGAGAAATGAGAGTTCGGAAACCCGGGTTTTGAAGCGGGTCGATGCGACCAGTGAAGGCAGAGCAGGAGATGAAATCCGAGTTTAGTTCTTTGTACTCTCGGTTTCTAGGCCCAAATATTTTTGGTTAAATTGATGTATTTTGTGGATTATGCAATTGTATATTGATGCGTACCGACAACTATAATATTATTTGCATAATTATGATCTTACCTATCGTGAGCTAATTATGCAAAACATTCTTAGAAATTAAATAATTTAATTTCTTTTAAGAATACAATTGAATTCATATGAATGTTTGCACTAAAAATAATTATACCCTTTCGGTATGTTGTTATTAGTGTAATTTGTTATTAATGCAGTGTACTATTTGTTCTAAACTTATGTCAAATTATGTTTCGAGTAACCTATCGGCATTAGAATTTTGGTGACATGAGATCATGTACATTGTATACATATATTTCCTTTTATTGTGATTCATGACCCTTAGGCAGGATCATGATAAATAAGAAATCTGTTTAATAGGCATGTTTGGGCATCGTAAGGAATCATTTATTTGTGATCGCATGGTAATATTATGTTACATGCACTGTTAAATGTTTCCCTCGACTGCGGGTACCAACCTCATTGCCTGTCTGCAATTGACCTGTCGAAACTCTGAATAGGACCAATTGAGGATTGGGAAAGGAGTCTGCAGTTAAACTTTTGAATGAGACAAAGCAGGTCTTTTGAATACTCATTTTAATATGAAGACCTTGGTGATGCCTTCTTTGTCCTCTAGGCATCCGGATTCATCGTGATGAGTCTAAGGCATTCTTGGATTGTCTCAAAGAGGATATATTGAAAAAGTCCTCAAACGGTTTAACATGCATTCTTGTTGTTCCTCGTATCTTTGCACCCATTGAAAGGGTGATAAGCTCTCTAAATCTCAATATCCTCGGGATGAAAAGGAGAGAGTTGAAATGGAAAAGGTCCCATATGCTTCCGCTATTGGCAGCCTGATGTATGCTCAAGTTTGTACTTGTCCCGATATTGCTTTTGCTGTTAATGCTTTAGGGAGATACTTGAGCAATCCAGGTTTGAATCATTGGAAAGCCGTGAAAAAGGTCATGAGGTACTTACGAGGTGCAAGGGGACTATGTTGACCTATAAAGGTCGATCAACGAGTCCCGCTGGCTGTCGATTACGATTTGCGGAGGTTGCCCAGATGACAGAAAATCTACTTATGGTTTTATTTTTATGATGGTAGGAGGAGCTGTTTTTTGGAAAAGTGTTCAAGCAAACGCTACTGACTACCGACTATGGAAAGCCCAGTATGGCTTGTTATGAGGCTACTTGTCAAGCCATGTGGCTAAAGAAATTGATTTTGGCTTTCATATTGTTGAGAGCATATCCAAGCCACTTGTTATATATTGTGACCATCGACTCTTTGGCACATTTTCTCTGTAACAACAGGAGTGCTCTTGCGCAAAAGCACTTTGTGTAAAATCTTTTGTTTGTCGAGAAAGAGAAAGTTCGGAATTTAGGACTTCGGATTGAATATCTTTTGCTGAGGACATATGTTACTTGGATCCACTAACCAAAAGGCTTACCTATAGGAGTTTATCAACGACATGTGTAACTCATATGGGTTTGGTTAAGTCTTTTGATATTTTGGGTTGAGTGGGAGTACGAAAGTATGCATTTATTTGCTGTAATTGTTTGAGGTATGTATTATGAATGACATGTCAATAATATCATCATACCTCTGATAGCATCGAGATGCTTGGACCATTGTTTGAGAGAAATGCATATTTTGTTTATTCACTCATGGAGTTCTCTTCATAAATCTCTTTACATGAAATATGAGCTTGTTGATGTGTATGACATTTTCCCTATTGGATAAGATGTGCAACGCGTTAAAGGCTTTATATATATATATATATATATTTATTATTAGTTGTTATATTGCTTTGGTCATAATTGATATTTTATCATAGTTATAATAATCCTTATTCTAATAATTGACTAATGCTATCAAGTGGGAGAATGTTTGATTTAATTTGTGGATTAGTATTAATCAAATTATTAAATTTGTTTATTAGATTATTAAATAATATAATTATATTATTATTAATATATTATGTATTGATATAGCACTTGACCAATTAATAAGTAGCGTATTGATAGTCTATGATGGGTTGGACTATCCATGAGTACCTATTTATGAGAGGTCCCTACTCTCATCTGATATGAGCCTCTCTCACTTCCCCATCCAGTGGAGATTAGGTTTTCACTTGGCATATCAGATAGAGAGCAGTCATCTCCTCTCTCTCTCTCTCTCTTAGTTTTCAACATCAGTCACATTCTGGAGAAACTATGGATCCTACTTTGGTGCCAGGTACCTGGTTTGAATCCCAATTTCAGATATGTGTGTATGAACATGCTATATTGCGTATCTACATAAGTTTTTTCTATCAAAGGTTATAGGGGGAACAAGAATGCAGAAGTATTAGTTTATCTATTGATCCAGCTGAATCTAATTTATGATCTCCTTCTCCTCCTATAGATCTCAATTCAGTGTCTATGATCTCCTCTCCTTGTTTATTTCCATAGCCCGAGCCTGCTTATAAGGAAGCGCGTGGTATCATTCTCCTCTCCCTTGTATACCAAATGAACCCCACACCTTTTGGCCCCTAGTTTCTCCTACTCAAATAACATTTTAAATGAAACCACCATGCTCCACCCTTTCTGCTTGTGAACAATACGTAAATCTTAACACGAAAATGATCGATACCCCGAGCCACGTGTGCTTGGCTTTGATTAAATAATTGACCCCATTGTTTTTTGACCCAAATATAAAACTGAGGCGAATCACCCACGAGTAAAACATATGAAAGGGCCTGTTAAGGACTCATTAAATACCCACCATGATGCCTGTGGCCTAAACACAGCCATTTGCAAGAATCATGCGACGGAAGCAAGGAATCACTTTGATTAAAAATACAATGTATGATAGAAATATTTTCATCACCCATTACTAACCTGTAGTAGTGCAGAAAATCTCTTCTAGAATCCACATGACCTTCCAAACTATTCTCTACGTGACAGATCTGCGTGTGGGTGCACCTGATCACAAAAGAAACTAGAAGGTTAATCGAAACATAAACCTTAGGTTTACGTTTCTCTCTCAAGGTGTTTTTATTTTTTTCTTGAGATTCTCAATCCTGCAAGATAATCGTAAAACTTAAAACCTACAGGCTATGCTTGATGTGTTTATAGACTACTAGCTAATCTCTAGGGTTTTATAACACATAGGCCCGATAAAATGGGCTCCTTCTTGTATCTTAATAATCGATTAAATGGGACTTGTCATCTATTAGGCTAGCTTGGGGATCCTATGACCCACATTGTAATTAAGGCTCTTGATCAGCGATTACGAATTGCTTATAGACATAAATCCAACACCATTCCCTTCAACTTGGAATTGAACCAATGTGAAGAGCAACTCTGTTACTAAGAACCCGTACTCTGATCCACGATGCAATCCCGTATTACATTTCTAGGAACAAAAGCATCATAACTATTTAGCGGACCTTTCGACCATACACTTGTCTGTACCATGAAAACATTGTTGGATTTGCTTGTAAAGAGGCAGTGCAGTTATTATTATTATTATTATTTGCACAAAAACACTATTGGGATTGTGAGTGACCTATGGAATATTACTACAAGTAATATTTGGGTGGCTTTGCCAATCCACTGTATTTGTTAGCAACAATTGGGTGGCAATGCCAATCCATAGGAAATCAAATGAACACTTAGGTAGTAATGCCAATCCTCAAAATTATAATCAATTGGGTGGTTGTACTTGACTCACGAAATGTAAATAAATAGTTTGGGAGGCTGATCACAATCCACATAATAAAAAGCTGACAAATGGGTGGCTATGAAACCTTTCGAGAAATAGTGCGGAGTTAGATGGTTAAGCGATCTTGAGAGAATAAGATGGTAAGATAATAATGACACCCGATATAACATGGTAAAACCCTCAGAATGAGGGAAACCTCCACAGGGCAAATCCTAGAAAATAATCCATTATGAGATGAAATTGGCACAAGATGTCACGCACCTAGGATATGCTCACAATCCTCTTAGTTTTACCTCTCATAACTCTCTTTGTGTATTATTTCTTACCACTATTCGCATTGTGACCTTATTGTTCCACGCCTATTCTTTCAACTACATGTGATTGAAGAATGATCTCTGAAACTCTTTCTAATCTCTAAAATTTCCATTTGATTATGTTTCTCGAAGTACAGTATAGAGCGAGTTTGATCCTCGGATGGATTTCATTGGTTGAAATGAAACGATTTCATTAGTACGGAATAAGGCGATTCTCATTCACCACAAATATAAGAGCGATGTGTTGGCAACGTGGAGAAATTTTTCTCCTAAGGAAACTGTTGTTGTTGCGAAACCAACATTTATGTTTGAACCAGCATCAAAATCTCCCCCTCGGAGCGCTGCAAACGAACAAATGAATGTGAGAGTTTTATTGACTCCTTAGTAGGAGCTCATGCCCATGTTAATACATCGTGCCAGTTTTTCTTTTGTAATGACCTTCGTCATCATATAAACAATATTCTCATTAGTGTGGATGTTTCTTATTTGGAACAGTTGTTCTTCAATAGCCTTCTTGATCCAATGATATCTCACATCTATGTGCTTCGTCCTTGCATGATACATCAGTGTTCTTGTAGGAAATCATCGCACTGACTATCGCAATGTACTATGTAGTCTCTTTGTTCTACATCTAGTTCTTGAAGAAACGCTTCATCAGCATCTCTTTTCTCGAGTTTCGATGCATTGCTGATATACTCGATTCTATAGTAGATAGTGAAACACACTTTATAGCTTTGACTACCATGATATATCTCCCACGAAAATGTAAATAAGTACAGAAGTAGATTTTCTACGATCTAGATCCTCCTTCTATAGCCAATTAGTATAACCTTCGAGATGGTTTTGATCCCCCCAGGCTTGAAACATGCAACGGTCTGCTCTAAGATATTCAAAGATCCATTCCACTTCACCTCTCGATGTGATTTGCAGATTTGCTAGGAATGCGCCTGACTCGACTCATGAGATATGTCTGGGCGTTGGCGCACCTGCAGCATACATCAGACTTAGCGTAGTGGTGGGAATAAATGACATTGTTTTCTTTCTCATACAGATGGATAGAGTATCTTACTCGGCTTGAAATGGCCAACAAGTGGTGTAGAAATTGGCTTTGGTACTGTATTTGAACCTTTCCGGCATCAGTTTAGTATATCTTTCTTATAATGACCAATTTTCTGCCTTCTTTTGCTAAATCAATTGATTAAAACTAGGGTTTTGCATTCCACTGCCACGATCGGTAGTTTAACCTAAGGGTGGATTATTCATTCAGTATATTAATTGATTTGCGCTGACGGGTTGATCGTGCCTCTGAGATATCTCTATTCGTTGATTGACCAAATGTTGCTACATTCATATCGTAGGGTCATCATCTCACTGCGATCTCGGACTCCCGAAGCAAAACATGCTAATGTTGGCGAAACACCATGTATATAAAAATACGAAGATAAGCAGTCGAGATAAAATCAATCCATATAATGAGACCAAAAGCAGTAGTGTATTAATCGTTCAGAATGTAGTAGGCTACAAACAAAATCTAGAAATAAAACTAAAACATCTCTAAAACGGAAGAAAACCATCAAAGAAAGATAAACAAGAAAGAGGATGAAAATAAACGATTTTGAGTAGAAAGCCCCATCTCTTTTCTTCAATCTTCTTCAACCTGTGAAGCTTTCCTTGAGATTGTGCTCTAGAGGTGTTTCCACTCCCTCTAGCGAAACACACATGAAAAGCCCCCAAATCAGGTGATCCTCTTGTGCCAGCAGGGTTTGAGCTTTAAACCTGATATGGGCTCAAAATGGGCTAAAAATCCACCCGAACCAACCCGAGCACATTCGTGGCGGCTCGTTTAGCAACAATCGTAATATCGGGCTCCTACATTTTACTCTCTCTGACGTCGCGACGTTGGTTCTCAATGTTGCGACGTTGCGGCCCAGCTTTCCACATTTTTGCTGACTTCATAAGACCATAACTTTGTCATTTGAACCGTTTGAATTCTTGTTCGTTGGAAAGATTTTGAAGTGTAGAATCTAGATATGGAAAAGCACGTTAGAAATGATTATAAAGACTGAATGTACAAAATGCTCAACTGAGGTCACTTTTTGAGCTCTCTTACATTCTTCCTTCAACTACAGAGTCATAACTTTGTCATTGGGAAATCCAAATGGAGTAGATAAGGTCTCTTTTGGAAAGCCTGAAACATCCTATTCATCCATATCAATATTGTAGCCATTGGGATCAATGTGCATCTTAAAACATCAAAACACAGTAGCTACTACTGCATGTGTTGTTTGCTGAATTTTGGGCTTTATCTCTTTGTTTTTACTCCATATTGGCTTATGGTTGACCTAATCACAAAATTTAACATTTAGAGCATTAGATCACTTATTGATATAATAAAACTGCTAAAAATATAAGTAAAACATAGGGATAAAATGAGTATAAATATACTCATCACACCCCAAAACTTAAATTCTTGCTTGTCCCCAAGCAAGAGACTAACTCAAAACAAAACAAAAAATTGAAAATGACACGAACTAACAAACAATGAGATGAGTATGATAACATGATGCCAAGTGGAAGAAACACTATGAACACAAGTTAGCAATATTAGCATTTTCAATCAAAGTTTAGGATTCTTAAACTTTTAAACTCTCTAAGGAACATGGCAAATCAAAGAATGGTGAGCAAAGCATATCAACCCACCAAGTCCTCAATGACCTTTCCCAAAGAAACTAAGTGTAGGTGATAGCATGATCTCCAGTGTATAACAAGGTTCTAATACCCCTAAACTTAAGCTCAACTCACCTATTTGGAAGAAGCTAACTAAGAAAGGATAAGAACACACCACACCCTTTTTATTCATACCAAAATACCTAAAAATTACCTAAATACCTAAAAATGAAAGAAAACTAGTGCCAAGAAGTTTTAGATAAGTGTTCCTGTAGTGGGAATCTATTGGTGACTCCCCACGAGTTGGTTAAAAGCGACATTAAATTCCCATCAAACTTCACCCCGAACATTCATCCAAACTCAAAACCTTAAGTTGTGGGAAGGATCCATCTTTTGTCCCATAGCGGACAGTGAAGTCAATGACTCCCAGCCAGTTGGCTCACGGCATTAGGCTTTGAAAGGCCCCTCAGACTATGCCCGAGATTTCGATTAGACGATCCCGCTTATTCTTATTCACATATTTATTTTTGACAATTTTCTTTTCTTTTGCTTTTTATCTTTCTTTTTCACTTTTTCTTTTGTTTTTATATTTTTTCTCTTTTTAGTTGGGGCTCGATGGCAATCCTCTTTTTGATTAGGTGTCCCATCATTTAGATGGCTAGAATCCCCTAAGGTAAGTTGAATTCAAGGCAAAGGGTCTGGGACCAAGGTATACAAAGGAGACTAAAAGTGTGTGTGTGATAAATTCCTTGAGAAATAGCTTCTTGTAGCACAAGGGAGGTGACGAAGCTAAGTCACCCATACCAAGCAAGCACACAATTCTAGATCATTTAAAAACCTAAGGGTCCAATCCACTTTGCACTTGCCCTTTTTTATATGTTTGTATTCAAAATGACCTTCTACTAGCCAACAAGGCATCAAACTCACTCATATGAGACATGAAACAAACAAAAGAAAGAAAGAAAAACTCATGCAAACACCCTAAAAAACTAGTATTCACCTCAAGTCCTAGATCAATTAAATGCATAAGTATCTATGAAAGAATTTAGCCCATTTCACTTAGTGCCACAATTCCTCACAACAATCATACATGCATCAACCATATTGTCATCCTTACATGAACAAACATCTTCTAAAACACACAACCAAAGCAAGTGTAATAATATAATTCCTCATCCCACATCACCCCCAAACTTGGTCTAAACACTACCCCTAATAAGATATGAACTTTCAAATAGAAAAGAGGTACCTCCCCTCGAGGGTAGGGTGGAAACGGCCCCATAACAATGTTGGAGTGTGTCGCAGGCCTGGGTGTTGGAAGGAGGAGGCAAAATTTCGCTTAGGCCCCTTGCAAAACTTGAACCACAAATTTCAAGAAAGACAACAAGATCAAAGCAGAGACTTTGTTCAGCAAATTATAACCGAATAAGATGCGAAAATGAAGGAAAAGAAAGATGCAAATTGGCTGCTTCGAGCACACAAAGGTTAAAGGCCAGAATGCCTTCGAAGGGACCTAGGAGCTTTCTTCCCCTTGGATGCTCGTTCATATTCATCTGATGTCCCTTCCACCTCTAAGAAATAGGGCTCTATCTCATTATTCAACTTATGCAACTCTCCCCAAAAAGTCATCTCCAGAATTGTTTCAACTTCCTATTTTTTTTCTTTCGGTTCCGAAGAAGTTGACTCTTTCTCTTCCTCAACAATCACACGTGTCTTCTTAGCATCCACCTCTTCTCTATGTTGCTTTCCAACTTCATTGCCAATACTTAAGGTGAAGGCTTCATAATGTTCTAAATCTTCTTCCTTCTATGTTCACCTCAAGAGGAATAGGCAAACTCACATGTTGTTTTCTAAGTACAACTTAAATGCATTCGCCCGAAAGCCGCAGTCCAATTTCTAAGTTGAGCTGCTTGGTTTTGAATTTGTGTTGCTTAGCTCTGAAATATTACTCTCATCTCATCCATGACTTGGGCATGTGAGATTGCAATCGTGGCCAATGTCGCTCAAGATGCATCCTCTTAAGCGGTCCGTTCGCCAGCCTTTGGCCAATTTCTTCCAAGGCTTCTTCAAGTTTTGACTTCTTTTCTTATGGAGGTTAGGGAACATTGAAATTTGAGATCCATGAGAGGTGTGGGTGAGGTTGCCATCCCGAATTGTATGTGTTCAAGTACGGGCTGCCCTCATACTGAACTTGCTCCATAGGCATGTACGAGTTCCATGGTTGACTTGCCATCCTTTGCTAAAGTTGTCTTATTTGTAGTTGTTGAGATAGGAGGGTGATTTGAGTTGATAAATTGTCATCCATTGTTATTCAAGCTCCTGCAAGACACAAAAACAAGAAAAAATCAAATCAAATAAAAATAATAAAATAAAACAAAAAAACTTAAAACAAAACTACCTATATCCAAAATAGAGTCAAACTATTTCGAATCAATATCAATAGCTAAACTCATTACTTGGCAACAACGCCAAAAACTTGGCAGGCTCGTGTCAGGTGTGCAAATTAGTATAAAACGTAGGCCTGTATGTGCAAGTATAAACGTCGAGTTTACATAGTATATTGGCTCGTCAAGTGTCGTCCCAAAAGGAGAAGTGTGTTAATTATTGAATTTATGGTTTAAATATTATCTGGACCTAAAATTCTAGTGAATTCTTAACTAACATAGAGAAAAACTAATCATAAGTTGTTTGTTAAATCAATTAATTAAAAACTATAGTTTTGCCTACACCTGCCACAGTCGATGGTTTATTCATTCAGTATATTAATTGAGGTTGATCGTGCCTACAAGATATTCTCTCTCGAGATATATTTTCCTATCTCACCAAGAGGGGGTGTATTGTACTCGCCTCAACCCCGACTCGAAATGCTTAAATGTTTAACCCTAAATGCCACACTTGGAACCAAGATATCTCTATTCGTTGATTGGCCAAGTGTTGCTCTATTCATATCCCTGGGGGTCATCATCTCTCGATCTCAAACTCCCAGCAAAAACACGCCAATGTTGACCAAACACTACCATGTAAATAAAATACAGAGATAAAGCAAGTCGAGATAAAATCAATCCATATAATGAATGAAAATGTAATTAACCATTAATCCATTCAAATGTAGCAAGGCTACTACAAAAACCTAGAAATAAAACTAAAACATCTCTAAGTGGAAGAAAACCATTAAAAGAAAGATAAACAAAGAAAGAGGATGAGAATAAACGATTTTGAGTGAAAGCCCCATCTCTTTTTCTTCAATCTTCTTCTTCTTCTTCACGCTTTTCCCCTTCAAGATTTGTGCCCTATGGTGTTTCCACCCTAAGAGAGGGCTTCACCCCTTCAATAAAGCTCTAAAACTGGCCGCCCTCTTGTCTCTCCTTGCCTGAGCTTTAAAACCTCAATTATGGCTCAAAATGGGGTAAAAATCCACCTCAAACCAACCCTGAACGTCGTGATGTCGTTTGGCAACGCGCGACGTTGGGTCCTCTGCTTCTGTTAATTCTTGCAACGCCACAACGCTGGGCTTCAAAGTTGTGTCGTTGCAAAGAGCCCCGCAGACCAACTCTCGTAAGACCATAACTTTGTCATCTGAACTTCGATTTTGGTGTTATTGGTACCGTTGGAAAGCTCTTGAAGTGTAGTATCTAGATATGGCCAGGAAAAATACTTTAGAAATTATTATAAAGACTGAATGTACAAAATTCTCCAACGGGTCACTTTTGAGCTCTCTTCTATTCTTCCTTCAACTACCAAGAGTCATAACTTTGTCATTTGAAGTCCAAATGGAGTGAATAAGGTCTCTTTGGAAAGCATGAGAAGTATCCTATTCATCCATATCAATATTGTATCCATTGGGGATCATTGTGCAGCTTAAGACATCAAAACATAGTAGCCGCCGCATGTGTCGTTTGGTCGATTTTGGGCTTTATCTCTTGTTTTTCTCCATATCGACTCTTATGGTTGACCTAATCACAAATTAACATTTAGAGCATTAGATCACTTATTGATAATAAAACTACTAAAAATATAAGTAAAACATAGGGATAAAATGAGTATAAAGTATACTCATCACCTTTCTATCTCGTGGAATCTCCAATCCTAAGATACGCTTTGCACTACCCAAATCCTTCATGTCAAACGTCTTTAACAATTCCATTTTTAGCTTCTGGATCATATCAGCATCATGACTCATAATCAACATATCATCAACATATAACAAGAGTATGATGAGTTTATCATCATAAATTCGAACATAAACACAAGATCTGAATGTCCTTTTGTAACTCCACTCACTGTGGGAAAGAGTCAAATTTCTTATACCATTTTCGTGGCATTTATTTAAGTATGTATAGACTTTTCTTTAACTTGCAAACCATGTTCTCCTTCCTTTTCACTTTGAAGCCTTTTGGTTGCTCCATAAACATCTATTTATCCAGATCACCTTTCAGAAATGCAGTCTTAACATCAAGTTGCTCCAATTCGAGATTCATACTAGCATCCAATCCAAGTATAACTCGAATTGAACACATTTTCATAATAGGTGAAAAAATTTCATCAAAGTTAATACCTGCTTTGACCAAACTTTCACCACTAGACGAGCTCTCAGACTTCAACAAATTATTGCCATTCTTTAGCTTAAACACCCATTTATGCTTGAGTTCTTTATCCCTTTTGAAGTCTACCAACTTGTAGGTATCATTTTTCCATAAGGGAGTTCATCTCTTCTCGCATGGCTTTTTATCCGAGAATCTTTGTCTTTGTGAGACTGCATTTAGAAGCTGTGCTCCCTTCATCAACAATTAGAATATACTTGAACTCGGGATACCTTATAGATGGTTGATGTTCTCTCGGCTCGTTCGAAGCCTCAACTGAGGTCTTCTTCTACTGGGAGGGATTTATTCTGATCAACACCTCCCATATCACTATCATCACCACTTTCTTTCTCCTCGATGACTAGTTCTTTGAGTTCTGTCCCTGGTTCTGATTCAGACATCTCTGCTTCATTAGTGGAACTTTCTGATGAATTTTGTCCAGGTGTCAGATTTGCAACGCCTTCATATGTGAGTTTTGCACCTCTCACATTTTTCTCCATATCTTCAATGGTTTCGTGTTCATGAAACCATGAAGTCTCTCGACTATCTTTGGCTTCTTTGAACTCACATACCAGAAGTCGAACTCTCATCTCCATATCCGATGAAGATGCAATATATTTCTTTATCATCAAACTTCGATCTTGCTCCTTGTACATGATGAATTCTTTCGTGATCCAAAACACCTTCAAGTGAGGGTATGAAACATCTTTCTCTGTTCAAATTCTTTGAGGAATATCAAAGTCCAAAGAAACTGATGGTCATGTGTTGATCAGGTAGACTACAATGTTAATAGCTTCACCCCAAAATGACTTAGGAAGTTTAGCCAATTTTAGCATGCACCAGGCTCTTTCCACAATGGTCTGATTCATCCTCTCTACAACACCATTGTTTTGTGGTGTACCAGGAACTGTCTTCTTTTGCGTGATTCCATGCTTCTGAGTAATATTCAATTCCTCGAGATGTACTCTCCACCATTACTCCAGCTTGAAGTCGCCTCAAAGGATTACCTATCTCTTCCACCATGGCATGGAATTTCGAAAAATACTAGAATACGTTGACTTTTTGTATGCAACAGTATACCCATGTCTTCAGAAGCATTGGAAAGTAACAAAGTATTTCTTACCACCTAGCGAATCTACCTCCATGGGTCCACACAAACACGAATATACTAATTCCAATTTCTCCACTTTCGCGGAGTTCTTTTGGAATGATACTCTATGTTACTTTCAAATAAGCACACACAAGGGTTTGATGATTTGTCTTTGGCCATAGGAATAAGGGACTGTTTGGAGAAAAGTTGTAACCCTTCTGCTCATACGTGTTAAGCCACTGCGCTACAAGTCCAGAGAGGTACCATCATCAACTACATTCGTCAGTTCTTCTCGCACACCTTGCTTGTGTCTTGTGCAAATGAACATAATTCGCTCATGCCACCACCACGATCCTCGTGAGCTTTCCACTTCCACTTCACTGACATAAAGTGGTTATATACATCCTTGTCTAGCATATGCATAGAAATTGGGTTTAAATGCAAGTCTGGAATGTGTCACACATCTTTCAACATTAATGTGCACCCTGTATTTTTATGCAGATGTCACCAATCCCATTGATCTAGGAAACACTTTTGTTTCCCATCTTCACTGTGCCATAGTCTCATGCTTTGTATGTTAAGAAATACTCCATTTTAGGGACACAATGGTATGATGCTGCCGAGTCCACTACCCACTCGACATATTGTTTTGCTACATGACAACAATCTTCTTGATTGCAAAGTAAGGTCACCTCATTGTCACTGGTATAGGTTATAGCAATAGTATTTTTATCGTCTTCTTGCTTTTAGATCTTGTCTCCTCCTTGCTTCAGGATCTTGTAGTTCCTTTTCATGTGTCCTATTTTCCCACAATGATAACACTTTATTTTCCCTTTAGACTTGGATCTCCCTCTTAACTTGTTATGCCCAAATGGTCTTCTACTTTTGCTTCGACCCCTGTTCTTCGTGACAAGGGCATGTGTGCCATTGCCCATAAAGTCCTTCCTTCGAATTTTTCATTGAATATGCTATTTCTAACCATAACCAATGTGACTTTTCCTTCTAGGGCTGAATTTCCTAGAGATACCATCACAGTGTTCCAACTACTTGGTAATGAGTCGAGTAGCAAGCATGCTCGGGTCTTATCATCAAGAGAGAGACCTACAAATGAACCGTGCGATCATTCCTTCGAAATCATTCAGATGTTCAACAATTGATTGACCTTTCTTGAGCTTTAAATTCATTAGCTTCCGCATCAAGAAAATCTTTACTTGTGTGTTCCTTGTCTCGTACATGTTTTCCAAGTTCTTCCAAATAGTGTGTGGATCTGTCTCTTTGGAAACTTGATTATAGAGACTGATGTCCACCCACTATCGAAATGGTACCCAATGTTTTCTTCTTCAAATCAGTTTCTGACATGTCACTTGACTTGGAACTATCTCCCTCAATAAGGTCATATAAATCCTTACAATTGAGGAGATCCTTCATCATAGACTTCCATAATGAATAATTTGTTACTATCAATTTAATCATGGGACCCGAATAACTTTTGGCCATGATTCCACCCAAACTAGAACCACGCTCTGATACTAGTTGTTGGGATTGTAAGTGACTTGTGGAATATTACAACAAGTAATATTTAGGTGGCTTTGTCAATCCATTGTAATTGTTAGCAACAATTGGGTGGCAATGCCAATCCATAGGAAATCAAATGAACACTTAGGTGGAAATGTCAATCCTTGAAATTATAATTAGTTGGGTAGTTGTGCCAATCTATGGAAATGTAAATAAGTAGTTTAGCAGGCTTGTCCAATCCACATAATAAAAGCAACAAATGAGTGGCTGTGCCAACCTTCGAGAAATGAAAGTGCAGTTGGATAGCCAAGCTAATCTTCAAAGAATAAGATGGTAAGATAATAATGACACCGGGATATATCGTGGTAAACTCCCTCGAATGAGAGAAACCTCCATGGGGCAAATCCGAGAAATAATCCACTATGAGATGAAATTGGCACAAGATGTCACACACCTAGGATATGCTCACAATCCTCTCAGTTTTACTTCTCAGTACTCTCTCTGTGGAGTACTAGGTTTCTTACCCCTTTTTCCTTGTGTGATAACCTCGATTGTTTCACACCTATTCTTTCAACTCTCTATGATTGAAAGAATGATCTCCGTAACTCTTTTTAATCTTCTAAAATTTCCATTTGATTATGTTCCTTGAAGCCTATTTATAGGCAAAGGTTTGATCCTATTGGATTTCATTGGTTGAAATGGAAACTAATTTCACATAAAACAAGGCCACCATCATCCATAACGACATATGCAATCGTGGGAGAACATTTTCCTAAGGAAACCGTTGTTGCAAGAGCATTTTATGGGGTCGGGACCCCATAAACACACGGAGAGAGAGGTAGAGAGGCAAGAGAGCGATCAGACATCTCTAGGAATTTTTGGTAGTGATGCAAGAAGCTGAATTCCTAGTAGGATATGTTTCACACTGTCATTGTATTCATTCTCCATTAATCTAAAGTAATCAAAAAATTCAAACTCGATTTGTGACACCCCTATCCCGGGGTGTCCGTTGACAACCCGTCAACCCGCGGAAAATCTATACGTCTCGTATTACAAGATACATGCATGAGAAAAAATGGCCATTGGCCTAATGTCATATCATCAAAACATATCCAACCAATTATATTATGCATGGTTCAAGAGTTGGTTACACTTAATACAAACATATATTAAAATTTAAAGTTCAAATACATGTTTTACATATATATTCAATCAAAGCCACAAGTCGACTTTCTTCTCAAAATGGCCTCTAATGAGTGTCGCCTTCATCGCTCCTCGTACTCCAATATTCTCGATAGGTGAGAAATTACCCAAGAGGAATTACTCCTAAATGGATTACTCCCACCTAAGTGCACACATGCAATGATTCAATGTAAACACTCAAGCAAATACGTGATCCTACTTGGAATGTCTACATGCCCAATCCCATGTCTCAAGTCCTCACCGACTCCTCATACTGCCCAAGCCATGGCGAGAAAATACCGCCAAAACAAAAGATTTTGTTCGAAACACACTATCGAAGTTTCAAGAAAATACTGACTACCCGAGTCTAATTGTCGATATTTCTTCAAATGTACTATGGTCCTCATCCAAAGTGATTTGTTGGACAACTCTCGGGCAGTGCACGGAAAAATCTTCCTCATTCTTTTCTGCAAACATTTTCGTTTTCTTTCCGTTCCTTATCATGCACTCCTCCTAATATCTGGATTTTGGTCGTATGAGTCGTTATATGTCATTCGACCATTTTATGTAATATATTTACATGCATATATCAGCATAAATTAAAATCTTAATCATGTTAACACATCAAATTCCCTACATTAACATATTGAATTCCACACAATTTCAAGTCATTCATCCTAGCAATATTTCATGCAATAAACACATGGACATATTGGTTCAACCAATGCAAACCGAGGCTGTTTTTAGCAGTCCCAAACCGAGCAATAGGCTGTCCGTGGGCAACCCACTCATCAACCATTGATTCCACTTTGTGAAACCGAAATCCATGGCCATTTCCGGCCTCATACACACCAAAGCATAATTTAATGCATAAGTTATCACACAAGTTGCCCAAACAGTCCGTGGACTGTCCAAAACGGGCTACTCAAATATTTCATCACCCGGTCCCGTTTTGGGACCGACCAAACGGCCACTCACGGCCTCAAAGCAACTCAAGCATTAACACAACACTTAAACAAAGGGTAAATCAAGTAGGAGAAAACCCCTACCTTCCGAAGTTTGTCGAAACTCCCAAAATGGGTACCCATGTGTAGCCCTTGCCGTGGGGAGCAACTTTGCTTCTTGTCTCTCCGGAAACCGACGGTCCGATCGTCGGGAATTCTAGAGAGAATGTAGAGCTTCTCTCTCTAAAAATCCCACCCTTTCTCTCTCTTTCCTTTTCTCTCTCTATTTTGCTTCTCCTAAAACCGGTTGGGGAGAGCGGGTCAGATTGGGGACAAGGCTGCCATCTCATGCCACATGTCAAACTCTAAGTGGCCCATGGGATTACACCATCCCTTATCCATCTATCTCTTGAGATTTTCACTTATGATGATACACATGTGTCTCATGTGAGTCCCACTTGAGCTCAATGTTTGAATTGCTTACAGATTTACACGTGGCACCTCTTAAGCCACTCACAAGGTGCCAAGTGTCCCGCACTACCTCGTTGCCTCGAAAAACGGAAATTCCTAATCGCCTCTAATCACAAAATTTGACATGCAGAGGCTAAATTTCATGGCACGATTCCAACTGAAACTGCTTTGTCATCCAAGATCTAGAAATATTCCGAATTTTTACCAAAATGACCGTTTTACCATTTTTCAGAAAATTGGAATTTTCTCGAGTCTTACACGATTCGATCCTCACGCCTCTTCGATGTGTATACACCTAATGAATTACATGAAAAGGTTTCAAGGGATGTGCAATCTTTGGCTATTAAACGTTGAACACTTGCTAGAAGCTCTAGCAATGATCGGAGACTCATGCAAAATTGCTAGTATGAGCCAGCCGAGAAAGTCCACGAGGCTGCGAAGAATTGTGATGAAACCGCTTCACTCGGGATTTAATTAACACTACCACTTAGAAGATAGAGAGGTGAGATCAATGAGTGATACTCTTTCCAATAGGTTGCAGCCACTTAAGTTTAACTCTATAAAGGAGTTTAAACTCGAAAAAGAAGGCAATCGCAATGGTATTGTTGGTGATGAGCAGAAACCAGATTCCGTTGCTTATATTTTGATCCCTTGCATCCTACTAATGATAGTACTTGAAGGTTTTCCAAAAGATTAATAGAAGGTGGTATCTCTTGTATACCACTTTCGTCTGCCTTGAGCTGTACTAAACATTGTAGGCTCCCCAAGTCATCTGGCAATTCCTTCAATTTTGAGCAACCACATAGATCGAGAATCCAAAGATATGTAAGTTCGCAAATGCTTTGTGGAAGACTTGCTAGTTTTTTACAATTTGCAGGTCAACGAAACAAGCCTATTTAGATGTTCGAACAGGAAGGCGCCTTTATATAAGCACCTCACAAGAAAAGCCCATTAAACTCTTCTTGTTTTCCTAGATCTCTGGAAGCTTCTCGAGTCTTGAGCAGTTTGAAATTGTGAGAGTTTTTAGGGACTTCAACTTAAAAATGCTACTGGGTAATGACTCAAGGCTTTTTCAATCTTTCAGATTTAGTAAAGAAAGTTCTGTGAGATTCTCAATGGAAGATGGCAACCCTTTTATTGCAATCCCTCTGGTAAATGTTCCATATTTCCTTGGACCTTAGGAAATTTATTTAATTTTTAAACAAATTTTACAAAGTAAGAATTTGAAGTGGACTCCATATGGATGTTACTTGAGAAACTCTCGAGGTTTTTTCAGCCATCTAAATTTAGAAATAAGCTTTTGTGAAATCCATGGATTTGTTTAACCTCCACTTTCAAACTTGTACAACCTTCAAGAATTAGTCTCTTAAGGTTTGGTGCTCCGGAGAAGTCTAGAGTTTTGGTTAGATGTTGGGAGTGGCTAAGTTTCATAAATTTCAACTTCTCAAATACCTGTCAAAGAGAGAGAAAAAAGTGATCAAATGTACTTTGATGAACATTATAACCCTCTCTTAAAAAAAAGGCAAATAAATTATATTGATACCTCGTTTCCTTCCTAGAGTTGTTTAAGCAAACTAAAGCACATGTTTAACTCAATAAGTTTCTCTGGATGAAAATTTGATGGTAGGGAGTTCAAAGAAGTTCCGACAACAACGATTTCACCTATTGCAGTTCGACAACAAACAGAAATAGCACTCCAAGATTGTGCCTTAGCGAAGAACGCAACAATGCGCCGCTTAGAACCCAGTGAAACTTGATTAGCACCAAGGAAAATAATAAAAGCACCTATGGAGGTATGATCATATGCGCTACCAACCCACCGCATCAAAGAAGCCACGCAAATGCAGTGGAGTGTCTACAAGAAGCCGAATACCAAGGGATGTCGTGCCATTAAGATAATGATGCAGGTGTTTGACTACGCCCCAATGGTGTTCGGATGGCACATGCATAAACTGGAAGTGTAACACCCAAAATTATACCATAATAGTTTTATGGCATGTTTAAAGTAAAATGGAAGTCAAATTGTGTTTTTTGAAATTCCATGCAGAAAAGGATATAATCGAATTTTTAAAAAGTAAAGTACAAAGGATAAATGGTACTGACAATTTAAGGACAAAGGACATTAAGTAAGATGATTATATGTTATTGAATAATTATGATAAGTTGATGTGCAATGAGAATGAAATAGAAGGACCCAATAGAAAAAATTAAAAGTGGAAGCCAAATAAAGAGACAAACTTGTCTCACAATTGGGGAAAAATCCAATTTGGGTATGGGAGAACTTAGGGCACTGGTTTTTTGTGGAGAAAGAGATCAAGTAGCTTGTGCTCTCCAAGGTTTGGCTTAGTTTTGGTTCAAGGAAAGAGAAAGGAAGTGTTCTTTACTCTTTTTGTGCTTAAATTTAGGAGAAGAAAGCAAGAGAAAGAAGAGAAAAAAGCAATAAGAGAAGGAATAAAGGTATGGGACTCCCTCAAGATCAATTTTTGTGGTTTGTGTTGTTGGTAATTGTTATTTGGTTTAGGTCCTTAATTGTGGAGTTTTGTATAAAGGAAATGCTGCAGGGTTTTAGGGAAGATGCCGTCAACATTTCCCCCAAAACCCTATGACTTATCAGCCATAACTCGCCCAGAGTACTCCGATTTTGGAAATTTTCATCGAGAGAAACCTAAGACTAATGACTTTACTTTCCAAGAAGATCCTAAAGTATTAATATGACCTTAAGACCCCAATTTGAGTCTAAAGACCATGCATGGTTCTCTGCTTTTTTGAAACATAGCAATTCCGTTGTTTAGGACACCAGTTTTAGTACTCTAAATTGACATTCCAATTGAGAAGAACCCTTAAAAACCGTAGCATCAAATAAGTAGAAGGAACTAGTGTCAAAATTATGAGTTAAGATATCTAAACCGGGTCTCATAGTCGGTACCGTTGTAAACGTGCAACAGCATTGGCATTAAAATGCTATAACTCGAAGCTTGATATTCAAATGGAGTGATTCCAATTTTTGACTAAAACAGATTCATAGAGGAACAAATTGCATGAAGTAAACATGTTGAGATTTCGAACTCATTGTACCCAGAAATTAAGGGAAGTCGGACCCTGTTTTGGGAAAGGATTTTCATGTCCTCTCCTATACTATTTTGAGACATCTAAATGTCTCTTATATACTCTCAAAGTATTATTGGAGATGGTTTTGTATGAAAATAAGTTAGTATAACTTAGCTAAGTGAGACAAATAAATTGACCTAAAAGTTATATGATTTAATGCTAAATAATATGGAATAGATAGAATGGAATAATAAAGGGCATGAATTCTAGCCATGTGAAGAAAAGAGAATACATGTATAGTTGGTATATAAAGTAGAATAGAATACATTCCTATGATGATAAGAGATATGTGAAAGTGCTCTTTATGAATATGGGAATAATGGATAGTGAATATCTCATATGCATACATGATAACAATAATGTATGTGGGATATGTATTGAAAATGTAATAAAACTGATTGCCTGCTTATGACCAGGTAGATGGATAGATGGGCATGCCTGTTAGGGATACAGTTGATGCATCATACAGATATAGTTGGCCTCGTTTGGGTCATTACTATGACCCCGTTTGGGTCATACAATACAATATAGATAGAGAGCACTATCGCGTACAGTGATAGTATCCTCGGGTACATACGGTCCTTTCTCGTATCCACTTCTTTGGAAAATGCAAGCATGACACATGTAAAAAGAGATGAAGAGATATGGATAAATGAGACATGAATCATAAACATAGGAAGTAATTTGTAATATATAATGGAAATATAAAATACATGAATAGTCATTAATACTATGACTAAAATGATATGGAATTCTATAGACAAAGCACAGGAAGTTAGCATAGCACATGAGATTAAAATAATGAATTAAATTTTCTAATTGTGGTAAGTTCATAGATTATTGTAACTTACAAGTTTATAAGATTATATATATATATATATATATATATATATATATATGTATAGCAAGTTATTTTGAGTATTAGAATGTGATGATCATGGTTAGTGGTCATCCATCCCGTATGATCCTCACTAAGCTTTCTTTATGCTTCGTGACGGTGTTTATCCATGTAGAAAATCGTAGAGGCATTAGAGAATAGAATATCTACATCAAACATCAAAGGCCATCTCACTGATAGGTGCTCACTTGCAGTGTTTCTTTTTAATGTTTTATTCTAAACCGTATAATGTATATAAACTTTTGGGTACAATGAAAAGGATTTGTAAATAATATGTAAGTGATGCTTTGAACGCTTCACATAGTGGGGTATAGTGTGGTTCTGTAATATATGTTAAATTATATGATTATATTTAAGGAATGTTTTAAAATTGCTTAGTTATTCAAGTTTAAAGTCTACAAGCCAGAAACCCTTTCCTGTCACGTAGGTGCCAGTCAGTCTCATAGAGAGTTTATTCATGGCGAAGGAAATATCCGGCCGAAATATCCGGAGATGTCGGAGGCCACTCAACCACCCGAAGGTACATGGTAGTCTTGACGGCCGCACCACCAAGAGTACGAGAAGTGCCCATGGCAAGCTGTACGTATTGCATTTGGAGTCTAGCATGTTATGTTTACTCAGAAGATCAATAACATACTTTTGTAAAGATAGCAAAAGACCCATGGAAGTGGGCAGAACTTCAACTCCACAAAAGTAAGAGAGCACCCCGAGATCATTTGTGGAGAATTTAGAGTCAAGTTGTTGAATGATATTGTCAACTAGTGAGCTACCTGTAATAATCAGATCATCAACATAAACCAGGAAATAAAGCAGTGCATTACCGTGGGAGTAAACAAAGAGAGACAAGTCAGCAAGGGATGTGGCAAAGCTGAGATAGAGCAAAAAGCTGTGGAGCTCTTGGTACCAAGCTCGAGGAGCTTGTTTGAGCCCATAAATAGCCTTCTGTAAGAGACATGCATGATGCAAATAATCGACGTTGCGCATGCCCTACGGTGCCATATAGACCTCCTCCGTAAGAGGCCCATTAAAAAAGGCATTATTAACATCAAGTTGGTGAGTTCCCCACTGCCTATTGAGAGCAATGCGCTGATGGGCCGTATGGTGATGGGATTACAGACCAAAGTCTCATGGAAAGTCAATGCCCCAAATTGCCAGAAAATCTTAAAGTAACAACCCGAGCTTTATACCGTGCAATAGAGCCATTAGGATTCTATTTAATGCCAAACACCCATTTGTTGCCCACTATATTCTACCCCGGGCTCAGGGGAACCAGAGTCCAAGTACCATTCCGGATGAGAGCATCATTTTCTTCTTGCATTGCCTTAACCCACTCGGGATCTTAGAGGGCTTCTGGGTGGAAACGGTTTAGTGAGATGAGGAGTTGGAGTTGCTATGAGGACATATTATGTGTTAGGCTTGATAATGGCATTCTTACAAGGGCTCATATGGGATGATGGTTTAGTGGGGAGAGGTAGAAGGGGACTCGTGGGGAGTCGGTATGAATGGGTAAGGGCTGAGAGGAGAGCTAGGTGGGTGTGGAAGGGTGCCGCACCCAATAGTCCAAAGATAGTGGGAAGGTCGTTGAATGGAATCGACGGTCAGTGAGACAGCTGAAGGATGGTGGAGTGATGGTGAGGAAGGCAGCAGGTTGAGCTGCCTATGCCCGATCACGATGGGCGAGGTCGATGGTACTGTAAAGGAAAGGCGTGCCGAGCGGGGATGGGGATGATCGCAGAGTGCGAGCGAGGCCTAAAGGGTAATTGATTACGCGGTCGGGCGGTGCAGAGTAACCCACCAAGGGACGAGAGCGGGGAGTGCAGAGTCCATGTCTATTACAAGTGTGGAAGTGTGACGCCCCAAAACCGGGGTGTCCGTTGACAACTCGTCAACCCGCGGAATACTAGTGAATGTCGGGTAACCCGACACTACTCACGAAAATCGAGCAGAGTCTCCTTTGTACGGGGAGCTCTACCCAAAGTACATAACCTGTCCCAAACAACATCATAAGACATATACATGAGTAAAAACGGCCACTTGGGCCCATACAACAATACTCATCAATATACACTAACTATATACCATAGTTTCAAGAGTTAATAATTTACTCTTATACAACATATATTAAAAAGTTTAAAAAACATTCTATCACATGTATCCAACTAAAACACCAAAGCCACAACCTAGCTTTCTTCTTCAAAATCGGCCTCTAAGATGAGCTGCCTCTCTCCTCGAACACTCCCCGCACTAAATGACATTCCCTCGACAGGTGAGCTATCGCCCAGTAGTGGAATCACCCTAAATGGGTTACTCCTCACTTAAGTGCATATGCAATGATCCAATGTAAACACACACTCAAGTAAATACGTGATCCTACTTGAATGTCTACATGACCAACCCATGTCCCGAGTCCTCACCGACTCCCTCACACTTGCCTAAGCCATGTATGAGAAAACATCATTTTCAAAACAAAACTTGTTGTTCTCGAAATATACTACCAAGTGTCTGCAAAAATATGGACTACTCCGAGGCTAATGTGTGCTGAGAACCTTCCAAACACAAGCACGGGCTCCTCCGACGTGTGTAATTGCGGGACCATCTAATACCATTCTCCGGAAAATCATCCTGTGAAATTCCTTTCGAAACCATTTTCATTTTTCAAAAAATTCATGTCATGCACACACACCTAAATTCTAAGTTACCCCGGTGCATATGAAATGCATTATGTCATTTCAACACAATTTATATAACACATGCAAATATATCATCATGCATATATTTACATAATTTAAATCACAACAACATGTTATATAAAATTACATTACACCAAAAATAAATTACTGGTTAATTAACAAACACGAGCAATTCGACGGAATTACTCAACTAAACACATTTCTTCACAAATATTTTGGTGAACACTATTCATGTGAACAAACCTCGGGTTATTGTTCACGACCAATCACCCAACATCAGTTCCACAATGTGAACCCGAAATCCAATGGCCATTCCGGCCTCATGCACATCACAACATAATTTATAGCATAAATTATACCACTAGCAGCCCAAACAGTTCGTGGACCGCTGCGGAATGTCCAAATGAGCCCATATCAAGCCACTTCTCGTCCTAAGTTTTGACCGATCAAACGGCCGCTCAAGCGCCTCAAACCAATCGAATCATCAAACAAAACACTTAAACAAAGTAAAATCTCCAAGTAGGATAAACCCCACCTCACGGAGTTTGTCGAAATCCTAAGAAACCGCGCCACGCTGCTAGTTCTTGCCATGAACAACTTTCCTTCAAGCCCGGGCGAATTCGACGGTCCCGATTTCGCCAGATCTTAGAGAGAGAAGTCACACTCTCTCACCGAAATCAAATCTCAAGCTCTCACTGTAACTTCTCCTCCTTCACATTTTTGGTCTTTGAATAAAGGGAAGACACTATTGGCGGCTTGTCCTTATTATCATTAAACTTTCCCATAATACCTATTATGTCCCTTCTTTGTCAGTATTTGACACATGGCACGATCTCGGCCGTCCATTTTGATAATCTCTCTAATCATGCAACATGTGTCACATGAGTACATGTTATAGGTGACTTTTGTCACATCACATGTCGCTTATTAACAACCAATACTTATGGCTCTCAAAACGTGTAAATCTCGACTATTTGGGAATTAATGAAATTCGACAAGAAGAAGCAAATTTCGTGAGACAATTCCAATGCTGAATTGCTTCACCATCCGAGATCTAGAAAAATTTCGGGTTTTGACCGAAATTACGATTTTGCCATTTTTCCAGAAATTGGAATTTTCTCGGGTCTTACAGGAAGAGGGAGGTAGTGACGTGCACGGGAAAACATTTTCCACAAACTTTATATGAAGAGACACAAAGATTTTGTGGAGTATAGGATCAAAACAAAGAAAGGCACTCTGAGTGAGGGAGTAACCAAGAAAGACACAAAGACTAGATTTAGGATTGAGTTTGTGGGAAGCATAGGGACGTAACCAAGGAAAACATAAACAATCGAAGATATGGATTTTGGATGGGTCAGGATATTTGTGGAATAACTTTTCAAAAGAGGAACTGTGAGACCCCGGAAAATTTAGATTTCCTAAGGAAGGATAAAATGATAATTTCGGTGAAAATCCGGAATTTTTCTAGATCTCGGATGATGAAACGGATCACCGCTGAATCGCCTCATGAAATTAGCTACTCATGTCGAATTTCAGAGAATTCCGAGACGCTACCACGCGAGGCACCAAGAGGGATGCAGGACACTTGACACGTTTTAGGTGGCCAAGAGGCTGACACATGTGTCGGTTATGTCAACATTGAACTTATAAATACATGTGAAACATGGCATCATGCCATTTGAGGGAAATCTAAGTTAGAAGAGATAAGGTGATAAGGTGATCCAAGGTGTCCAATGAGCAGTGGACACGTATGTACGAGGACAAGTCCTTCGACTAAGTCTTCCAACCTGGCCTGGGAGGAAGGAAGAAAGAGAGAGAGAGCAGACGGAGAGAGAGAGAAAGAGAGGTTTTAGACGTAGAGGCTCCACCCTTCCTTCTTTTAAAATTCCTGCATGATCGGACCTTTGGTTTCCCCGTTGACAAGAAGCAAAGCCGTCCCACGGCAAGTGACTACGAGCGGGTACTCAGCTTCGGGGAGTTTCGACAACCCTAAAGGTAGGGTTTTTCCTACTTGCTTTACTTTTTGTTTAAGGGCCTTGTAATGGATGGGATTGTTGAGCCCTGATGGCCGTGGGTTTCATTCCAAAAGATTCGGGACCGACCGAATAAATCCCTAGAGGGCGCCTCGGGACAGAAATTCACCTGGACTGCTTGTGTGATCGTGTGATGTTGTGTTATTGCCAGAGAAAATAACATGTCGATCGTGATTTTATAAGGCGCCTGGGCATGAACTATCGGATTATGCCTTAGCCCATGTGAGCTAATCTTATGTTATTGTTGTAAATTGAATAATATGAGTTATGGAATTAATTATGTTAATATATGCATGAGTGATATATATTAGCATGTGTTGAATGTTTGGTGTGCCATTGTCTTGCACTTAGGTGGGGAGTAACCCAAGTAGGGAAATTCCACTACTGGGCATTGCTCACCCCGTCGTGGGACCCCCTTTCAAGTAATCAAGACGACTTGCATGGACATCCGGGTCTTAGATATAAGAAAATGGCCAAGATGGCCTTATCTTGTATTTTGTAAAAATTTTGGGCAAGAGACCCACAGCTTGCATAATTGTAATAAATACACCAGAACAAATCTGTAATTAAATCATTTTTGTATAAAATGTACATTTTATGAGTAGGATGCAGGCCCAAGTGGCCATTTTTACAGGTAATGGGTCTCATGAAGAGAGACCAGAGGATTTCCGCTGGTCGACAGAGTCACGGACAATTCCGATTGGGTGTCGCAGAACCAAGAGAAATACCAACTTTAGGCATTCTATTGATTAAATAGACAGTCGTAGCAAAGGCATATGGCTAGAAGGTGAGAGAGATGGATGCCTGATGCAGGAGAGTGAGACCTGTTTCAACAATACGCCGATGTCGACGCTCGACACCATTATGTTCGGGGATGTGGGGAGGGTAGTGATGATTATACCATGGTCAGGAAAGGACCCAAGGGTTAAGAATTCACCCCCATTATCTGTGTAAAGCATTTTGATGGTGGTGGTGAAATAGTTCTCAACAAGGTGCTTGAAGGCTACAAAGGTGGAATGAACATCCGACTTGCAACGTAATGGGTAAAGCTAGCTATACTTGGTATAATGGTCAACAAAAATAACATAGTAGTTAAAACCATCAGAAGATGAAATGGGTGAGATCCAAACATCAGAGAAAATGACATCAAGGGGAGAAGAAGAGGTAATGCTTGATTTAGCAAAAGGTAACTTGTGGCTTTTATTAATATTGCAAAAGGTACAAGAAAAGGAACATAAATGTTCCTTGGGAAAGAAAATATGTAAAACACTAAGAAATTTGAGAAATTTGGGCAAAGATGGATGCTCAAGACGACTATACCACATGGAAATAGAAGAAAGCGAGGACTGAGCTAAAGAAGATAGAGCTAGGGCGAAAGGATGAAGGGGGACAAACTTCAGCCAGTAATAAACACCGTCTCTATGCTTCCCGCGAACCCGAGTGACCCCCGTGTGATGATCTTGCACCTGAAAGAAAGATTTAAAGAATAGGACATTAAGAGGGTTATTGGCACAAAGGGCAGAGACATAAATAAGGTTTTTAGACATGGTAGGCACATGGAGCAATAGAAAATAATGAGGTGTAAGGAGTATATGAAAGAGAGGCTGAGCCAATGTCGCAATTGATAACCTCAACCATCACCACACACACGTTAGAGGCGGTAAGCAACTCATGAAGTGCCAAGATAGCAAGATCCATGGTCACAGGTGAGAGGCGCCCAAATCAATGATCCAGTCCAGGGAATCACCAGGATGAGAGTAATGAATTGCAGTGGCACAGGTGCAAATAAAGGCCGCAGAGCTCGTGCAAGGCGGGTAGAAGAGAAGCAAGAGCCGAGGTGGATAGAGAATTGCACTGCCAAGGAGAGTGCTCGGTTACACTACAAATTTGACAACGCTCGAGGTAGCAACCGTGCCCAAGCTGTGGCGGTAGAGCTGGATACTGCGGAGACAATAGAGGAAAGTGTTGGTCGGGTTTACCCGAGATGAGGGGCAGGGCTGCACTGCCGAGCAAAGTGCCCAATTATACCACAAAGTTGACAACGCCTGAGGTAGCGACTACTCCCGAGTCAGTGGCTCTGCGGAGTTAATACGCTCGGTTAAGGCGGGGATGAAGAGCCAACCGGCTAAACCAGCGCGCTCGAGTGAAGGCGAAGGCAGGCGGATCGACTAAAATTTTCAATTGGGCCTCGTAACTAAGTAGACGTTCAAACAATTCCTCAAAAGTCACCAAAGTATCCCGAGCTTGTAGGGCATGGGATATGTTGGAGTAGGCAGGCCAAGTCCGTTCAAAATGCGGATGGAGAGCTCATCAAAGTCAGTCGAGACATGCATAAGTGTAAGAGAGTCAATATTGTGTTTGACATCTTGCATATAAACGATGATAGTCTAATTACCTTAATGGGGACTGACAAGATTTTGGCAATAGGTCATGATCTGTCCACGCGAAAGAGAGGCATACATCTGTTCGAGAGTAGTCCAGGCAGCACGAGATGTGGTGGAGGTAGAGATGAACTACACGAGGGTGGTAGATATAGACTTAACAATGACATTGAGAAGAAATTGGTCTTGTTAGAGCCAGAGAATATGATCAGGATTTGGGGAAGGGGAAGCGGCATTAGGTAGAGTGATCATTACCAGAGGGCATAACTTGGAGCCATCGACAAAGCCAAGTAGATCATACCTAAAGAGGAGAGATGTGAATTGAAGCCACCTAGTGGAGTAATTCGTGGTTGATTTTTTTGCGGTGCCTGAGCACTTACATTTAGAACAATTAAGGACTGAGAAGGAGTAGTCCCGTTTAAGACCTTTGAAGGGCAAGGAGGAACGAGGGTAGAAGAAGAAGATCGTCGGCCATGGAGAAGAGGCGGTAAAAATAGTGGGCTAACAAAGATACACATGATGTATAAATATATCACAGGTTGTGGTTTTGTTGTTAAGCGCATAGCCCGATACCATATTATGAAAGATACTTAATTATTATTAAAAGTGTTGAGGTATATATATATATATACCGGTACAAGGGTAAAATAGTAATAGCATAAGGATAATAAAGGAATCCTAAATATACTCTAATATATATATCAATCAATTAAAATAAATAAAATAAAATAGATTTGAAGTAACAAATAAAATTAAGAGGTATTGGTTTAAAGGGGATAAAAACAAAAGTTATTTGCAAAACTAATCCATTACTGTTATAACCTTAAAATATCCTCACTTTAAACAAAATTACCCCTTAATGTGTTAAAACCCAAAAAATATTGCAAATCTAACTCTTCTCTAAAAACATGTCCAAAACACATGTTGGACTTAACCATCGTTAAGTTAGCATTTGAACAAACTTAAAGGGTGTCAAGTCCATGTTTCTAACACAACTTCTATACATGTTAGACTTAACCATCGTTAAGTTATATTTGAACAAACTTGAAAGGGGTTAAGTCTAGGTTTGTAATGTGCACAAAGAGCTATTTAGTTCGACTTAACTATCGTTGCTATATTTGAAAACTCAAGGTAAGCTAAGTCCAGGTTTGTGCAGGTTAGAGGGGTAAATTTGTCAAAACGATGTAAAATATCTTTCCTTTTAGTTTAAAGAAAATGGATTAGGATTTGTAATTTTTTTGCTTGTTGTGCCTTTTAAATGGTTACCTCCCTAAAATTAATATAGATTTCAAATCCATTTTCATTTTGTTTCATTTTTTTTTCTTCCCCTCTACTTTTCCTCTCTATTTTCTTTCCCTTACATTTTCCCGCATATTTTCTAGGAACAAACATAGCTTGTGGAGTTGAAAACTATTGAGATCAAGGACCATATGGCAAGGAACCAAATTTTACATATAAGAAGTATAAGATGTAGTAGTCAGAAAGAATTACGAATTCCGTGAGTCCCACCTTAAATTGTATACTTCACTGAAGCAAATTTTCCACTTGAGCAATGTCTCCTTGTTCTCCCTCTAAATTTGTCCATGCTTTGCAAATGCTTCTACAAAACACCCTTTTTGTTTTTTTACATCTGAGGGATCCACCTTATAGAAAACTGGTAGGGCTTTATGCCCCATAATTTTAACGCAGTCAAAAATCATCACGAGTTCGTCCAAACACCAATTAGAAGAAGCATAGTTGTCGGAGAAAACGATGATTGACATTCTCAAATTTTCAATTATGTCAGAGTCTCCGAGATATTTGTTCTCCTCTCATAAGTTGGTCATCCATGAAAGTGTCGATTCCATTTTGACGAAGCACGGAGTAAAGATGATCGGTGAAGCCTTTACGGATGTCTTCACCTCTAAAACTGAGGAAAACATCATACTTCCAATGATAGGCGGAAGAAGAAGAAGTACCCATTGGAGAATTGGAAGAGGGAGAAGGCTCAACTAAGGGTGTAATCATAATGGCTTGATATGACAGCTACTCTGAAATTGGAAAATTTGCTCTCATTTCACGTCATGAAACGAGTGAAAAGCTTAACAGAGAAGGAAAAGCGAGAGTCACTGAAGAGAGGAATCTTTTTTGTAAGAAAAATAACGAATGAAGGACCCCCATTCATTGTCTTATGGCCTGTTCTACTTTTTCGTTACCTGAATTCAAATTCAAATTTTACTTATTTCACATCATGAGAACCTTCTTTGTTCTTTCAGAGCAGATAGAAGTAACTAGAAAAAGTTAGAACCCAATTTTTTAATTTTCAAATCCAAAGCTAATTGAATTTGTCAATTTTTTTAATAATGGCGAAGCTGGATCGCTTTTATGCAACCTCAACTAATTCCATGGGACATTAAAAGTTAATTATGAGGTAAAACATTGAGTGATCCAGAGAGGATTTGAATAAGTAACCATGGGAGCAAACTCAAGTGGGACCAAATAAAAATAAACTTTTGCTTATTTTGGGTTAGATGAGCTGTAGTTGTGTATGAAATATGAATATCTTTTTGGGTTGTCTTTTAAATTGGAGCAAAATAAAATAGAAATGGATAGTAAAACTTTGATTACATTAAGGGTATGTTTGGTTGTTGTTTTTGAAAATTGTTCTTGATGATAGTTTTTGAAAACATTGGTATTCTTTGAAAACTATTGTAAATGGTGTTTTGAAAATTGTTCTTATTATCTGAATTTAGTGCTTTTCAAAAAAAAAAAAATTGAAAATTGTTTTTATTTTGAAAAAAATAAGGAGAACAAAGAAATACAGAAAACGTTATATTCAGATAACAACAACAGTTTTTAGATAATATCAAAATGATGTTCTTTGTGTTTTGAAAAATGATTCTCGATAACAATTAAAAAAACATGAACCAAATAGGCTCAAAACTTGATCTTCTTGTTTTTCTTGTTCTCTTTGTTTTAAAAAAAAAAAAAGCTTTCAAAAACTGTAAATAAACAAGGGCTAAAGGTTTATAGCAAAAGTTCTTGTATGATCCATTACATAAATTTATAATATATAATCATACATGTTCTAATTGCGATCTTCAAAAAACCTCAACGACGCCATTCACTAATCTCAACCCAAAGAGAAAAAACCAATGTCTTAAAAACCGAACTTATGAGTGAATCCGAAAAGTTTCTAGTTCAAGGTTCACTAGTCAAACCACGGTTGAATCGGTGATGTCATAAATATAATAAATATTTTAGTAAAAATTAAAATAAAATTTTAAACTAAAAATATATAATAAAAATCAATAATTTTTATTTTATTATTTATATAAATATAATAATATTTAGAATTTATTAAATAGGATATGAATTATGTTTAAATATAAAAATGTTCCAGAAATTGAAGGAAAAAATCTTATTATATAACTACATATAATATAAATTAATATATTATTTTTCTGTGATATTTGTTTAACAAATAATTTTTCTTTTGAATTGTGCAGTGGAATGGTCTAGTATACCATTCTCAAACTTGAGGATTAGTGGCTGGATCCTCGCATAACTCTTTAGAGTAAAGTTTTTTTTTCATCAATCCCAGATTGGAGGGCTATTGAGACAATTGAAGGTTTAAATTCCTTATTCATTGTTGTTTTTCCTATTATCGTTGTTTTATTATGGTATTTGATTTATCATAGGTTTATTACGATATGATATTTTTCGTCATCTTGTTAACATGCTTTATTTGTATAGAGGTGATTTAAATATGGAAAACGGATTCGATTGATCGAATATGTTAGATTATTGTCGTCAATATGTTAAATAAATAGATATTTTAGTCGTTATATTATCAAATTTATAGGGTTTTTGAAACTTTATTATGCTATTAACATAAGTATTATTTACCTTTTATGTTTCAATAATTTATATATTTGATTTATCATATATTGAAGTTTTGAATCAATTCAAAAAAAAAAAAAAAAAATAGCAACCAAACTTTATTTTGCCTTTAAAATCAAAAAAGGAAAATTACTTAAAAAGGGAAGTGTATTTAGGAATGTAGACCTTTATTTTATTTTTTTAAATATTAATTTAAAATTCTAGACCTTTAGAGAAAAATTGGCAAGGCTACATACAAACCTCCTATTTAAACCCACTTGGCTAGTTTTTCACTAAGGCTGCATTCAAACCTCTTATTTAACCCACTCGCTACTCAGGAACTCAGGAGTGGTTATACACATAACTTCTAAGAATCTCGTATGGAAAGGGCATAAAGATATGTGAGCCTTTATATTCTCATTAAATGGCGAGATGACAACCTGATGACCATTGGGTCTTGCAATGGTAATAGTTGCCGAATTTATTGACTAGTTTCTGTGCCAATTTCCGAAGTACGAGATAAGATATGTGAGCATCCACGTAGTTAGCTGGTAACTCGAGCAAAAAGCTATTTTTGGATGCCAATGTGAAAAAAAGGTGCTCCAGCAGTGGAGCAATACCAGGAGCTATAATTTGGAGATTGAACAGTGATTAGCTATATTTGGGCAAAAATGGCCGATCACTGTTCATTAACAAAACTAACCAAATACCAATCCTACCCTCAACATTATAACCGTTGGAAGCAGAAAATCTAACCCGTGAACCAACAGAAACTGAACCAAATATTCAAAGTGGCATGGAAAATACAGAGCTACAACTGACAAAAAACGACGACTCGTGAAGAGTTTTTGAACTCCCAACGGAAACAAAAAATTCTATAAATAGCTAAAAAAACAACTGGTTTCCAGACGCAATAATTTGTTCAATATCGAAGAAATCGCAGAGCGCAACAAATTTCATTTGCAAAGAAGTCGCAATGCCGCCGCCGCCGCCGCCGCTCGTCGTGACTCCACGACGCACAGGTCCAAAAGGTCACCGACTTCGCCACCGCCACCACCGCTTAAAAGTGAGCTCTAACTCAACGAAGGCCACGCTCCTCTCTTTCTCTCCCCCCATCCCCCTCCCCTTCATCGCTTTTTATCGCGAACCGAACTCCGCAATTGCGGAGTTCGATTTTGGGGGTTCGATTTTGGGAAACGGTATATGAAACGGCGTCGTTTAGTTTATTATTATTTTTAATAGGCCAACGGCTTATTTGTTTTTAACCAAAAGCTGGCTGTAAAAGCAGCGCCCGTTTGATCGCATTTATCATAACACAGAAAGCAGCGTCGTTTGTATTTGTGGTCAAAACAACGCCGTTCCGGCGTTTTACAACGACGTCGTTTGATGCGATAATTCAAAATAAGGCGTGATCCAAAACGACGCTGCTTTGCTCAAATAATGGACAAACGACGCCAAGCTAATTCCAAACCCATTTTTCCCAAATAATTAGCCTTCCATTAATATTTTCTTTATCAACTTCTAATTATTTCACTTTAATATTATAAATAAAATAGTATTTATAAAATGAAAAACCTGAAAATTTCTGATTTTTGTGAATAATTTAAAATAAAATGTTTTACTTGATATGGAACAATTTATTTTATTAGCCTACAAATATTTTTATACACTTCTAATTATTTTCAATTTATAATAATATGAATAAAATGAAAAACTATAAATTCTCGATTTTGTGAATAATTATAATATAAAATTTAAAATAAAATGTTTTACTTCATATGAATTAATTTATTTTATTGCCATTAATATTTTTATACACTTCTAATTATTTTCAATTTATAATATTATAAATAAAATAGTATTAATAAATGAAAAAAACCATAAATTTCTGATTTTTTGTGAATGATTTAAAATAAAAATTTAAAATAAAATGTTTTACTTGATATGAATTAATTTATTTTATTAGCCTACAAATATTTTTATACACTTCTAATTATTTTCAATTTATAATATTATAAATAAAATAGTATTAATAAATGAAAAAAACCATAAATTTATGATTTTTTGTGAATGTTTTAAAATAAAATGTTTTACTTGATATGAATTAATTTATTTTATTGCCATTAACATACATATATTTCATTTAATATTCCATTAACTATTTAAATAATTTGTTTTATTAATTTTCCACCTTAGTTTGCCTTCTCTCAAGATTTCTAATTTAAGTTTGATTTTAGAAGCAGAAAACGGCATCACTCCAATACGGGCTAGGCGGAAAATCTTTTCTAAATGAGAGAAAGACGTGGCACTATGCATAGGTCTACGGACTATAACCTAAGATCCTATGGATCTTATCGCAACCGATGTCAAAGTTTTGGGATCGAGTTATGGCCAAGTTTTTGGAGACCAATGTTGGAGTTGACCCACCACGGACTTTATGTTTTGTACAAAATCGATGGGATAGAATCCGACATTGTTGTACAAAATGGCGTGGGATACTAGCACATATCGCAAATAGGCCGCAAAGTGGAGCGAACATCACCGACGAGGTCAGTTATATATTGTTATAATTTTCTACAACAATTATTTTAATGAAAATTTTATTTATATCTAATTTTATTTTTCACAGCTAAGAAAAGATATGAATATTTCGCTGCATGTTAGAGAGTCCAGTGGAGGATCATTTTTGGGAGGTGCTTAAATATCACGGATAAGTGGATGATTATACCGCAAAGCACCCTAGGCCCCGCTCCTCGGGCTATTAGGAACTCATGGATACACCAGAGTCTTCTCGACTCTGATCAAGATCCATATAGCAATGCAATGCTTAGCTTCTAAGGTAGACTTAGCTAAAAAGTAAATAAAAAGAAAAAGGTGATGATAAAAGTAAGGCGAATCCAATGTATACTAGTAATTCTATTTCAAATATTTATTCGTGGAATTATCTCAAGGTAGTGAAAAGAGAAAGAATTTTTATGAGGAGCAAAAACTTCAATTACTGAAGGAGCAAGCACAGAAGGAGGATGTGCAACTATACATTGCTAGACGTGTTGAAGATAGGATGCAGAAGGAGCAAGATAGGTTGCAGATGATCGCCGATGATGCCATTATGGAAAAAGACATATCACATATGACAGTTGAACAACAACACTATTATCAACTACGTAAGAATGCGATTATGACAAAAGCAATGAAAAATGCAAGTAGCTCCAACTTTAATGTATACACAGATTACTAGCTGTTTATTTTCAATGTAATTTCAATTTTTGTCTACTTAGTTAAAATGAAATATTCAAATTATCTAACAAATTTTAGTAGTAAAAAATGGTTAAAATATGCAACTAACTTGAATTTTCATTAAAAAAAACATAACATAACATGACAGAGCAAAACATAATATTAAAATGAGGCAAAATCACTCGATAACGCCTTGTCCGTAGCGCCCACGTATGCAATGATGTCTCAAGGGAGGCATATGAAGCGTCAATCTCGAATTCGCGACTGGCCAGAGTCATAAATTGATCAAAGGGCCTCGCCTCGCGGAGACTTCAATCGGGCCATCGTGATCCTAATGAGTCGTAGTCGCTATTGCCAAGCTAATAACAAGTTCATTGTCATCAACCCGCTCATCCTCAATTATCATGTTGTGTAATATAATACACGCTTTCATGATAAAAGTCAAGTCTTCATGATGCCAGAATCGAGCCGGTCCTCGAATGATAGCAAAACGAGCTTGAAGCACCCCAAATGCTCGCTCTACATCCTTTCGGTAACTCTTGAGGATGCCAAATTGATTGAACAATCAAGGCCCATTTCGATATATACCGGCCCCATAAGATAGTATCCCATATTGTAATGGTCGCCATTATATAATTTGCTTCAAGGGCCACATCCTTCCTCGTGAAGTTATATAAACGTATTGAGGCGCGAGTACATTAATATAATTAGCAGACTGTGCATGCCAAAAGTTACGCCATATCCGGTATCACTCGAAAAAAATACCCAGCGCTGACCTGCTTTGGTATAATAAAAGTAAAATTATATTTATTCTAATAAAATAAAGATAAAATAAAATAAGCAAGAACTTGAAATTAAGGTAATTGATGCCAATACAATTCATGACCAAGGGTCATAATATAATAAGTTCATATGCCAAAGTAGAATAAGCATAAGTTAAATCAAGAGTAATAAAAGAAAGATATTAGAATAAAAATAAGGAAGAAAAATTGTGAAGAGACAAGTGGTTTGAAGAAAGAGGGAGGGAAGTTTCCTCCTTGGAAAGTGAAATAGTGGATAAGATCATACAAGGATAAGACCAAAAAGCGAAATATTCATTTTGGTCTTAGGAGAAAGGAGAGTAAAACGGTTAAGAGAGAGAGAAGAGAAAAAGAAAGGAAGAAGAAGAAGAAGGAAATAGCATCAGCTGTATGGAATCATGGAATATTTGTATGAATACACATGTTCCTGGGTTGTATGGAACTATGATTTGGTATAGAAAAGTATGGAACCATGAATATGTGTATGTAAACTAGGTGTGTACGGATACATGTCTTGGGTGGTATGGAATTATTAAATATGGGTGTTTGTATGGAACTATGAATATAGTTTTGTCTGAAAACTATGGGAGTATGGAAATCTAGATTTGGTCTAGAACGTTTAGATACATGGTTTAAAACCCTTGTTTTGTATGGTTTAGCCGTTCTCCCAAACTCATTTCTTACAGTACGAGTTAAGAAGAGCTTGGGCGTCTAAATATGTGTTTCGAGAAGGGTCTAGCTTGCAAGCTGAACCAAGAAAATTCCCTATTTTTGATCATATACAAGAGCGACTTTTTAGAACGAGTTTTTAGGTCAGAAGTAAAGGGAATAAGGTAAAGCAAAGTCCTCTTCTTGATAACAGAAATTTCACATCAATTAAATCGATGCAGCTTTTGAATTTCTCGATCTCGACATCCAGACTAAGCAGCAGTCCTTTAACTCCAGGTCAGCCCAGCTAAATCTGGTAGGGCCGCCCTGCTAATTCTACGTCAATCGAGTCGGACCTTTTAACGAGTTTTTGAACCAGAAATAAAGAGAAATTGCTTCTGTATACTTCTGTGGAACAGCCACATCAATGAACTTGATGTTAGGCTTTTAACTCTTAATTCTGACTCTTGTAAAACCAAGTTATGGTCTTTTTAATACTCCAACAATTTAAATGGGTAGTTTGTCACAAAACCTATGTCGCTGAACAGGGTCACAACTCCAGCAGAGGTCACAAACAGAGGTCAGCACTTTATGCAGTGTAGGTCGCCAGACCATGAAGAGGTCGCAGACCATGCAGCGCGTAGGTCGCCAGATTCATGAAGAAGAGGTCACAGACCAAGGAAGTTAAGAGGCCAACAGACTTGGTTAAAGAAGATGTCAGCGCACTTCATCCTCAGAGGTCGCAGAGCTCGCTTCATGGGAGCCCAGCTCGTCCCGTGAGTCGTCGTGTCCTTTGCAGGCCTCGTCACTCGCGCCAGCCTCGTCATGGGCTGATCGCTGCAGCACTCCAACTTCTGGGGCGTCATAACCTCCGTCCGAGCCCGATTTAGTGCTCGACTCCCAAGAAAGCCCTACTGGAGTCAAGAATACATTAATATGACTTAGGAGGATAGTAGAGGTCAGACCGAAGTGTTAAAATGATCTCGTCACTTCAGTGTAGCTCGTCACTTCAGGTCAGCTCGCCTATGATCGACTCCGCATTATATCTTTCAACTGAAGGTCATGATTCCCTTCTCGTTGAACTCCAGATTTTGGTGTTCTCGGACTCTATGGAAAGCCCATTGAGTCAAGTACAGTTACATTCAAGTTTAAGGAGGATATTAGATGTCAAACTGAGGTAAATGGTTTCCGTCACTTCAGTGCAGCTCGTCCAGTTCAGGATTTGATTACGTTTGACCTCCAACTCGGAAGGTCGCTAAACTCCTTCGTCCAGCCCGATTTGCGTTCTTGCACCCATGGCGTTTCATTGAAAGTCATGAACATACTTTCTCCATATGCTCTTGAGAGGAGGATGATGTATATGTTTGTAAAACGAGGTGTTAAATGAGCTCGCTCATTTCCAGTGCAGCTCGTCCAGTTCAGGATTTGATTACGTTTGACCTCCAACTTCTGAAGGTCATAACTCCTTCGTCCGAACTCCGATTCGGGTGTTCTTGGACTCTATGGAAAGCCCATTGAGTCAAGAATACATTCTATTCTTATGAGGATATTAGATGTCAAACTGAGGTGTTAAATGAGCTCGTCACTTCAGTGCAGCTCGTCCAGTTCAGGATTTGATTACGTTTGACCTCCAACTCTAAGGTGCATCATAACTCCTTCCTGGGTCCGAACTCCGATTCAGGTGTTCTGACCTCATGGAAGTCGCATTGAGTCAAGAATACAGCCATACATAGTATGAAAAAGGGAAATCATATTAGATCCAGAAAATAAGCGATATGGAACAGTAAGCAGATATGACAATCATGGTGTATATCATGCATATGTTAGATACAAGTATAAGATAGATAAAAGTATAAGTACGTGTATAAGTACCTCCGTATAGGTATAAGTTCTGTAACTCCTATGGGAGTTAAGAAGGTCTAATAAAGTACAAGTAAAACATACAAGTATAGAAATGTATGGGTATATGTCATAAGATATGACAATCTAATAAAGTACATGAAAATATAAGTTAACAAGATATAAGATGTTAACAGGAATGGGTACTTGTACACGAATGATAGGCATGTATATAAGAATGAGTAAATGTATGCATGATGATAGGTTCTATGCAAATGTTATAGGCTAATATATGCGATAAAAATATGATAGAACATGATATGAATACAAGAGTGAAGAGATGAAATATGAATAGCTAAAACATGAATGAAATGCGACATGAAGTAGACATATATGAAACAGATATACATGTATTGTAAAGAAAGAAATAGGAGAACCGTAATATGAATACGTATATGAAACGAATGCGTATTAAAGTAATGATAGTATATTGTATATGCTCTGTAAATTATATGTATGGAACATATATCATGGGTATAAGGATAAGTATAGAATATGACATAAATATATGATCAGTTATATAAATGTAAAGAGAGATATGAGATATGAAAATGCAAAGATAAGAATAAATGATGGTATATATATTTTACATATGATTACCGATCGATAATAATGATTCGCAATAAGGAGATATGTAATCGAACATGAAATACATATGGATTGTTCGCTTAGAACCTAAGAGGGATAGATAGGCATGCCTAAGGAAGAATAAGTCTCGCAGCGATATCGCTTATATTTTCCGAAATCAGGACTCCCGCTTCGGGTCAATGACATAGATCCCGTTTGGATCGTGTGGCCTAAAAGGGTCACCACGCCCGAGCCCTCATGGAATAGGTCACCGTCTCGCACAAAGGATGATACCTTCGTATAATATATTACAATGCTTAATGGCCCCTATTATGGAATAGGGCTCACCGTCTCTGCATGCTGATGATACCTTCGTGTATAATACATCAAAGCTACTTACGCCCTCATGGTTTCCCCTCGTGATCCGCTTCTACAAAGGTTTTGGTGCATACGAAACATAAAAAGAAATGACAGGTATATGCAAAGGAAATGTAGAGAATATATGAAGAGAATATGAGAAGCATAGCACTGCTATGTGATGAAAGTATACGATTACAAGTACAAGAAGCAAAGTGTCAATGACACGAGAAAGTAATATGAAAAGTATAACAGAAAATAAGATATGAAAATAGTACATGAAACAAGATATGAATACGCTTTGCGGAATTAGTACATGATAATGAAGATATGCAAATCGAATATAATCACAAGATATGAAATCAAGACATGATGATGCATGATAATGTGAATGAAAATAGAACATATCAAATGTTATAGTATATAATCATGAAAGCTCAAGTATATGTATAAGAATACGACACATGCACAACATAGGTTAGCGTGGATATGAATATATGATAGGATATACTGAACGATCATGGAATTGAGCGATGAACACATGCTAGAAATGCATATGCTAAGAATTGCTAGAGATAAATAAAAGATGACAAAGCACATAGAATGATGATAAAATATAGAGTGGTGATATGTCAAAGATAGAGAACATGTGAACATAATAGTAATAAAGATGATGGGCACATAAAGTTATATGCATATGTATAAGCTTGTGACACACACAGGGTTGGTCCATTTATGTTCCCATCTAAGCGTGAAAGCTTCTAGCACCGAATCCGTAAAAAGTGCGCCGTCATCATAATGTTGAGGACACCAATTCCTGCAGTCTTTATGGCAGAAAATGATTTTGTTATTACGTAAAATTGTTTGTATGAACCACAGTACAAATCGCCGAGAAAGAACAGTCAATATCCCAAAGATATAGTCCCGCACTCGACTCGTTCGGATCCCCATTTAACCGGGTCGGATCGTGGAATGGGGCGTGACAATATCCACGTCAGAAGACGCTTCGTTGTTACTGAAGTCGCGGTCGCGGCACATGGCGCGATACATTCGGTGATGTTGCGCGTCGCGGGACGCTTCCACGCCCCAGCGACACAAATTAAACCGCCCAACATTCCTGAAAGTCACTTGATTAGCCGGGAATAACCTGATAAGGTCACCAGATTTGGGGATCTCGATATTCAGCTCTAAAAATTTCTACCACCCCGCGTAATCATTTGACACACCTTGATGGTTGGTCTTCTCCACTCGGAAGAGCGCCACTCGGTCAGTAAGTCCATACCAGAGGCATGCCGGGCGTACCGCCATTTTGTTCACCGGATAAACCCAATCGTCGCAAAGATTTCTTCTTGTGAACAGCCATTGACGGCGCCTAAGGTTTATAAAATTCAAGAAACAGAGCGTCATTTCAGTCAAAACATCACGCGAATAATAATGCGTTTCGTCAGACCGGATTCCTAAACGGCAACTATTTAGCAAAATGGTAAATGAATATCGCTAACTCGATCGCCATATCTAGATAGTTTCATCGATTCGCATTCCCCGAGCTAATGCTCTGTGTGAGTTTTGTCTTTCAAACTCGATAGCTGCGACGAACCACGTGTTTCTTTCTTCTTCATCTTAAGAAGATGAATCATTCAAAAGACGAGCAAAAAAGTTACTCATTCTTTGCTTCTCTGTAATTGAAAAACCTTTGATATGTGTAAAATTCTAAGGGACATCCTCCTCAATTTATAGTCGTTTTTAAGTCTTTATTGTTTACCGAAATGCATTAAAAGCCGTGTTTCATGATTTGACAAGTCAATACAAGATATCTATACACTAACTTCATCACTTTTAAAACCCCGATGTGATGTGACAAATAAGCCAATGACTACAAATCAACTTAACCCGATTTAGCTTTAGCACAATGATTTACAAACGCTAGTGACATGTCAAATAATCCAGAACCCGATGGAACTTTTTATAACCCCAATGTGATGTGAGAAGTCAATCAGTGACATGTTAAATTTCTTTCAGATTTATCAGCTTTTTTATAACCCCAGTATGATTTGAGAAATCAGCAAAATTATTTTTCATTATTTTTTATAAGAAGTACAACAATTTTTAAAATTAATTAATATTTGTAACCCAAAAAAAGTTCAACTATTGAAATTATTAATTCAAAATATTTATATTTATTTTTATTGATTTAATTAAATATTTATGGCCACTTTTTTTTAATTGAATCTTTATATTTATTTTAAATTTTAATTAAATATTTATTTATCTTTTTTTAAATCAATTTTATAGTGTATGGAGGATATAAATGAATGAAGGGTGCATGATGTACTATTAATAAAGAGAAAGGGTAAAATTGGAATAGATTTAGGATAAATGGAACTTTAGATGCTCACTGCTAGAGATGCTTTAGCTAAAACTTTAGCCAAATCTCAAAAAGTAACTTTTTAGAGCCAAAAAAATGGCTTTAGATGCTTTTTTTTTTGCTAACTGCTGGAGATGCTCTAAAGGGGAGGCCGTGGAACCGCCTACTCATCCAAAATGCATCCGCCGCGCCTTGGCCAGGTGGTTGGATTGTCGGTTTACGGTTCATCCTCGTTTAGTGGTTTTTTGGTTCTTAGAAGCGATTTGGACAGGAATTACGGTCGATCGACGTCGATCGAACAGGAATAATGGTGAGTGTTTGATCAATTTATGCAATCTCAATTAATTCCATGGGCACTAAAAGTTAATTATGAGGTAAAATATATAATGATCATGAGAGGATTTGAATGATGACCAAGGAGTTAAACTCTGCCAATACCAAATAAAATAAACTTTACTTTTCAGTTAATAGAAGTAGTTGTGTATGAAATATGAATATTTTTTTTGGGTTAGCATTTTAAATTGGAACAAAATAAAATAGAAATAGGTAAATAAATAGAAATGTAAAACTTCGATTACATTATGGACATGTTTGGTTATTGTTTTTAAAAATTATTCTTGAGAATAATTTTTGAAAACATTGGTATTCTCTGAAAACTGTTGTAAATGGTGTTCAAAAAATTGTTCTTGTTATCTAAATTTAGTATTTTTTTAAAAAAAAAGAAAAAAGAAAAAAGAAACCAAGGACATGTTTGGTTATAAATTTTGAAATTTGTTTTTATTTTGAAAAAATAAGGAAAACAAAGAATTACGGAGAACACAAAAAATGCCAAATTCAGATAACAAAAATAGTTTTTTTGTGTTTTAAAAAATTATTATCGATAACAATTTTAAAAAACATGAACCAACCAGGCTCCAAACTTGTTCTCCTTATTTATCGTGTTCTTTTTGTTTTTAAAAACAAAAAATAGTTTCAAAAACTATAATTAAACAAGCCCTAAAGGTTTATAACAAAAGTTCTTACCTGATCCATTATATAAATTTAAAATATATAATCATACATGTTCTAACCACGATATTCAAAAAACCTCAACGACGCTATTCACAAATCTCAAACCAAAGAGAAAAATCATTGTTTTAAAAATCAGATCGGTGAGTGAATCAGAAAAATTACTGATTTAGGATTCATTGGTTGAACCGATGGTCGAAACACGATCGAATAAGTGATATCATAAATATAATATATATTTCATTAAAAATTAAAATAAAATTTTAAACTAAAAATATATAATAAAAATCAATAATTTTTATTTTATTATTTATATAAATATAATAATATTTAGAATTTATTAAATAGGATATGAATTCTATTTAAATATAAAAATATTCCGGAAATTGAAGGAAAAAATCTTATTATATAACTACATATAATAATCCTTTATATATCTCATTAAATGCATGAGATGATAACCTGGATGACCATTGGATCATGCAATGGCAGCTTTGGAAGTTGTGTTGACCTATTGACTAGTTTCTAGGCCAATTGTTAGAAGTACGGAAAAGGCATATAAAGGAAAGCCGTGAACCGGTTCATGCAAAATAGACCTGCTCCCCCGATTGGGTGATTGGATTGTCGGTTTTGTGAGTACCATGATCTTTAGGATGAACTATTTGAAGGGCTTGAAGTCTATTTGGCCTATGTTATAAAACGGCCTTGATTCCACTTGCCTCACCAAGATCAGGCGGACACTTCCTAAATAGGAGAGTCTAAAGAAGCAAATCGGGAAAGCAAGGTCAAACTCTTCTAAGACTTGCTTAAAGCGATCCGTCTGGGGGTTCAAGTCCGCTAGCCGGCCATTCTATCCCATATGGGAAGTTTGTTACGACAAGCACCTGTGGTTGGGGACATCCAAAGTGATATTACTAAAGAAATTTTCAGTCTAACTTACTCCTGAGAGATAACTCGAATAAGGGAAGGGTAATCCTTGATAAGGAAGAATGTCGTTGATAAGGAAAAATAGATTTGTCCCTAAAGATAGGAGATTCCTTCACCATTGTCTATAAATCAAGAAGATTTCCCATGAGGGGAAGGTAAGCAATTCCAACTGCACCTATTCTCTTCTCCCTCAACTCAATTTTTGCTGACTTAATCATCGGAGGCCAAAGCACCGCGCTGTGAACACCCCTTTGCAGTTTACATCGTGTCACGATACCGATAAGTCGATAATCAAGGCTCATGATTGTTACCGACAATAGAATCACGATCAAGACCCCTACAACTTGACACTTAGAGGATCTAACGATCAAAGTCCTAACAGGTTTTATTAGTTCATCCTCGGGCTTAGTGGTTTTTCGCCATAGAAGCTAATTGACAGAATTATCGTCAGACTTAACCCATGCCTAGGCGGAAGAGGGGACTCAAGATAAAGACTCGAACAACCTCGTTTCACATTAAGAGTCATAACATGTAATTAATTCATAATCACAAATACATAAAAAACAACCAACACAGTGGTGTTCATAATGTCCTATACAAATATTTGAGTCTCATTGACTGATACATATACAAAAAAAAAATAATTTACATGTACATATTCAAAATCAGAGGTAGCGACCTATATATGTTGACTCCTATTGGGTCGTATCGCCCTCCCGTGTGCCGAACGGTCAGATATCCTTCTTCATCACTCACATGGATGAAACACTGCGTTAAGTGATTAATGCCCAAATAGTGCTGTTTTGAGCCCTGTTCATTGCAGGTTTTGAGCACTTTTTGTGTACTAATCAACTTAAATAACCCAATTGATACACTAAGGTCCCGGCTATACTACTGACCATATTTTGTGGATATTTTTGTAGTTTTGCAAGCCAATTACACCATTATCTTCGAGTCAATTCAAATACAAAGAATCTGAGCCGAACTCGAAGCTGCATGTACAAATCAGAAGGCAATTGGAGCTAAATACGTATGAGAGGAAAGCATTGCAGTTTTGCACTATTGTAAATTTTCGCAACCTGGGCTGCACTTCTTAGGTCACAAATTTCACAAATACTCGCTTGTCGGTCACCACTTTTGACTGCTGTGGTTTTGTGCCAAAATTTCCCTCAATGTAATTTTGTTGTTTCATACTTTTTTGTAATTTCCTTGACTCTGAGCAGTATATAAGCCTCAGCAAGCTCTGTAAACTCAATCAATCCATTAATCAATAAAATTGGCGCTAAAGTTTCAGCTTTCCCGCGTGTGTGACTTTCTCTCATTTTTCTCTCCCTTTCTCGCATTTTCTCACCAGCCAAATACCCCTTGAGGATGACAACTTAAGGGATGCTTGGCTAAACCCCCCTCATCCTTGAAGAGGAGGGCCACTAGGTGGAAGTTTTGAGGTAAAGCACTGTCCTCCCCCACATTAATGCTAGGCATTTATTATCATTTTTTTTTACGTTTCGCATCTCAAGTTGGGGCTCAACTCGTGATGCACTCCCGAAAGTGGCCGCACTCTGGCAAGCTTTCAAGGCTCAGTGAATACTTATGGCTAGATCCACTGATGCTAACTTAGTTGCCATCTATTTGCTCCTGCAGGTTAGATCTAAGGGCCAGTTTTAATTGCTTCGAAACATTAATGGTTAATAAATGTTGTATACTAGGAGAAAATTTTTTAAGGTTCAGTCTTTATGGCTAAACATAGATCCGGTTCAGGAAATGACTATAGGTCATCCTCCCCAACGAGAAAGGAACCGAGACATTATAGTTGCCTTAGAACCCCAAGGTTTAGTGGTCCGAAACTTCAAGGATTTCTTTTACACTTTATTTCCTCGCCACTCTAGTTTTTCGCCATCAACTTCACCTGTCAAGAAACCCCAAATCCAAAGTGAAACACCATTTTCAAATAACCCAGACTACTTCGCATGAAGAAAACCCATCCCTGAGTTCGACCCTAGACTACTATACTACAGTAGCTTTGCTACGGTTGTAGGAATCCTAGGATATAAATATTGTTGATTCCAGTACACCTACTGTGGCACAAATCACTAAGCTTATAGCTTAGTGAGAAGCATATAACATATCTGACCACCCGTAGTGGTCCTCAAAGACGATATACAATTTACAAAATTGTCTATTTGCACAATATCTATTCAAATATCATTATACTTGTACATTATACCATTTAGTAGAGTTATCACTCTCAATTGTCATAATATATAGTACTTTTCATATCATTATAGCTCTATCACATTTTTTTGATTTCGAATCATTGTTTCCATGTTACATGTTTCTTATAACCATTTCCATGTTACATGCTTCTTATAACCATTTCAATCATTTTTTTTTCACATCTTATATCTTATGTCTTTGTATATTCAAAGTGGATAATTTATAATCTATATGCAGAAGAATGCATCATCTGAGACGGTGATCTCTATGCATGTGACCCGAACGGGGCGACTTTAATGATCCAAACGGGATCTATGTCATTGACCTAAACGGGGCCTCAATATCTATAAACTATATACTACAGCAACTGTATCCCTATAGACTTGCATATCTATCCCTCTACCTGGTGACATATGCAAACAATCAAGCTTATTATATTTTCATTCATGTTCAAGCTATGCACATCTCATATACATGGATATGATCCACGTAATATCCACATGAGATACTTTCGAATGATGTATTCAACATACATGATGGTGTTTTCTCTGCTGATACTAAGTTTGGAGCTTCTTGGATTCTTGGGCGGTCTGTTAGGTAGGATACGTCGTACGACTGTGGTACTAAAGGGTGATCAGGCGGGGGTGTGCGTAGCCCACACTCAGAATACTAAGTCAGTTTCTTTCTTATGAAAATGAAAGAATTCAACTATTGGTGGCGTTATCACTGTGTACCTTTTTGTGGTAGAATGGATCGATATTTATAAGGGGAAATAGTGGTTACTTTCCTTGTTAGATGGTGATACGGTATCTCTCCCATTGGGTGAGGAGTTTCCTTTTCCTTATCATGGACCGACTGTTAAGGGATAATGGAGGAGTCGTGATCATGAAAGATCCTTATTTCCTAATCTGTGGGGCGCGGATCATGGAAATTTAGGCACTTTTCCAGCTCACGAGTTTTGGGCCATATATCGCTTGATTACATGGTAGTTTCAATTCTGAGCTGGGCCGGTAGCTGCTGGCATCAGGTAGGATCTCATTGTGGGTCGAGCTTCTTTATTGGGTTTGTGCCTCAACTCCCTTCATAAGGCGGATGTTTGGGCTTGCGCCCTGGGCTTGCGCCCTGGGCCTGTGCACATATTGTTTTCTACCCCATCGGTTGCCCCCAGCCCTTGTTTGATGACTTAAATGGTAAAGTGAGCTCTTGGATCGGTTGTGAAGCTCACGTGGCTAGTGGGGATGGTTCAATCTGGGTTTGCATTTGTCAAGCGTCTTGTGATGATGGCGCTCTTTCGATTTTCTTTGTTTGATTTGTTGTACGTATCTTTAGAAACATTCCTTGCATCACATTTTTTTGCTTCTTTTGCGGGTTTGGAAGTGTCTTTGATCAGTGCTCAAAACTGCTTGTGGTGCTTTCTGTCGTCCTGTCTCCCTAGGGGCTATTTTCCTTGCTTTCCTCCTTAGTTCGGTGCGTCTTTCTTCTTCTTCACCTTTTTTTCTTTCCTTGTTTTGAATTTCGGGTTGTTAGGGCGTGTTGGGTTGGGGTTCCGCCTCTTTAATCATTTTGTTCGTTCTCTCCGACGCTTAATCATGCATGCTTCCTCTAGGTCTTCACGTTTTGTAAGTCTAAGTATAGAGGGAAGGCCGGTTGAGGAGTCTAAGTCGGGGAGAACTAACTGGCAGACTTCAGTGAATCTGCATTTGTAGTTCTTAGGCCTTCTAGTAGGTTATCTTCCTCCATGAGGCAAAGCGGGAAGATTAGCTAGATTAGGTATCATGGCTCAGAGATATTTGGCTAGTGAATGCCCAGCGGATGTTGTGGGCCTTAGCCGGGTTGAGTCTTCGTATTCTAAAACCTTCGCTACTCGTTATAGACCTCTTTAGGTGTCAGAATCAGTGTCTGATCTTCTCCCCGTCTTATGTTGTTCACGGGTTCCCAAGATGGTCTACTTCTTTGGCCTTTGAACGGTCTCGCTTCGCTACACCTTCATCAAGCGTCCTACAACATTTCAATGTATGCTTGTCACTAGCTCTCTCGATTTTAGGGCATCTTGGTCGACTATGGTTTTTCAGGATAAGGGCTAAAGGGTCCCTAGTATAGCTCTGCTGCTGGATCTCTTCAACGTGAAAGAGGCCTCGGAAGGCTTGTATATTTCAAAGTGGGCCACTGCCAGACCTATCATTTCCGACCTCCCTTCCTCCCACAAGCATTGGAAAGAGCACTATTTCTTTGTCGGGGGTCAACATTGGGAATATAACCTTGCCGATCAAGACAATACGTTGGGGATTCCGACAGTATGGATTGCCCCTAAGAACCTGCGTGAGTTTTTCGTCCATGCTAGTAGTGGTCAACTTTTTAAAGGTCATGTTATGTTCTCAACTTTGCTTTGGTTGCGTTGCCTTCAGGTATCCGTCCCGACCTTACTCCCGAGGACAGGGAAGTAAAGTGGCAGTTGGGCAACTGTCGTCCATGGGCATATTCCGATTTGATCAGGTCGGACATGTTAGTGATATGCTCTAGCCCGGTGGCATATACATTGTCATTATATGTTTATATACATGAGGTATTTATCATTTTATTTTGTTATTTAAATTGTGGTTTAACTTGATAAAATCATATTCTTGAATAGTTGGCTTCGCTTTATGTCTTCAAGTATGTGACTTGATAGTAAAAACTTAAGGCATAAGAACACTATTCTAAATAGTCCATAGTCGATCATTATTGTGGGAATAATAATGAAGTAAGACTATTATGTTTTGAAAGACCACCGTTTCTTGGTCATGAACATAGATATTTTCGAGAACATAAATACGTATTAAGTTCATGTTATTTATTGACCCTCTATGAAATACTACATGGATTAATAATCATCCAGTGATTCCTCATTCTGATGAGTGAGTATTTGAGTCATTTGACTGAATTGACATGGATTCCTAAATGAGGAACTTGATATCTTGACGTAGCTCAATGGCGTGCTAATAGGATAACGTATCTGAGGTTATGGTTGGGCATCGAGTAAATCATGTGGAGGAATGTGGTGATAGTGAAGGAATTTGTCCAGCTCTTAATTGAGTGAGATGTCTATTGGCCTCTTGATAAGTGAGTAGAAATGTAGTCGTGCTTTCCGAATGAGTTGCATTGAGGGTAATCAATATCATTTGTTTAATTCGATCTACTTGAGGAATCCAAAAGCTTGATGCAAGTTGTATAAGATGACTTCATCCATGCTTTGTGTATCGAGACATTGTGTGACAAAGGACTAATATCACACTATGGTAGGTTTTAGTCATCGAATTCACTTGAATTTGGGTAGTTATAATGTCTTGCTATAGACCCGATTATAACTTGCAGGCTTAGAATATGATTTGGGCCTGCTGCCAACATTGAGTGAACCTATAGGGTCACACATAAGAATGAGCTATAATGGGATGTTAGAAAGCCTCTCTCTTTAGTCCATGATTAAGCCCAAGCCCATTAATAGTTAATGAAATTTGGTTTAAATTCGTTTTAATAAAAGGGTTTGGGAGGCTTGATATAAATATGGGGTTTATCATCTAAAAGAATGTGGTTCTTTTGAAGTGGGCGTTTTTTAGAGAGAATTCTTTTTAGAGTTTTGGAAGACACTAAGGTGTCTTTGGTTTTGTGGGACAAAGACCTATCATAAAGTGCTAGCACATCCATCCCGTCCATTAGTCGTTCGGGTGGATACCTTTAAGGCGTTGCACCTTTGCATTGTCTTGGCTCGTTGCTGTTGGATCATTTCCAAGAAGGAGTTTTGTTTTGTGTTTCAGCGTGTGTGATCAAGCAAATTTACTAGTCGAAAAAGTTTGGTCTATAAGGGTGAATCTAGATTTCCTTGATTCATTGTTGGATTTCATCAAACCGCTTGGATCTGATGCGATTCGACATTAAATTTTTTATTTAAAACTTTTGTGTTTTCTTATGTCGTTTAGATTCCAAGAGGACATTCCCGGCTCTTCAGGTGTGAGCCTTTCTTGTTCCCCTTATTTGAGATCCCCTCCGCCCCCTGCTATGGAAACTTCTCTGAGGCCCTCACATTTGTGGCTCTTGACTCGGGAGAACTTCAAGCTAGTGTTGAAGTTGTTGGTGAAGAAGAGGAGAAGTGTAAAGGCGTAAAGGCTCAGGGATCCCCCAAAGGAAGCGACCTCTGGCTAGAGTAAGACCACGGCTGAGCATATGTTCCACGCCCATCACTGTCAGGAGGCGGGCATCCTTGCATGAGTTTGGGTGAGGGGCAAGTGTTGCCACTCTTTGGCCGAGAATTAATGTCCAGGAATGAAGTGCGTCGCATTTAATATCTACTTTGAGAGCCAGGGTTCTTCGAAAAGGGTTGTTGAGCCTCCTTTGAAAGTTCTTCCCATCTCTATCTAGAGCCCTTCAAGCCTGGCCCAACAATACCCCAAAAGTATCACGCTAATAGTTTCTCTCGCATATTTAGAATATTTTTGTAGAATATAATTTAGAATTTTCATAATTTAAATCAATAAATGGAGAACTGAAATTTATAAGATAGTAAGAGGTGAATTGTAATTTGTCAAAATAGGATACCAGGTCATGTGGCCAAAAGATATGATGCTATTATAGAATAAGGAATAATTGATTACCCAAATAATGGAGAGATGGAGGACCTAGGTGTAATAAAGGGAAAACAAGACCAAAATTGGATTAATCAGAGGAAATTGTCTCTCATTCTTTTGGGAGCAAGTGATAGAGAGGAGAAAGGGAGGAAGAAGAGTAGAAAGGTATGGAGCGATGTTAAGGTTTATGGATTAGTATGGATTTTAGTATGAGTATGGTTTTTATGGATTAGTATAGTTTAGTATGGAAGTATATGGGTTTTAGCATGTGAAATGGGTTTAGGGATGTTTAGTTTTGTATGGAACTTCTAAGTTTGGTGTAGAACTTGTATGGATGCTATGCTTTTGTGTAAACTTGTATGGATTTTAGACTTTACAGTTTTTATTCTACTTTTGGGCTGATTTTGATTAGATTGCTTGAGATGGTTTTATCTTGCTTTTGTATGTTTGTCTTGTGTTTGTAGCATGTTTTGTGGCCTCAATTGAGAGGATATTGTGGCCAGTGGACAAGGGTGTTCAAAAGGACAGTTAAGTTAAAATGGGGTGTCTGGGGTTTGATGGAGACTCTACGGCGTTGTTTCACGTGGAAGCCATGCTATTTATGGCTGAGCTTAAAGTGAAGCCCTAGATCTTGATTGTGGGTTTTTTCTGTTGTAGCCTATAGGCTTCAACTTTGGACCGACATAACTCTTAAGTGAACTCAGTTTGGGTGTTGCTTAAGACTCTAGAAAGCCCATTGAGGTCAAGATTAACCATATACCTGTGGAGAACAGTGGTGACACAGCATTCTGGGTTTTATAGAGCTGCTGGCCGGCTGGTTAAAGCGCTTTAGTCATGTGTGACCCTTCAACCCAGTTGATCACTTACTTCTTAATTAAACTCCGTTTTGGATGTTCTTGAGACTCTATAAGAAAGCCCTTTGGTTTAGATCATAAACGTAAACGATAATATTGAATAAGTATTAAAGTACAATCCCATAAAAAATAGTGAGGGCCTACGCCTAGTTCTACTCGTAGTCAGTATGTTCGCAAGGAAGCCCTTGACTTTAGAGACGGTCATAATTTGCCGTCAGACTCCATTTAATTCTTGGGCTCCTCGAATAACTGAGTCTAGAATCCATCCATTGAATTATATTAAATAACTCATAAGCACCATGGTAACCATGAATTTATTCTTTTACAATGAAGATATGAAAAGTACAAAGATAAATAAATGATTGTAAATCTCGCGCATGAGTGGGATGACAATAATTTATGGGAATGCTGATTATATCGGGTATCAGCTCCCATTTGGTTGTAACGACTTGTTGGGGACCGATGGGCATATTGCTAGGAGCTTAAGTATGGAGCATCAGAGTGGATTGCCTTTCGTTTGGAATTGTTCCTGTGCCGGGACACCTTATGATGGTGTATCTGATGGATGAGTGTGGCTCCTTGATTTGTGAGTGCTTTTGTTGTGCTTGTTCGGCAGGTGCCTGGTTCACCTCCAGGCCTGGGCATGGTGACACTTGAGAAATGACAGTGTCATGGATGAGCCTTGAGTGAAGCCTTGTGTTTATAGTGATCCATGTTATCGTTGCAGACTTAAGTAAGTGGGATGTTTGAAGAAGGTGTACACCAAGTATACCTGGGTTTTGGACATGTTTGGGATTATCAGTAAAAGTAAATATATTTATCAGACTAATTCAAGATGAATCAGATGAGAAAGGAGCTGATTAGCCAGCAGTTTAAGGTTAGAGTAAGCAATTCACAATTCAAAACAAGTTATAATACTAACTAGTTCATATATTGAAGCGGTTTTATTAATTGGTTGAGACAAAAATGAGAAAACAGGGATAAAGGAGTAACAAAGAAAGATATTAAGGCCCAAACAGAAGAGATGGAAGAATAAGTGGCTTAGAGGAAGGAGGTTTCATCTTGGAGTAAGTAAAGGGATGGATCTGATAGGGACTAGACCAAAACCAAATATCTGTTTTTTGGATCTTGGGGAAAGAAAAAGCAGGATGAGAAGAGAGGAGGAGAAGAGAAGAAAGAGGGAAGGAAGAAAGGAGGAGTCCCAGGTAGGAGCATAAATTTGGAGTATGAACTAAGCTCTTTACTGAAACAGTATTAGATCCCAGTTTTGAAATTAAGGTTTAGATACCGTTTAAGACCCTTCTTGTATGGTTGATTTGGAGCTTCAATGTTTAGTTATAGTTGAGTTAAGGAAGAAGGTTTCAAGAACCATTCAGGTGTTATTTTGGAAGGTCACAGTTTACATTAGGACAATTTCATATTATTTGATCATATCAGTGTGGATACTTAGAACGTATTGCTGGTTGGAAATAAAGAATTTTGAATGATCTATCAGGTAAAATTTTAACATTATCATTGAACAGTGTTGGAGCTTTTGATTCTCTGATTAAATATGGCAGAACCAGTTGTAAGTCTTTCTGGGCGGATCAAATCAGAGGAGTGGTGACTTGGGATTAGATCAGTGGGAGGTGGCTGGGACCTAATCTTGTGGGATCAGAGCCAGACATAAGCAGAAATTAAGCCAAACCTCATGCTGGCTGAGTTAAGTAGGCCATAATCTGTGAAGTTAGCGGGGACCTCTATCCACAAAGATCAGGCGGGATACATTAAGCCAAAGATAGTGGACCTGTGGCGGAGAGCCAGGACCTGCTGTGGAGTTGAGATGGATTGATGCTGTAGAGATCAGCGGGGACCTCATCCAGGCGGAGAGTCCGTGGTGCCAATGGTGAGGTGGCAGGGACCTTATCGTGGGGTCAACCAGCTGTCTACTGGGATCGTGGACCTCCATCTGTGGGAATTAAACATACCTCATGTGGGGAGGTGACATGCATCATCTGAGAGTCAGTGGGACCTCTCAAATCCTGTAATGCCCGGTCGGTCATTTCTCGTCTGGGTTGACTCATTATGACCTCCCGACTTTGGAAGGTCATAACTCCGTCGTACGAACTCCGGTCGGGTGTTCTTGGACTCTATGGAAGGCAATTGGTCGGAATTCATTCATATTCACAGGAGTATTAGGTGTCCAAGTACGGGGTGTTAGATCAGGCTCACCCAGAGTCGAGTCAGCTCAGTGGGTGTAACTTCATGTGACAACCTCCCAACTTAGGAGGTCCTGCTGTGATCCGAACTCCGTTTGGGTGTTCTTGAACTCTATGGAAGCCCATTGAGTCAATAATCCGTGATATGCCTAAGGAGGATGGGTGTGAGACCAAGGTGTTAGACTAAGGCTCACCGAGGTCAAGGTCAGCTCGTCCGAGTTCGGGTTGACTGCATTATGACCTCGGCTTAGAGGTCATAACTGGCAAAATCCAAACTCCGTTTCAGGTGTTCTTGGACTCTATGGAAAGCTCATTGAGTCTAGAGTATAACCATATGCTATTAAATGGAATTTGGTATCCACATCTGAAAATATGATTGTTGTACCAAGTGGACTAATCACTTGGGTAAAGTCAATTAGAATACATGATAAGAAAAGAAATAGATATGAACAAGAAATAGTAATAGACGTAGATTTGATAAATAGAAGAGTATAGAAGAAAAGAATAAAATGATAAGCTTGGAGAACACGTATAATTATATGGCGCCTAAGGCTTTGGATGTTATTAGATAAACCAGACATATCATGATCGATTGCTTCGGCCTTTCGTGCTAGTGCTACGGCGCTTCTATTCGTCAGGCGAGTACGTATGCATGACTAGTTCTTTGGCCTCCTGCTGAATGTTCGATCTTCTGTGCATTGGGTAGGCACGTCTATGTTCCATATAGTAATGTTGTACGCCCGGGTATATATTTATGCAAAGATCTCATTCATTTCTTTATCTCGGTCGAGAAGCGGGAATGTTGCTCACGTGTATCACGAATAGAAGTATTAAAAGGTAAATAGGTTGGACATGAAGGGTACCTAAGGGTATTAAAGAAGAAGTCTATAATTACACTCCCCTACAGAATGGGACGACTGATAAGTATAAGTCAAAATGTCTGAGTATAGAAATGTATAGGTATATGTCATAAGATATAGCAGTCTAATAAAGTACGCTGAAGATATGATTAACAAGATATAGATATTTACGGGAATGAGTACATGTACACGGAATTAGTAAGGCATATATGAATATAAGAATGAGTAAATGCATGCATGAGTGATAGTAATATAGAATATATGCTTATTATAGAAATATGAGAGCCTTAGTAATGTAAGAAGCTACGAGATGAGAGCGAATACAGTTAAAGTAATGATAGTATATGGCCGCCCACAATCCCATGAAGTAACAATAGTTATTCATGGCACACGGCATATGTACGGAAAATGTAATAAAATGGATTGCACAGTGTGACCCAGTAAGGGATAGATTGGCATGCTAGTGGGGAATAAATTACGCGACATACAAGTTACGTTACGATATCGAGGAATTCATTTGGTCGATGATAGATCGTTTGGATCACGGTGGCCTCGAAAGGGTCACCACAGCGCCTTCGGGCCTTTATAAGATGATGTTGTCTCATACAATGATATGACACCCTCAGGGCCACAGTAGACCCTTGTTGCATTGCAATGAGCCTGCGCCTTGGGCCCTTATAAGTTTATATATCCACTTCTTTGGTATTTACAGGCATGAAACATAAAATAAATGATTTGAATATGACATGTGGAAAGATATGATATGATATGAGAAGCATAACACTGTTATGTGATGATAAGTTCTGTAACATGAGATTATACAATCCGACATGATATATGAAAACAGTACATGAAAATAGAACATAACAAATGGTATATAGTATATAACCATGAAAGTATTATATGTATAAGAATATGACATGCACAAAATAGGATATGTAATATGAACCATTAGAAAGATAATGATCAAATATTAAGTACTAGAATAGAAATATATGATATGAATAGCATGATATAGACATACCTAAATGAATAGAGGAACATGCTATGAACACATGATAGAAAATGCATAAGTGCTAAGAAGATAGAGATAGAAATGAGAGGACAAAACCACGACTGGGGAATATAGTAAAAATATAGATAGGAGATATGTCAAAGACAGAGAACGTGTGACAAGCAATAGGAATGTAAAGATGATAAGTAATAAAAAGCTATATGAAATTGTATAGATATATGAAATGCATATGTATAAGCTTGTGACAGTCACCATTAGTGGTTGTCCATGCTTGTATTCTATTAGCTTATAAAGCAGCACGGGTGTTCAATCCGTGTAGTCTGAAACCCGAAGACAAGGATAGAGGACATGACATCCCACATCGGCGGAAGCGAGGCCAGCTCGAGATGGGTGCTCACCGCCTTTGCTTAGCGATCTCGATGTTTTTGTGATGAACATGTATAAGTATAAGTGTTCGTATAAGTAAATGGGACTCAATATATGTGTATAGATTTGGAGGGACACCACTCCGGTGGTAGTTCTTTTGTAAATGTAAATTATTATTTTTTTGTTATTACTGAAATTGTGTTTGTATAACCACAGGTACAAGTTCAGCTCTGAATAAGAACAGGTCAGTAAGTCCTAATATATAGTCTCGCGCCCCGGACTCGGTTCGGATCCGCCATTCGGGTCGGATCGGGAATGGGGGTGTGACAAAAAGTATATGAAATATGATAAGAAATGACATATGATAAGACGAATAAGTATGATATATGTAGAAGTATATCGATAAATGCTATGTGCAAAACATGAATAAGCATGTATATATGTAAATGAATGTTAAAGTTATATGTAATTGTCTAAGTGTGATGACCCTTATCAGAGATCGTCCAAATGTATTAATTCCGCTCGCTATAAACAGCACGAGTGTTTCATGCGTGTAGGTACGGGAGCGGAAGCAGAATGGGACACTCCACATCAGCAACCAAGGCCAACACATCACTAGGTGCCCACTGGAAGACCCTTTGGTTTAATGTGTATGTATTTTGTTTCTTTTGTAAACAAGGTAAATATTGTAAATGTTGAACACTTCCATATATGGAGCTTGTATATATTTATGTCATTTACTCTGAGGAATATAGTAAAAGTTAAATGTTTAACATTATATAATGAACATAAGCAGGTTATAAGTTTATAAAAAAAAATGACACCCTCACTTGACACCGGGTGCCGGGTTGGGGGCGTCAAAACTGCAAAAAAAAACCTTCCCATCGTCACGAGGAGATGTGGGAAATGAGTAGCTGGGTAGGGGGTGAGGACTATTTGTTTACAATACGAGCTGCCGTCGAGGCTGTTGATCTATCCTTCGGGATACGATCTCAAGAAGGCGGATGCCTTGTGCGTCGAGGAGGCTTTGGTCTGTCGCTCCATGGAGCGCTACATCGTTCGAAACACCTTCTCTTATCCGTCTCACCGTTGTGTTACTGTTATCTGCTAACTCCACCTTGTTCTTTGGCAGATGGCTACTTATACAAAGAGCCTGGCGAGGAGGGCCAGTTCAGCCAAGAGCTCTGCTAAGGCGGCGAAAGCATACAAAGCTAAAGTCACCTCCCTGACCTCCAAGAAGGCTGAGCTACGAGCTCGGATACAAATCTTGACCAAGGATGTTGTGAAGCATAAATCCAACGGCCTTTGGACCTGAGGCGAGAGTTGAGAGATAGAGAGAAAGAAGGCCGTAGGAGCTGGGGTTATCGAAAGGATAATTGCGGGTGGTTAAGAAGAGTTTAATTTTGCGAGGAGAAATTGTACACCCAAGCGTGAGCGTTAGATCAGACCCAGAGAGGCTTCTGAAGCTTAAAGCTCCGTAGAGCACTTGGCTGAGGAGTGCAAAGTGTTATGTGGGGACCTTCGGAGGCAGGAGGCTATGGTTAGCCAAAGGGATGGAGTAATAGTAGAACTGAGGGACAAGGCCTACACCTTATGGGCCTCCAAATGGCTCACTTTCCAATGCAGAGCTGCCAAGGCTTTTCCAGGTTTAGACTTCAATTTTCAAGTTCCTGATGAAGAGGAGGCGGAAGAATCCATTTATGAGGATGGGGCAGATCCCGGGGTGTACTCTGATACCCCAGGATCATCCTGCTTCTGGCAGAGCTTTGAGGTTCTGAGCACAGCTCTCCCTCGATGCATTGGGGCTTAGCCTTGACTTGCAGCTTGGAGGATCGAACAAGCGGGTACGCCCCCGACTCTACCTCAAATATTTAGGCCCCTTTGTATAATCTTTGCTCATTTTAGCTAACTTCGAGCTCTAAGCCTTGGACGTCTGTAACGCTAACATTAGTTTTGTTATTCTATGGATCCATCCTTCTACCTTCTTGGTTTTTTCGTTTTTTTTTCAACTTGTGTTGAGAGGTTTCCTGGTCATCTAATCTTTAAATGGCTGGGCTCTTACTGAGCTATGCGGCCCTTCATTGGCTGAGCCTCTTTGGGCTCTCGTCAAGGCCCAGGCTATGGCTCCTAGGTTCCCTTGGCCTTCGGCGTAGATTCTTAAGGCGAGCTACATGGCCCCTTTGAAATTGAGCTACATGGCTCCTTTGAAGATGAGCTATGTGGCTCCTTTGAAGCTGAGCTACAAGTCTCTTTTGGCATTGAGCTACATGGCTCCTTTGAAGCTGAGCTACAAAGCTCTTTTGAAACTGAGCTACGTGGCTCCTTGGCTACTTGGCCCTCAAGGCTGTTAGGTTCTTAAGAACTGAGCTACATGGCCCCTTTGGGATTGGGCTACGCGAAACCATGATCAAGGCTGGGGCTCTTTTGAAGTGGGCTACATTGGCTCCTTGGCTGCATGGTCTTCGGGGTACATTGGTTCTGGAATAAGCTACATAGCCCTACGAGAACTAGCTACATGGCTCCTTTGAGTAGGCTGCACTTGACTCCTTTGACTAAGCTGCATGGCTCCCTTTGGGAATTGAGGGCTACAGGAACTCTTTTGAAGAAATTTGAGCTCTGAAGGTCTTTTGAGCGGGCTGCGTGGCTGTTTTATATCAGGCTACTTGAGCCTAAGTAATTCAGTGGCTCTTTTGTTGGCTGCGTGGCTCTTAATTATCAGAAACTCCTTGATACACGATGCGAGCTCGTGGCTCTTTGATGCTCCAGAGCTCCTTGGCTCCACGATCCCCGAGCTACGTGGCTCTTTTATATCAAGGCTCATGGCTCCTGACCGAACTCATGGCTCTTTAATGTCAGAGCTCCTTGGCTCTGAGCCCGAGCTACATGGCTCTTTAATGTCCAGAGCTCTGGGTTCCACAGAGGCGGGGCTATGGCGGCTCTTTGATCTTCCTTCCCTTGGGAAAGCGCATGCGGTTTTAATGCAGATCTTTGGAGAATCGAGGAATAGACTTCATTGGCTGTAAGGCGTCAAGGTTTCTTTATAAATAGCCACCTTTTGGAGTGGTGCATTTGATTGGTGCCTGACGGTGCTATTTTGAGACCTTGTTTATTGTAGGTTTGAGCACTTTTTGTGTATAATCAACCCAAATAACTGATTAACATTAAGGTCCGAGCTTTACTACGTCACATTTTGTGGCTATTTTGTAGTTATACAAGCTAAATATGCCAACGCCGTGATCGACTCAAACACAGAAGATTCTAAAAGCCCAGGAACTGGAATGCATGTCGGAAAATGAAGAGAAGGAAGTGGAGCTAGAAAGCAGGAAGAGAGAAGGGTGGGAACCGCTGGAAATTTTGCGAGGGTTGCGAATTTTATGGCACATGGAATTTTGCGGGTTCTGAGAATTTGCCTTTTGCCTGCGTATTCTAGTTTGACTCACTTGACCAAATTTTTTGTGACTTTTTCCTAAACTACCCTCATGTATTTTGGTAGTTCATACATTTTCTTAATTTCCCTTGTTACAGTGTTATGGCGCTAGTCGAGGCTTTACATACATGGGAATCACTTGGTGGAATAAATTTTGGCGCGAAAAGCTTTGGCTCTCTACTTTTGTTTACTTTCTCTCATTTCTTTCCTTTCTTGCACTTTGGTTTCAGTACCTTGAGGATGGCTGACTCAAGGGATGGTTGGCTAAACCCCTCATCCTTGAAGGAGGGCCGTTGGAGCTAGGGTTTGAGGAGTGGCCGCTATTTCTCTTGGTTTTTAACGTGGCAGGTTATAGTCATTTATGTCTTAAGTCTCTCGCTATAGGTAATCGCCGGTATCTGATTGACGATGCCCGACAATCTTTTGGGGGTTCGGTGGATGCTTATTGCTAGATCCTTTGAGACTCACTTCAGATTGCCATTTATTTGTCCACAGCAGGGTAAGGTTAAAGGATCGGTTTTACTATTTAGAAAACATTAATGCTTTCGATAAATACTTTATGTTTCAAGGAAAATTATTATTAGGGGTTAGTTTTTATGGCCAAATGAAGATCCGGTTCGGGAAATGACTATAGGTCATCCTCCCCAACGCGAGGAAAAGGACCCGATGACCTCTCAGTTGCCTTAGAACACCTCAAGCCCAGTGGCTCGAGACTTCAAGGAATTCTTTTACATTTTATTTCATTCCATTTTTAATTTTCCAACCATCAATCCCACTGTTTTTATGAAAACCCTAAATCTAAAGTGAAATTCACCATTTTGAATCACTGTAACTCGTTTTGTCTTGAAAACCTATCCCTTGAGTTCATTAAATATTATCTTTGCGTTAACTTCAAACACAACAGTAAGTATAGGTTTATAAATTTTATTGGTTCGAATCACTTTGGCTTCTACGCTTATACGTGCGAATCAAATGCGTAGATTCTGAGTTGTGCATAGTGCAAGTGAGAAGTTGTTGAACTTGTGATCCTTATCACAAGTGTTGGTGAATTCCAATCTCTTTTTGCCTTTACTTTTATTTCCCTGCGATTCCCTCTTTTAGGTTGATTTAATTTTATATTGTCCATATAGAATTTCATTTTATTTCCATTAACATTAACCTTTTTGGTAGCCACTGCTTTCTTTTGGTTGTGCATACGTATTTGCTTGCTGGTAAGCAGCACCATTAGGACAGGAACACTACAGGCATATTGGAAAGGGTCAATGCTCCACTTGAACAGGGCTGTGAAGTGAGCATTGATAATGGTCAAATGGAGCCCCACACGAGGGCTTGACAAAGCTAACGGGTGAGGAGGAATGATGCCTACAGGTCGTGAGGGACCATATACACCCTGGTGAGTGCACCTCGGGTATTGTACCTCTGCGGGATGTGACTATCGGGCCTTATCACGTGCCACTTGATCCCTGACTTTCCATAGTATGGAAAATGAAAATCCATACACACACGTCGGGAGTTCGAGGAAGTTTGCACGACTTTCGGGTGCAAGCGATATAAAATTGCGCGAAAGTGAAAGCCTTCCCTTAACCTGAAACCTGAGAGCTAAGATTTAGCCCAATTCTCTGGGCAAGAACTATAAGAAATAGGAGCGAGCTATGAGGCCAAATTTTGAAAATCAGTGCACCGCAGGACTTGATAGCTTAAAGAGGCAAATTTATACCTTCGGCCAGACAGTAGAGTTCTGTCAGTCTTGGGAAGGTATTTAGAGACCATAAATGCATGTCGTCACCATGGTTTCGACACCTGGATGCTAGTCAACCATTTCTATGATGGCATGTCCTAGCAGGCGATTGTGGAACCGTGAGTGGGGGACTTCCTAAGTAAAAATCCAGACGAAGCCATGGATTTCCTCAATTATGTGGTTGAAACTTCCAAAGCATGGGATGAGCCTAACCTTAGGGAGGCAGACAGGATGAGGCCTACAGCAAATCAAAGGGGAGGCATGTACTTACTCTCAGAGGATATGGAGATGAAGGCAAAGCTATCCACCTTGGCTAAGAGGCTAGGAGGTTGGAGGAGCTTGAAATGAGGAATCAACATGAGGTGCAAGCAGTGGATAAGGCACATGTGCCTAACCAGCCCATGCTTGATTGTAGTCCTGAAACGCAAGGCACTTTGCTGACTATTACTTTAGTAAAAGGGATATGTTGGCTAAACAGCTTGATTTTGTGAGCGATACAAGCCACCGGAAACCCTTTGCCCAAAATGCGGCCAATACCTCTGACCTGGCGGAGGAACCACCCAGAGCGCCTCTCACCCGGAAGCCAAAACCTCCACCATATGTGCCCCCTGCTGCTCAGCAACAACATGGATCCTCATCCCAGCCATAGCCACCACCATCCTCATCCCCAGTTGAACAAGCTATCATGAACTTAAGCAAGGTGGTGGGCAACTTTGTATATGGAGAACGAGAGCGGTGAATGCCCAGGCTAATCGAAGGAGTGACACAATGGAAGCACACTCAACAAAAGATGAATAACACACTTTAGATTTCCCAAAATATGATAACCTACGATCCCGAGATCTCCCAAAATACGGCGACCTGCGGTGTGATCTGAGGTTAACCCGACCGTACGGTGGGGTGTAGGAAAGGGAAATTTCCATCTCGGGCCTAGCCAGGTCTAGGGAGTGCATGAGTAGGCTCTTCCAATGAGCCGATCCTTGGATGGATGGGTTAGCTCTGATTATCACATTGGGGAGGTGGTAAAGGCTTAAGCGGCCCGATTACCCCGAACCAACGGAAAAAGCCGGGAGGAATTTAAAGAGGTTGAACCAGATGAGGTGGTGACCAAAGAGAATGTAGTGAAAAATGGCACACCCCCACCTTTTCCGCAAGCACTAAAAGCTAAGAAAAAGGCCATCAACCAGGATGAAATATTAGAAGTGCTAAAAATGATGAAAATTGACATCCTTGCTTGACATGATTAAACAAGTCCCAGCGTATGCAGGTTTGAAGGACCTATGCATAGTGAAGAGGGTTAAATGTTAACAAGAAGGCCTTCTTAGTGAACAAGTCGAGTGCCATCATCGGTCTGAAGACTCCGAGTAAAAATCCTGAGAATCAAGTTGTCCTACCATCTTGGTTAATATTGGAGGCACTTGTGTAGAAAAAGCATCGCTGGACTTGGGGGCTAGTGTAAACCTACTTCCTTATTCGATGTATAAGCAGCTCGGGTTGGGAGAACTAAAGCCCACTTCCATCACATTGTCTCTTGCAGATAGATCCATAAAAGATGCAAGGGGGCCCATGGAAGATGTTCTAATACAAGTGGACAAATTACTATCAGGTAGATTTTGTTGTACTTATCGAGAACATTTGCAGTTGTTAACTATATTGCCTATCATCCTGGGGGCTTACATTCTTGTATAAAATATTATCAGCTGTCGAAATGGGGTTATACAGCTCACGTTAGGGAATATGACTTTAGACTCAATAACATGGTAAAAAGCTGCCTTTATTAGTGGAGGGTATTTTCAGAGAAGTATGAGTGATGCAAATTGGAAGAACAACTGATGAAATGTGAAATGAGATCATGTAACTGAGAGCCTCTATTGTTTGAAGAACAACAGGAAACCTAAGACATGAATATTGTACAAGGGCACTAGAGAAAAAAGGAAGAAATTCTGCCTTTACTGATAGAGGAGGGAACCAGTGAACCTCAAAATCTCGACCTTAAACCCTTGCATGTGGATTAAAATATGCCTACTTAGAAGAACAGGAGCAGTGCTCAGTTGTCATATCCTCCACCCTTTCGATTTCTTCACGGAAAATGCTTCTTTGGGCATCTCGGGAGAAACAAGCGAGGCTATTCGGTCAGAAATCAGCGATATGAAGGTATTAGCCCGGTTTTGGCCTTATCATCTACTTGGGAGGAGGAAAATCAGTAGGAGTAACCACGGAGAGTTGAATCCCACATGCGTGAAGTGGCATGCGTAAGTCTTAAAGTCGCTATAAGTCGTATTATTTTACTCTATATTCGAGGCAAGACTGGGCGCAGTCCAACCTGTGTCAGGTTTAAGAAATCGGGTAACCATTTTATGGCTAATGAAAAGGAGAGAATGCCCACCCTTCCCATTGTGTGTCGATGCATGTATCGACATGTAAGATCAAATGAGGTGACTAGGAAGTGATCACTTCTACCCTTCAGATGGACCAACTTCTAAAGGATTCGACCACCCCTTCTATCGCTTCCCGGATGGCTATTAAAGCTATTTTCAAATTGGAAATTGTCAGAGTAGCCATCAGGAGAAGACCACTCCTTCACATGCCCATTCGTACATATGTTTGCCAGAGGATGCCCGCCTCGTAATGCTCCCCCGCCACTACTCCAAACATGCATGCCTGCATCTTCTGGATTCGTGGAGCGCATGGAGGTTTACATGGATATTTTACGCTTTATGGAGGGAGTTTCGAGGAATGCTTCGATCAACTTAGAAAATTGTCTCTGTATATGTGTATAGAGAAGAACTTGGTAATCGACCGGGAAAATGTCATTTTATGAATAAATCAGTGAATCATAGTTGACATATCATTTCAAGAAAGGAATTCGAAGCCTGACAAGGCAAAAATCGATGATTTGAACCTAGCTCTTTCTCTACAAATGTGAAGACTGAGGAGGCACCCTGTGGCATGTGTGCTTAAGGTGAGGTTCATCAGGACTTCGAAAATCAAAAGCCCTTTATAAGCTATCGGGAGAAAGATGCCACCCGTTTGGGATGAAAAACGAAGAGCTTTGAGGAGCTCAAGGCCTATTTGACCACCCACCAACAAATGATAGCCCCCAACCAGAAGACCTGAGGTAATGTGCGATGCGAGCGATCTACCATCGAGGCCTCTCGCAGCAGCTATGAGCCTTGATGGGCTCCACTATGCGAGACATCAACGAGGCACGTAGGAATTACACGCATTACCTGAGAAAGAGCCATCATAGTGAGTTCATGCTTTGGACAAATTTCAGGCTTACCAAGTTAAATTAACATAATATCTACAGATCACTGGGGCCATAATGACTACTGCTAAAATGCCAAGGCAAGACTTATTAGATGTAGTTCTCCCGCCTGCAAGAGTTCAACTCCAGACAGGGACAAAAGGTGTGGAGAATTGCTGCGCATCATCTCTCACAGATTAACAATAGCACACAACACTCACAACCCTCCAATCAATGATTTAGTTTCCCGAGAGCCCCATTCTAGTCGAGAATACACCTGTATGCCCACATCAAGCAATTACTTTCAGAACAGGAGAGTTACTGGTGAGGATCGGAAGACACAAGAAGGAAGTTTCATTTGCAAAAATTCACTCCTATTATCGAAAGAGGCCCTTCGTACAAACACTGTAATGATAAGATAATTAGAAGATGTGTGTCCAAGAGAACATCATGATACTTCAACCACCCGCCATGAGAATGCATGGAGGCCATTTCATGGCCCTAGAAAAACCGCCATGAAGGTAATACACCCAGGGGTTTTATCGTCTCTCTTTCAAGGATGCCCCATACCATGCAGAATGTGACAAATGCCAAAGATCGGGGAAAATCTCCGTTGTCACATGACGCCTTGAACCCGATTCGTAGGGCCGATCTATCGGCGTTCAAACACACTGTGGCCATTCCCTTCTTCCTTCGATATATTTACATTTTGGCAGAGTCGACTATGTGTCAGAATGGGTTGAAGTAAAGGTTTCTAGAGCAGCAGATCACGTGGCGGTGCTGAAATACCAAGGAGAACATCTTCTCCGTATCTTGGGTCCTCAAAGTCATAATTAGTGATGGAGGTCTCCACATCAAACCTGAGAACCTCCACAAACATGGTGCCAAGCATAAAGTGGTCACCCGCACTCATCTCGACTGGTTAAGCCGAGCCAGCCACCGTGGAAATCAAGACAATACCTGATGAAAGTGAGAACTCTAACCGGAAGGATCAGTCTCGTCGGATTCCTTGTGGGGATACGTAATAAAGATACAAAAACTACATCTCGCATGTCCCTCAGACAGCTGCATGATGGTACAAGATGTCATCACTGTGGAAATCGAGCATAAGGCATGGTGGATGTGCTGAAGAAGTCGAATCCGGATATGGGGGAGCTACTTGTGCTCCTCGATATTAATGAGCTAGAAGAGTCGAGGAATGATGCCTACTTCAACCTAAAACTGCAAAGATAAGTTAAAGAAGTGGCATGATCAGCTACACAGCCCGTGAAATTCAAACATGAGACTAAGTGTCGCTTACGACTCCAAGCTCCACCTTTTCTGGCAAGCTCGTCAAGATGGATCGCCATCTACCATTCATCAAGTCTATCTCAATGGATCAGTAAACCTACTCAATTCTAAGGACAAATGTGGTGTTCAAGGTTACGAAGGTCGAACCCCATGCAAGCATTAAACACACAATGCATGCGATAGCACTCTCTCGACCCTCCATGAATCCAGTATACCTAAGTGGGAGAGTGATTTTTACAAAGAATTCACTCAAATTTTTGTTGGAATTTTTTTTTGTTTCATTTTAAGTTTTATTTGTGACTTTCTTAATTTCCCTTAATTTCATTACTCTTTTTGTAAATTTCTCACTTTCATTCGTACATTCTTATAATTTTCGGGTTTTCTATTGCGTGTAGCAGATGTGGGCTTTTGGTGCAGCAGGAATTTTTCAGTTCACGTGACTGACTGCTCATCTTTTCTCATTTTTTCGCTCTCTCAGAAACCTTTCTGCTCGAGCACCAAGTGAATGTTTCCCATTTTTTTTTTTTTTTTTTTGAGTTCTAACATTAACCACCCATTTATTACATTAAATGACAACCTTCACCTACGCTTAACTCCATCTATTTAAACCCCTTTTCAATTTCATTTCAAATCATTGATCCCATCCTTCTTTCCTTCCCATCCTTCCATCTCCTTCCTTCTCTTCTAGCCTAGCCATGGGGAAGACGCGCTGAGACACACCACCCAGTATAGCGCCAGCCTCCCCGCCGACGGTTCAACCTGCCCCGCCACTGCCGCACGCTTCCCACCATCGCCACTACCGCGCCGTCAGGCCCCTCCTCACCGCCGGCCGGCGTGCCTCGCTGGCTACCTGGCGCTCATTCCACGGGTTCTACAGAGACGCCCGTCGCCCCACGCCTCCCCGTGTCGCCGCCCCTCGCCCACGCAGTACCATACCAGCAGCCGTCCCGGTTCCTCCCTCTCCCCCACATCCTAGGCCATCTCGGAGGGCCCCACCTTCCAAAAGGGCCCGAACCTCTAAATTTCGTGAGTCTTGCTCTGTGCCTCAAGAGCCCAATCACCAACCAACTGGGCTGCCCCGTTGAGCTTTCCCTTCGACTTAAGGCTTCTCCACAGCCAATCATCTAGTGACTTACTCACTAGATAACCCCATTATAGAAATAATTGATTACGTTATGAGGATTTGTACACGACGAGGTTCATTATGATCTCCCAACCTTTGCCGAAGATCCAGAGCTCCAAGATTCGATGCGACTAGTGAAGCGTTGCATCCCGGAGCCATTTACGACTTATCGCTGGCGCATTTCTGTCGCTAATGAGTTCTACTTCACATCGATGACCTCCAAAGTGAGCCCAATCCGGCGGCCTATTCATTTTACTACCGATGACAACCAGTAGATTCTTCGCCACGTATACAGTGCAGCTTAATGCTCAATTTGCCAGAACGGCCCTTGCCAACTCTGCAGAGATAGTACGGTCCTGATCCTCGACCAGGAGATGGTTCGCCCACTATTTCGACACGATGGCCTGGCCCATCTCTGCTCAGAGTGGGGCCTTCCTCCCAGTATGCCCCATGCACTACACGCTGGCCCAATCTTTTCCGCCTCCACACACAAGACAGAGGAGAGAGCCATCTCGAGGCCTGGTGATCTTACGGAGGCTGCATGCAGGTATCGGAAGGGTTTACGGTTCGGCGGCCAGAGCCGTCGGGACATCCTTGTTCCCACTTTGAGGGCGAGGTTCATTCAGAGCACGAGCAGCGGAGATCCTCCCCTCCTATTCCAGAGACTTTATGCGGGTATTAGTGCACATGTCGGCTTTCTGCTGGCCCAGGAGCCGGGCGTGGGTCGAGATTGTGAGGCCGTCACTTATAGTTGGCCGGTGGCGGATCATGCCAGCTCTTATCTCACACCTGCGGAGCTAGCGAGGACCGACCAGTGGTGACCTTCTTCTGAGGGCTTGACCACCTCCAATAGTGCATACTAAGGAGCCTCAGGTTCTAGCATCCTTAGTTCCGACTCAGCCTACCCTTTGCTTTCCAAGTACCGCGGCTCCTGCGTCTCTGCACCTCAGAAGCCTTCGACCTTGATGCCGTAGCTCCTATAGATGTTGTCGGCCAGGCATCCTGCTGCAACCATGCGGCCTCATTTCTATATTGACTCGGGATTTCCTGGCCATCATGGATGCAGTTCACACATTCTGCCCATTATCGCATCATTTGTATTGCCCAATGCTATGCCCAGGCGAAGGGGATGACTGCCTTTAGGGCATGCGTAGCTCCGGACAGCGCCCATTACTCGCATAGAATCGAGGCCATCCTCATGCGAGATTGGCGAGAGTCCTGGGCCCTAGCTCAATTTCCCCATCGGTGCCTACCTAGGCCTCTCCGGTTCTCTCTGAGTAGAGCGGCGCCTTGCCAGCCCATTTTCTGACCTCTCTTGACTTGCTAGCGGCGGCGAGTAGCGACCACTCCTCATTTACGCAGTAACTTTCCGGCTACCCGGGGTGAGGATAACCTCCATGACTACACATTGAGAGTAGCACTTCCTTCTCTAACTTTCCCGTCAAGGCCCCATGCGGACAATCACGATATTTGGTTGGGGGAGGGGATTCTGGAAGGAAGTGACTTTTACATTCATGTTTATTTCTCTATTTTGAACAAGCTCTTTTTGTGATGTGTAGTGGCTTGTTATTTATCATTTGTTGAAGGCACATGATTTGTCTTTGTAAAGCTGAAAATAAAGCCATATATCTTTTTATACATGCCATACAGCTTATTTTCTCAATTCAAAAATTGCACCCATTTTTGCACCTTTTTTTTGTGGTTTTGCCTAACCTACAAGTCGGAAAATTGAAACACTGCCCAATGCTATTGATGTTAGATTAGTTCCATGCATGATTAAGTAGATGATTAGTTGAGTCTCATAGTTTCTGTTCTTCTTCCACCTTTAGCTAACCACCTGAGTGCATCAATTTTCTTGATAAGCTAAGAAGCGCTATCCCCCTTACTTTTGCAAAACCTACCCTAGTTTCGTTGACCACATGTAATAGGTTAATGACCCCCAAGAAAAGAAGGCCAATGAAGTCTTCCATAATAAAAAGAAAAGAAAAAGAAAAAGAAAAAGAAAAAGAATAGAAAAGTCGCGATGCTTTGCCTTGAAACCCGAGCACGATCTGAGGGGTATGTGATGAAATTCTTTAAAGCCTAGTACCCTAAACCAACTGGTTGGGAGCCACCGACTTAGTGCTCGCTACATGGGTGGATGGGTGAGGTTTAGCGAGTTGTAGGTGCTAGAGTTTCGAAATCATTCGGAGTCCAGGGTGAAATCTGAAGAGTTAGTGGTTGAAAGATCCCTATGACTTGATGCCCTAAACCTTAATTGGTTGGGAGTCATCGGTGGATCCCTGTTACATGGACTTTGGTGAGGTCGATTCCTCAACATTGCACCCTACAACACGAAAAGAAGTGTGGAATAAGAGTGGAGCGGATTTATTTATTTAAGTTGAGGTGATATTTCTGGAGTCTTGGCGGTAGCTTGGTTGGGGGGAGAGGCTTGGTTTATTGGTTATTGTTAAAAACTGATAATATAAACACTTAGATTTTGGTGGAAGTTTCAGGTTGATTCCCTTGAGTTGGATACTCTTCTGAAACTTGATTCTGTATGGCATTCATTCTCTCAAGATGCTTATTGTGCAGGGTCTTGGTGATTCATACTGAAGGTTAGATATTACTCATCCATATACTTTTTGAAATACCATTTTTTTTTTTTGTGAACATAATTTGTATGCTCTCTCTTTCTTTCTGTCATTGCTAAGAGGCTAGCAATGTGTCGGTTGGGGGGAGTGATTAGTGCCCAAATAGTGCTATTTTGAACCCTGTTTATTATAGGTTTTGAGCACTTTTTGTGCTTTCAATCAACTAAATAACTTGATTGACACATTAAGATCCGACTTTACTCGCGTCGCATTTTGTGACTATTTTTGTAGTTATACAAGCTAAATATGCCAATGCCATCGAGTCGACTCAAACAAGAAGAATCCAAGCCGAACTTCAGTACGCATGTCAAGTAAGAAGAAATTGAAGCCTTCAGCGGGAAGAAAATTGGAACCGCTACTTGAAATTTTGTAGTTCTGCGAAATTTATGACCTACCTCTGTGTCGGTTGATACTTTGACCAACTTTTTGTGACTTTTTCCTAAACTACCCTCTATGTATTTTTGGTAGTTCATACATTTTTGTAATTTTCCTTGTTTTGAGCAGTATATAAGCCTCAGTCAAGGCTCTGTACAGGGGAATCACTTCGTGGAATAAATTTTGGCGCGAAAAGCTTTTAGCTCTCCGCATGTTTTACTTTCTCTCATTTTCTTTCCCTTTCTTGCACTTTCTCGGTTTCCAAACACCCCTTGAGGATGACAACTCAAGGGATGGTTGGCTAAACCCCCCTCCTAATCCTTGAAGAGGAGGGCCACTAGGCTAGGGTTTTGAGGTAAACTGCTATTTCTCTTGGTTTTAACGTAAGCAGTTATAGTCATTTATGTCTTCATCTCTCACTACAGGTTTAAATCCTTCTGATGTATCCTGATTAACCAGTACTTGGCAATCTTTTAGGTTGATGGATGCTTGTGCTAGATCACGGGGGGCTGTGGATTGCCATTTATTTGTCTCTGTAGGGTAGGTCAAACGATCAGTTTTTACTATCTGGAAACATTAATGCTCAATAAATGCTATGTTTTAAAAGAAAAATTATTAGGGTTCAATTTTTATGGCCAAATGAAGATCCGGTTCGGGAAATGACTATAGGTCATCCTCCCCAACGTGAGGAAAAGGACTCGAGGACCTCTCAGTTGCCCTAGAACCTCAGGCCCAGTGGCTCGAGACTTCAAGGAATTCTTTTATATTTTATTTCATTCCATTTTAAATTTTCCAACCATCAATTCCACTGTTTTTATGAAAACCCTAAATCTAAAGTGAAATTCACCATTTTGAATCACTGTAACTTGTTTTATGCGAAGAAAACTCATCCCTGAGTTCAACCCTAGAGCCGTTATACTACAGTAGCTAAGCTACAACAGTAGAAGGTATAGGTTTATAAATTTTGTTGGTTCGGAGCTGCCTAGCTACACGCTTACATGCGAATCATCTGTGTTACACTCCGTTCCCAACCTTATTCCTCTTTTCGATAGTGTCGGAGTTCGTACATGATGAAGCTTCAAGGTTTGATCGCCACTACGCAGAGTCTATTTGGTGGTCGCAGGACGACGTTTGGTTTTGACGTTCTGCCATTTGTAGAAGTTGCGTTGTTCCCTAATCCCGCTAGTTATGGGAGTTGTGTTGTTCCATAGCCCTGCCATTTGATGGATTTGGGCCAGGGGTCACTCTTGGAGGGGGCGGCGTGCTTTGAATGCTTCAAGGCTCGTTCCTTCTGCTATACCTCTCCTCACCTCTTTTCTCTTTCTCCTTCTTTTTCTTTTTCTCTTTCTCTTTCTTGTGGTTTTTGCCTTGACTGGGTGTTGGCCGATCGTGATCTTCTGAGATGTAGAGAAAGGCTGATGTAGAGGACGACTTTGCTAATTTTAATTTTTTGAGATGTAGAGAACAGCTTTGTTGATTATAATTTTCTGAGATAACTGAAATAAAATTACAGTCTTTTGGAAACATGTGTACTTGTCTGATGTTTGTTTGTTTTTTTTTTTTTTCAAGGCCCCTTCGAGCCGAGCTCCTCACCCTCTTTTTTCCTTTTTTTTTTTTTTTTTTTTGTGATCTGAGAATATTAATCCAAGGCGAAAATTAACACAAGGCGTTATTAAGTAAAGCGTGAATTTCTTATTAAAGCTAATCAGGGGAGTCTATTGGTAGAATCGACTGAGGTGCTCAGCCTTGGTCCCGAGAATGTGGCAAGGTTTTTCCCTCTTATGTTTAAAGTTCGTAGTTGCCAGGTCGCACTATTCGCTATACCACGTAGGGTCCTTCCCAGTTTAGTCCTAGCTTCCCGTGTGTGGGGTCTTTCCTTGCTGGCAGGAGTTTTTTTAGAACTAGGTCGCCGAGCTTAAAACTCCTGGGCCTGACCCTTCGGTCATAATATTTTGCTGTCTTTCTATGATAGTCCTCGGCACGCTTTAGAACCTGCTCACGCTTTTCTTCTAGGAGGTCAAGGTTAAGGCGAAGAATCTCCTCGTTGTGTTCAGTATTTGTGAACTCAACTCTTGGTGATTTTAGCCTAACCTCGACAGGAGCTACCGCTTTAGTGCCGAATGCTCGAGCAAATGGGGTTTCTTGAGTTGCTGATTTGCATGTAGTTGTGTATGCCTATAATACCTCGGGGAGGTGTGCATTTTCCTTTAGATTTTCGACAGTCTTTACTTGGCGCCTTTGAGAGTCCTTATAGTGACTTACAGCGTAATTTGGACTGCGGATGAGCTAAGGATGAGTAGTAATTCTTGATTAGAGGCTCGTAGCGAAATCTACGACTTAGGATTTTCGTTTGTTTTCCATTATCAGATACCAGGGCTCTAGGGATTCAGAACCTCCATATTATGGACACCGACAGTTGTGCACTCAGTGGTTGTTGCTGTTGGCTGCGCCTGACAACTTGGTGAAGTAATCCCTCCTACAACAATAAACTTGCCGCCCGGCCCCGCCCGATGGTGGGGCCCACCGTGTCAGCTGCGTTGAAAGGCGAGGGGGCATGATTGGTCGACTGGGGAGTGAGATGCGGGCATGCTGCGAGATCTTGCGAGTTTTAACCATCTGAGTAGGCGTCTTTTGGCATTGTAGGCGGAGTAATATTCTGTCTCGGGGTCTTTGCTACGGAGTCTAGCTCAGATATGGTTCTGCATGGATACCTTCATCCCTCTCCCCGAGCACGTAATTGGCATCTTTCTTTCCTCCTTGGGATGGATGTAGAAAAGCCTCATTTATAAGGGTCCCAGATAAGTAATTGAATCTGCTTCGACCTCGTCTGAGCTTGGAAGCCTCCTTTCGGATCGCTTATGATATTTCGTCCACGAAGTAATCCCGGATAAGTTCATCGGCTCGACTTACACACGTGCGGGGACACTTCTTCATTGTCGACGTTCACTGAGGGTTCTGGGAGGTACTCGACCGGTGCTAGTCTATCTAGATCCTCCCATGATCTTGTTGCCCCTTGCTTTGCTAGGAGCATGCGCCGCAATTCTGCGCCCTTGGGACATGCACAGGCGAACTTCATTATGAACTTTTTAAACAGTTCTCACACCTTTTTTTAGGTAAAGGATCATTTTTTTTCACCCTTAGCTTTGTAGGAGTCCTCTATCTGTTTCACCGCCAACTGGGAATCACTGCATATCTCCAGTTGATCAGCTTCCATGGAGTGGGCAAGATTAAGCCCGGCTATGATAGCTTCGTACTCGACCTCATTATTGGAGGCTTGAAATTCGAATCTGAGTGCGTATTCCACGTCAATCCCGTTCGGGGAGGTCAAAATTAAACCCGCACATCTTCCTTGGGAATTGGTGGCCCCATCTACGGACACCCTCCAGATGGGTAAGTCGAGCGCTAATTAAGTAGTTTCGATGAAGTTTGTACTGGGTATTTGAGAGGGTGGTCATGTGAAATACCTTGAAACACGCCCTTTATTAGTTGTCCTTGACTTATATCGTCTTCGAACTCAGGCTCCTATGACCCATTTTATCAGTCTTCCCGAGGTCTCTGGCTTGTGCAATATCTGTTTCATTGAGTGTTCTGTTGGGATTTCAATAGTGTGAGCCTAGAAATATGGTCGAAGCCTCCTAGTAGTGGTCACCAATGCTAGGATTAGTTTCTCCATCTTTGGATACCTTTCTTCCACTCCTCTTAGAGCTCGGCTGCAAAAATAGACCGGCTGTTGTACTTTATCTCACTCTCTGACCAGGGCGGCTCTAGTTGAGAAAGCTAAAATGACCAGATAAAGGGTGAGGAGTTCTCCCACGGAAGGGCTTACCAAGACGGGAGGAGAGCTCAGGTAAGTTTTCAGCATCGAGAACGCCTCTTCGGATTGGGCGTCCCAGTGGAAAGCCTTTTTAGGAACTTGAAAGAATGGTCGACACTTGTCGCTGGATCTAGATACAAAGTGGCTCAGAGCATCTATTCTCCCAATCAAACGTTGAATTTCTTTAGTGTTCGAAGGCGGTTACATGTCTAGCATGACTTTTATCTTATCTGGATTTGCCTATATTCCTCGGCCCATTAGTGCCAGGCCGAATTTTCGGTTGAGACCCAGTACACTTGGTTGCATGGGTTTAACTTCATCATTATAGTTTTGAGGACTGAGACGACTCGGCCAAGGTGGGCTACGTGGGCTCGGCCTTGCGGCTTCACCCATTATGTCCATGCATATACCTCCATGGATACTCCAATGCAGCACGAAACATTTTGTTTACTAGCCTGCGATAGGTGTGACGTTCTTCAACGGCATCCACTGGTAGGTGATTACCTTGCCCGATCACAAATGAGGTCTTCTCTTGGTCATTAAGGTCGACGATACAGTTATATCCCAGCGTCCGTAGGCGAAGCTCGTGGCTAGCCGTGGCATCCACTATAAGGTCAATCCGAGGTAGGGGAAAGCTATCTTTTGAACAGGATCGGTTGACATCGATGAAGTCAATGTAGAGTTGCCATTTTCCGTTTGCCTTTTTTACGAGGACTACATTAGCCAACCAATCAGGGTATTCTACTTCTCGGATAGCTTTGGCTTGGAGGAGTTTGTTAACTTCTTCATTGATCGCCTTTTGCCTTTCTGGGGCGAAACTTCTTCATTTTTGTTTGACGGGTTTGAAGGAGGGGCTAATGTTCAGCTTGTGTGTGATTACTGCGGGGTTAATTCCCCCCATATCCTCTTGCTTCTAGGCGAATACTTATATATTCTGTTTTAAGAAGTGGATAAGGAGGCCCCTGACGTCTATGGCCAATTTGGATCCGATGTAAACGAGATGTTCTGGTTGGTCGTCAAGATGCATTAGTTCTACTTCTTCTGAGGACGTAGGCCGGATGCTTACCTCATATCTCATGTCAAGCTCGTCCATGTAGATGCTGCCAACCGCTTGTTTCATCGCTGCGTAGCATCGCTATGCGCCGATCTCCTCGAACCGTCTCTGTACCCCATTCGCAGCGGAGGATTTGATAGCCATAAGGATGAAAAGTGTAAGGACGACTTTACGGCATCGAGGATGGTCCGCCCAAAGAAGATGCTGCGTCGATGGGGCATCTACTCCGTGAGGAACCCACCGCCTGTGGCTCGTACCTGGGATCTCCCAAAGTGAGCACTAGTCAGATGGACCCTAAGGGTAGCACTCTTCTCCCGAGAATCAGAGGCGAAGGCCGATCTGCTTAGTTTCTCCCTTCCGATTCATTTTATCAAAAGTCGAAGGGGAAGATGATGCCTGCTGAGCTTCCTACCGAATTCGTGACCCCCCGTGGTACCGCTTTCTTTTGTCAAGCACACATGGCCCTTATTACCGGATCGTCAGCTGGGATGCTTCGCAAACTTCTTCCATGTTAGAGTCTCAAAAGTTGCGATAGTGTCCACCAGGAAGTTGACATCGCTTGTATTTCTAGTGTGTCTCCCGACCGAGACGTTGCTGTGATGAGCCTTTCGCGTCGAATGACTCCTCCCTCACAAATCCCCCGCAGATCACCTCGATCTCCCAAGCGGTTGCTGTGGCCGAAATGGAGTCGGGTCGACGCGTGATGCATGCATGCTCGCCCCAACCTGAGGCCATTGTGCCGCAGAAGATGCCCACGTCTGATCGTGCATTCACCTCCTTCCCCGCTGATGCAATCATATGTTCGGTGTCCATGATCCTTGTGGAATTCACAATATTTGGTTAAGTCTCTTTTCGTTGGGTCTGTCTTCATTTGATATGGCCATCTTAAAACTTTTCAATAAGGCTCACAGAAAGACCTCGCGACACCAAGGTCAGCGCATAAGTGAATTGTCAGTGGATATAAATAAGGTAACTCAGCCGAGGTGAACAAACGGTCCCCCGATGTTGCCTCGTCTCTTGGAGATCGCTGCTTTTCTCCGGTCTCCTTCGTGGGAATCTATCCCCGTTACTGCCTCCGCTTCGCTCTCGCTTCTCGCCCCTTACTTTTTCCTCAGGCGAAGAGTTTTCCCGCTAAACAGCGGCTTCCTCACCGTTAATGATCATACGAAGCACCCCGGCCATGCTTGCCTCGAGGTTCTTGAGACGGAAACATCATGTCTTTCAACCGCACGCCTAGCCCGGGCGAGCGGAAAGCCAAGATGGAAAACTTCATCCGGGATGTTCACTTAATGACTTCTGGGGTTAAACTCTCCTCGGACGACCTCGTGTTCTCTTTGTGGGCTTTGCTTATGGTCAAGTAGCGATAGCTCGACTGCACGCCCGCGTCTGGCGAAGGGAGACAAACGCGAGTGATAACTCGGGCGATGAGAGATTGACAATGGCGAGAGTCTGTTGAACCAGGCCAGTGTGGGGCCTTTTAGCGTGATAGTGAAGGCTCTGCATCTCACAGGGTCCTAGTATCCGTGTAGCTCCATCTGATTCTTATAAGTATTGAGGTGGTCTACAGGATCTTTCGTCTGGCCAACGCTTCATCCAGGTATCAACTTCACGGGAGAGGAAGTGTAGTGTACCTCGCCGTGAACGGATTCCCGCTTTGTTGCACCAAAGCAACCATGGAGACCGGAGCTCATCCTTTTACAATTTCCTTCATATGGCTGAGCTCTTGTTGGATGTCTTGGAAACGCTGCTCCCATGGTCGTTCCCTTATCTCCTGCTGATAAAGGATGGGTCCACACCGTTGTTCCTACTGTGCATTCCTCATCGCGATCCTCTTCTGGGCCTAGGGAAGATCATGCCCTTGGCTTACTAAGCCTTCCGCCAACGCCTCAAGGAACGCCGTGGGTGTTGTTGTTCTTCAAGGGCGTTTGCATTTGTCCGGTGAGTCTCTCCAAGTCTCTCACAAACGCTAGTCAAGGTGAGACTGAGTGCCTCCATCTCGCCGCATCGCTTTTGGTATAGTCGAGAGCGCCCTTGCGGTTGGTCAGTTCAGACGCCCCACCGGGTCTTACGTCCCAGGGTCTGCGTGACTCCCCGCCATGCTCTCGGGTCGATACCATCAATCATTAAGAATTCAGTTTTATTTGTAAAGGAACATTGTTCCCACAAACGGCGCCAAACTGATGGTGCTTTTTCTACCGATACTGGGCTGGAGCTTCGGAAAGTGGTTGGCCGGCCTCATACTAGATCGCTGCATAACCCGCAACTCCGCACCAAAGGGTGATCCAAATAAAAGGTCGACCGCCTCCGATGTTTGCCGCTTCTTATGAAAAGAAAGAATTCAACTGGTTGCGGCGTTATCACAATTGCATCTTTGCGGGTAGAATGGATCTAGATTTATAAGGGAAATAGTGGTTACTTTCCTTGTTAGATGGTGATACGGTATCTCTTCCATTGGGTGAGGAGTTTCATTTTCCTTATCATGGACCGAATGTTAAGGGATAATGGAGGAGCCGTGATCATGTAAGATCCTTCTTTCCTAATCCGTGGGGCGCGGATCATGGAGACTGGGCACTTTTCCTTTCACACGAAGCTGGGGTCAGTCATAATACTGGACATTCGACGGGTGTTTCACTTGCACCGGGCCCATGTAATGGGCATGGGTAGGATCCACCGTGGGTCGAGCCATTTATCGGGTATGTGCCTCAACCTTCATAAGGCTGATAGCTGGGGGCTTACGCCCGTGGCTTCGCGCTCCGTGGCCTCGTGCACATATTGTTTTCTACCCCCATCAATTCATATACTATAACTATTACTTTTATCATAACTTGTATGATCATGTTCTCAATATTGCTCGTATTTCTGTTCATGTAATTATATTTCATATAGCAATCACTTCTATAATTCTTTTACAATTTCATTTATTCACTTGAATCTCTTTATACCGAAATATTTCCTACAAACAGAGCTCCCTTTAGACGAATTTCTGGGTACAATGGGGTCCAAACTTGAATATACTTATTTCAAGGAGATTTTTCTTCTAGAAGTCTAGTTTACTTGGAAATTTGAATCACTCAATTTGGATGAGTGATGGTCAAGTTATGGCCTAAACACTAAACCTCGTACTCAAAATGCACTAAACTACCCGAAAAATAGAGCTTCACTTTGGACAATTTTCCGATCCAATTAACTAAATTTGAATGCACTTATTTCAAGGAGATTTGTTCTCCTAGAAGTCTAATTTACCCATAAATTCGAATCACTCAATTTGGATGAGTGATGGCCAAGTTATGGCCAAGACAAAAATGTGGGTTTTGGAAAAATTTTGACAGCATCTTCCCTAAAACCCCAACGTTTTCTTTATACAAACACTCCTCAATTGAGGACCACAACTAACTCAAACAACCATAAAACTGAACTAACACCAGCAACCATCATTATTATACAAAGTTAGGGTTTTTCCCAAACCCAAAAATCATCAAAAAGGGTTTTAGGTTTAGTTTCCATACCTTAAATTTCTTGCAATCTCTTATTTCTTCTTTGTTCTTCTTCTTGATCACATAAACCCTTGATTAAATGGAGTAATTCAAACCAAAGTTGTTCCCTCTCACTCCAGTATGCCCTAGCTCTCAAACCCAAAGGAGAAATGTTCATTTACAAGACCAATATTTGGTCTTATCCCATCCTTCACAAGGCCATGCTCGCAAAACTCATTTTGGGTATTCTTTTCCTTGCATTCTTCTTTTGCATTTAAAGCCCTTTCCTTCTTTCATTTACACTTCAACTTATCAATATTTATATGAAGTACATAAATTTATTATCATATGACCTTTATAGTCCTTGACAGTAAATTACTAATTTACCCCTAACTCTCGGATTAACTTCTTTTATCATTTTTCACCTTTGTACACACTTCTAAAATTCAAAATTAACTTATATTATGTCCTAAACATGTTATAAAACTATTATGGTATAATTTAGGGTGTTACAATTACGGTCGATCGACGATCCGATCGATCAGACCGACTAATCCGTTTTGATTTTTAAAACATTGAGAAAAACCCTACACCTTTTATTTGTAATTTTCTATCACCCTTCGTTTATATTGAATCACAAATATATGATTCTTAGAGTCAACCATTTATTTTACATCTTCCTATGAGTAGGGTGTAACCTAGCCGTAGTCGCCGAAATATTAGGCGGTGCCCGACTCCTAGCCGATTTTAGAAAGGAGCAGGCTCGAGCTTGTTCACGAGTCCGTTTACGCCGACGAGCCGAGCTCAGGTGCTCAAGCTCGACTCATTTAACTTACGAGCCTATTCACGAGCTTAGTTCACGAGCCTGTTCACGAGCTTGTTCACGAGCCTGGTTAACGAGCTTGTTCACGAGCCTGGTTAACGTGCTTGTTCACGAGCCTAGTTAACGAGCTTGCTCACGAGCCTATTCACGAGCTTGTTCACGAGCCTATTCACGAGCTTGTTCACGAGCCTATTTAATGAAGCTGACGAAATGAAGCCTGAGGGTGTTGGCCTACCGCTTAACTTACTTGTTTCAAAATGATGTTCGGAATTAAAGAAAATGTTCATCTAAAATAGCCAACATACAACTAAATTAAAAGATAAGAATAAAGTTCAATTAACTTGATTGAATTTCAAGAGTTAAAATATTCATCATGTCACTGTAGAAAATTTGTTGTGCATCAAGCCTTCTCCATGTTCACGAGCCTGTTCACGAGCCTGTTCACAAGCCTGGTTAACGAGCTTGCTCACGAGCCTATTCAATAAATTTCAAGATGCACCGACGGTACCGGCACGGCGCGCCGCTCGCCTATTTAACTTACTTAGTCTCAAATGAGAGTTCGCCGCCGTTTAATTTAATAAACGAAGTTCGAGCGAAGCTTAACGAAATAACGCCGAGTAGCCTATGAGAATCTGGCCATGCTCTACCTATGAGTCGATATTATATATCTACTATTTGAATTTATTATTTATTGAATAGAAATTACTTCCCACTTAATTTTGAATATTATTTATTAAATAGAATAAATTTTATTGAATTCAATTTTTCCAATGAAAATCACTAAAATAATTCTGAACTAGGATTAAGGTATTTTAGGTACTTTTCAGTTATTTAACAATAAAGGTGAATCTTCGACATTGTTCAATGCCTATGGAAGGGTGGTGAATAGAGACACTGCACTTGCAAAGTGGGATCAAACTATAATTGTCAACATCACAAGATTTCCATATAAAATTTTTCTATAAGAGACATAAAAATTTATTCCCATAAAATAATTGTTAAAATATTAATCTAGTATGATGACAAAAATAATAGTAATAATAAAACTGAATGTTTATTTAGTAAATTAAAAATCATAGTCGATGAGATGAGAAAACAAAGAAAATGTTCTTGAATAAATTAAAAACTTGAGTCAATTAAAATTTGATATGAAAATAAAAGTTGCAAAATTTTAAAAAATAAGGAAGAAGTGATTACATCAATATATTAAGCTATTAAATTAGATTGTGTTAGTGCATTCAATGTTTAAGAAAGACAAGGCATAGGGAGGGGAGGGGTCCCGGGTTCGAATTCCAATAGAGACAATTTATTACATTGTAATTAAAGTTTTAGGTTTCAAAAGAAAAAAAATATTGTTTTTGGTTCATGGAAAGCAATAAAGAAAGAAAAGAAATATTAAGAAAAAATATTTTCTTATGTTTTCTTGTCGAATAAAAATATATATATAAAAGAAAATCAAATATACATATAATTACTTAAATAATTTACATATTTTAAAATTATTTTTTATATTAATGAATATTTAGAATAAGTAAAATGAGTTTGAAATATCAAATAATAATAATAATATATTGAATATAAACTTTGTTTTCATTTTCCTTTATTTTTTCTTATACTTTTCTACTTTTTCTTTCACTTACATTTTTTCTCAAAATTTTTTATTTTTTTTGAACAAGCACAAAGTGCTTCTTACCAATGATTTCATCCATAAGAAAAAGGGAAATTGTGTTTACATGCACTATAGCAGAGGTAAGATATAAAAGGGAATCCAAGACAGCCTAATGCATAAAAAATATATCCTCAAGCAGAAAGTTCTTCCAACATATATTAGTACTGACTTACTGTAACATTGAAAAGGGAAATTATGTTTACATGCACCATAGCAAAGGTAAGGTAGAAAAGGGAATCCAAGATTGCTTAATGCATAAAAAAGGTATCCCCAAGTAGAAAATTCTTCTAACATGCACTAGTACTGTAGTGTAACACATTTTTATTTAATGTAATAGATGTTGAAACATAATTAATGTACTAATTAAGAAGTTGTTATATTACTGTACTAATGCATGTTGGAAGAAATTTTCTATTTGAGGATACATATTTTATACATTAGACTGTTAGCTAAGGCTTTGTTTTTTCGACGAATGTTTGTTTCAATAGTTTTTCAAAGATTGCTGCTTGCTTTTTTAAAATTTTCATGACTTATCACGAAATTTTTAAAGCTCGACTTAAATTAAAATATTCGCTTTTCTATTCAAAAAGTCATTTTCCCACAAAAATAAAGAAAAAACTTAATTATCGCTTCAACAAGAAAAGAAATGAAGAATATACACTACTACGATTTAACTTAGGGTTTGGGGACTGTATGTTCCATTATCGATCTCTACTGCTTTATTTTTTTCAATTCCCAAACTTGTCTCATTTTAAAAATTAAACAGACAAGAAGATAGGAAAATTCTCAAACTCGCCCCGTTTACATTTTATTTTTGTTTTTATTTTTAATTTTAATTTTTTTATATTTGCTTTTTTATTATATTAAAATTAATATTTTTCATAAAATAAAATATTATGAATTTTTATATATTATTTATTAAAACATTATAATAATAATTATTATTATTATTTATATTAAAGTAAAAATAAAATAATAAAAATTATTTTTTAAATATAATCTGGACGGGCTTATTTTATTATTTCAATATACTGCTCATATCGTTTCATCTTTATCCGTCGCTCAACAATTTATTTCTTTTCGCTTCATTTTATTTTAAATTAACTTAAATTTCCCTAAGCTATTTCTCTTCTACTCTTCAGATTTTCGTGAAAATCTCTGCCCCCGAAATACTAAAGAACTTATCACCCAAAAACGGAAATTTTCTCGCGTTTATCTCTTAATTCGAACAAACTTCTTTTCTGGTCACTAGATTTCATGGCACGAATTTAATTCAACTGCTTTCACTATCCGAGATTCAGAGAATTTCTAGGCTTCCTCGAACTTTTACACAATTTATTAATTTTTATTAACATTTTGTCATTTTCTTTGAAAATTTCTAATTTTCGGTTTTGGCGTAGAGTAACAATACCGAACTCGTCTCTCTTTATTTCGGTGAAACAACTTAAACCCGTTAAAACCCACTTAAAATAAAATTAAACATGCGCTACAAGAAAGATACGAGACTTAATCCAAAATAATCCGCTCCACACATCCCTACTCACTACCTAATTAAAAACAAACAACTTAATACTTAATGCCACAAGACTATTCAACACAGCCTCAAAAAAGCCTATTCAAAGATTAAAGAAAAAACAAACACCACCATATGCCTAATTCCTGCAGTGCATGTAAACATAATTCCGGCCCCTAGGAAAAAAATTGTTGGAAGAAGACTAGAAGAAGCTTAAAGGGGCAGGGCTAAAGGAATGGAGGGGGAATGGATTTGGGGAAGAGAGGGGATCGAGAAGGGTAAGAGAAGCTGCAGATTCTTTTGATCATATACTGTGACGAACTCCACACTCCTTTTAACCTCTATGTGCTCCCCTTCCGATACATACGAAATGAGTCTCGTCATGGCGCCGCTCTGGTTGCCGAACTCACCATTGCTTTTGATTCAAGGTCAATTGACTGATCGATACGCGAACCACATGTGATGGGCTTTCATTGAGATACGCATGTGAATGGTGTTATACACACCAGCCTCTTCCACACAAAAATATATAATCCCTGAGTACTCTTCCCTGTCGTCCACAACAGCACAAGCAGCCAATCCCATCAACTTTGTGTTGTTCCAATCTGAGGTAGTTTTACTTTACCGAAGATGACTCCATGCTCTGATTGATGAACCAAGATGGAATGCTACTCCAGGAACAATAGCATCATAAGCATTAACTGGACCAAGGGAACCACCCTGCATCATCAAAACCAAACTCAGTAATTGGCATATATGGCACATGTATATATAAAGAAAGATTCCAGGATAAGATTGAAGTACTGCTATCTATTTTCCATTTTATTTTACTATTTCAAGTTAAACCAAATATCAAGATTCACAAGACCTAGCTCATGGTTAAGAGCTCCTGACTTATGGAAGTAAGGGGATTTTAGGATTCAAGCCTCAATAGATATAAATTTGTAAGAAACATAATACTACGATGTAAAAAGTGAATAGATGTCAAAAAAAAAAAGTATATATATGTATAACCAAAGAAATTAATTGTTAGACTTTGATGATCCAAATTCTATTCAAATTTACCCGAAAAATTTTGTAATGCAACATTATTAATTTTTAGACGTTTTAGTGAAGGGCATATGACCCACTACTTATATTAATTTTTAAGGTATGGAATTGTTCAGCTGAGAATGTCATAACTATATATACTTTTAGAGTTTAAGAGGAATTTAAGGCATGACAAGCATTCTAGGGTTTTGTGGTTTTTTTTCATTTATTGTAAGTAAATTTCATCGTTTTGAGACTGAGAGATATTGTAAGCATTATGGGGTTTTGTGCATGATTTTTCTCTAATCGCTGTAACACTCCAGTCACGTGCCCATATTTTGACATAGTGGCTGCAACATTACCGATCTTATTAGTATATGAGCCTTTATAGATATACTTTTAAGGTTTACGAGAGATTGAGGGCATCATGGGCGTTTCAGGGATTCGTGGTTTTTTCCCTAATAGCCGCAATACTCCATTAATAATTTAATACTACATGTTTGTATAGGATTCTAAGATATTGAGAGGAATCGAGAGATACTGTAGTGCTTTCTGATTTTTCCCTAATCAAGCAAGGTCATTATACTCCAATCATGTACCCACATTTTGTTCTCATCTTTTATTTCTTTGCTTATTCTCCTTTTTTTTTTTGACACAAATATTCAGACAAGTGTAAAAAGGCAGAAAGAAACCTGTCTCTGATCCAGAAATTTCTGGTATTGATGCAACAAGCTGAATTCCCAGCACTATAGCTTCCAGAACGTCACTCTGCAGCTCATTCTCCAATTATTCGAAGCAATTAGAAATTTGAAGGTGAACCCTCCTGACTCTCGATGACATGCCCTGACGGACATGAAAAGCTTTCCAGGAAGTGCAATCATCGCAATCTAGAGTTTCGATACTTCTGATGGAAGCTCCGGCAATGATTGAAGATTCTTGCAGTGCTTCAGCACGATTTTGAGCCGAGAAAGTTGACTGAGGCTACCAGGCACTGTAATGGTTTATTTCTGCTTAGATCCAAATTTTGCAACGAGGATAGGGACGCAAGATCAGTGGGCAGTGCTCCTTCCAAGAGTCCGCAGTCACTTAAATTCAAACTTCTCAGGGAGTGTAAACCCAACAGTTAGAAGGTAAATGCGTGTTTTCTGGTAATGATGTGACTCAGAAAGACAACCAAATTCCATGACATTGACACTCCCTCCTCATATCCTGCAATGATAATACTTTTAAGCTTTGATAAAGAGTAATAGAGGGAGGTAATTCCTTCGATTGCAGTTCCATCTGCATTTAGTTCTTCTAAACATTGTAGGCTCCCCAATTCATCTGGAAATTTCTTCAGTTTTGAGCAACCAGAGTTTTAAGAGGCTGAAGAGATGTCAGCTTACCAATGCTTTCTGGAAGTTTTGCTAGTTCGTTACAGTTTGCCAGATTCAACAAAACAAGCCCATTAAGATGTTCAATTGATGAAGGTAGCTCCCTGATAGCAGTCCCATCTAAATAAAGCTCTGATAAATTTCCCATTTCTCCTTGGACCTCTGGAAATTTTTTTAGTTTTGAGCAGCCTGAGAGAATAAGAATCTGAAGAGACTCCATATGAATGCTGCTTGGGAAACTATTGAGCATCTTACAGCCTTCTAAATTCAGGAAAATAAGCTCCTAGAGCGCTCTAATGGAGGGGTGAACCTCAACCAAACTTGTACAACCATTGAGGATTAGTCTCCTAAGTTTTGGGGTCCCAGAAAAGTCCGGAGTCTTGGTTAGATGTTGAGAGTGGCAGAGCTTGATGAATTTCAACTTCTTGCATGGCTGTCAGGAAGAAAGGATAGAATGTACAAATATACTGATGAGGTTTGTGTGTTCAAAGATTAAAAAAAATTGCATATAAAGAACTGTATCTATACCTTGTTTCCTTTCCAGCACCAGCAAGAGACTAGAACAATATATTTAACTCAACGAGCTTCTCTCTGATAAAAATTTCCTGAAGGGTCTTCGTAGCGGTATCCATACCCTTAAAATGACGCGACATATCGATCGATATTTTTACATAAATATTGATAATAAAAAATTATTCAAAATCTAAGAATATACTAATTTACTTAGCAAAATTATTTTGAAAGTATAGGGAATGATAATATCAATTAGATTTTGATTTATTTATTTTTGAATTCCTTTATTATATTTAAATTTGTTTATTAAAATATATATTTCTATCAAAGTTTCATATTTATATTTGAATTTTATAAACTATTTAATTTTTAATAATACATTTAATGTTAAAATTATAATTTAGTTGAAACAGAATACGTTATATTTTTATATTTAGTTATTATATAAATGATTAAAAATATTCATAAATAATAAAAGGAAATATATATAATTTTTGCATTTATTATAACAAGAGCAGTGTTGGCTTGATGGAAGAGGCCTTCCATTTCCCTGGTTCAAACTCGAGAAACCTAATTTTTGAAGCTTTGACCAAAAAATATGCCCGGAAAATCGAGTAATCGAAATATCGCCAATAATGGCGACATATACATGATGTAGCCCCGATATTACAATCGACATAACTGAAATATCTGTCCTTGAATAAAACTACAACTAACTAAAACTTGAGCCAATAAAAATAGAAAGTAAAAAGTTCAATCTATATTTTTGGTTTGCAACTGACTAAAGTACTAGAATGACTTCTTTCTTTTTTTTTTGAATCAAAGTACTAGAAAGATCTAAAAGCGTATTAAAAGGAACTGATTACCTTGAATGAGGCATGATAAAGATGGGATGAGAGCTTCGACCTTGAATGAGGCATGATAAAGATGGGATGATGTTATGTGTCCCATTCTGCATAACCCACACAGCGTCATAAGTGGACCATCACCTGCATCAAATAAGTTCAAGGAGAACAAGTCTCATTCAGTTTCATTCAGTTCCTATTCTTTAGCATGTTTTTCCTAGTCTTATGAAAATACCTAGTCTCTAGGAATAAGTTGAGAAGTATTCGAATTTCTGTTGCATGTAAGGCTATTAATATAGCCCAGTCTAATGGAATAGTTACTCAGGAATTATCCATAACTCCTAACTCTCATCTTCTCTTCTCTATCTCCCAAATTCTCAGAATATTTACATCAAACACAAACCTGTGTTCTAAGCATGACACTATAAGAAGTCCACGCCGAAGCCTCAAGTAGCTGAAGTCACGATGCATTAGCACGACATGAGGCTACAGGAGCAAACCATGCGCCCTCGCAGCCGCTTAACAGAATCACAAGCACCACGCACCGTACCCAACAAACCACCAACTCACGCACCACCAATACGCCACTCACCCAACTCGGTTAACCCCGACCGGAGAGAGAAGGGGTCATCACACTACCCACTGGCCATCCATTTCAACCCCAATCATCGATCAAACACGCCCCATCCCAACTCAAGTCGCATTTTCCTGTGTTCAATGGCATACGACCCCAATCGGGCCGATCTACAAGGCGGAGCAAGACTTAATTTCAATATCGCCATCAACGAGTCCAATTAGCCTCCTTCATTCGAAGGCATCGTTTCTTACAATGGCACCGCGAAGGACGGGGTTTCGTGGCTCCTAACTCGGGAGATGAGCTCACCAAAGATATCTTGGTACGTATTTGGTCCATCCGATTATGAGGATTCAAATTACGCACACGCCTAAGTGCATAACTGCTAGGCAACAGATCAAGAGGCCTTTGAACGTCTTTCCCACCGAGTGGATGGATTACCCGAAACCTTTTTAATCGGTTGTTTTATTGCTGGATTACGGGATGACATTCGTCTAGATGTCAAGATTAAACAACCCCGTACTTTGGCCGATGCACCTGAGTCATACGATCGGTCTAAGAACGCAATGCACTAAAGAGAACCACTCCTGTGTCGCATTCGCGGGCTTCGCGGCCGAGAGGACTTCCACTCCGTACCGCGGAATTCAGCCCACTCCCTACTCAACGCCCGGGTAACATCTCCAACCCTCCAACCACACCATTCCGCCGAATCACTAGTCAAGAAGCATGCGAACGTCACGAAAAGGGTCTATGTTACCATTTGACGAAATACTGGTCATCAGCCGTGAGCGACCCCACTGTTTATGATCGAGACTCACTTCCAATACGCGAGGAAAATTCAAGACAATGGGCAGGAGCGTAAGCCAAGCACTACCTGAGATTTCCTTTCACGCTATCACTAGAGCCGAACACCCACAATCCCTTAGAGTGTGGGGAAAGATCAAGAACAAGAACCCATCGGGTATTGATTGATGGGGGCACCTACAACTTCATTGATCGTGCCACGGTCACTGGCTTGGGTTATACATCACAAGGAGCAAGAAACTTCAAGTGGTGGTCGCCAATCGAGAAAAATCGAGTGTGCAGCTGTCAGGCTCACCTCACCATTCAAGGAGTTCCCATCACAAATGGACATTATGTCTTGCTCAAGTAGTAGGCCACAAATGGTCCCGGTGTACAATGGTTGGAAACTCTCGGACCAATTGAGATGGACTACAAGGGTCTCACCATGACCTTCCACGTAGGAGAAATCAGTCACACCTTCCACCGACAAAGGCATCACCGGGGCCGCCAACATCGAGGCCTGACGTTAAGGAATGCTCGATGGCATGGAATGGGATTTTTCTTCCAAATCGTCCCATCGAAATCCCTTTACTCAAATAGATGCAGATCTGGGAGGAAATCAAAAGTCTTTTGAACAGATTCTCATGTCTTTGAGGCTCCAAGTGACCGACCACCACGACGTCTACATGATCATCTGGACTCGCCGCAACCCAACTCCGACCAAAGGAGCGTGCGGCCCACGCACTCTTACCATCAAGACGTAAATAGAGGCGTATGGTGAAGGAACTTCTCCAATCAGGCTTGATCAAGCCAAGCAACAGTCCCTTTTCATCCCCTGTCCTCCTGGTAAAGAAAACCGATGGCACCTGGCGATTTTGTGTTGACTATAGAGCCCTAAACAATATCACCGTCAAGGATAAATATCCCATTCTGGATCGACTCAATACTAGATGAGCTTCTATGAACCCGGTTCTTTTCAAAGTCGACTTATGTCGGATTTCACCAAATTGTGAAAGTACAAGAGAGGATATACCGAAACAACCAAGACGCACGGCTGACACCACGAAGCTCAGAGTCATGCTCGCTCGGCTCACCAACGCCCCGGCCACTTTCCAAAGCCTCATGAATGATCTCTTCTGACCCTACCTGAGGAAATTTATCCCGCATTCTTTGGATCTAATAATTCAGATACTCTAAATCTTGAAAGACCACCTCCCGCACTTGCGCATCGGCCTTTCACATATTCAACTAATCAACTGCTTAAGCAAAGCTTCAAAGTGTCACTCGAGTTCCACAGTCAGATATTTAGGCCATATCATCACTAAGAAGGGCATATCCGTTGGACTCGACAGCGCAGCCGTAGGCTCGCCCACACCCTCTACCGCCAGGGAGTTCAGGATTTCTGACGCTTCGCTATTACCGAAAAATTCACGCAACTCGAAAGTACGGCCGCCCTTTAACCATACTTCTCGACCAAGGAAAATTATGTTGGAATAGCCGGCCGCAGCCGGCTTCAATACTGAAGACGCCTTACCACACCACCTACTCTTTGTCTACCAGATTTTTCTCAACTGCTCAGGATCGACGCGATGCCAGCGAGCCTCGACCGGGGCGCCCCACCCAACACAATCAACCTATGGCATTCTTCGGAGTGGCACTCAAAGGATCTGATCGCACTATCCACCTATGAAAAGGAGAGATGTTGGCAATTGTCAAAGCTGAGGAAGTGGCGCCCTACTTGCTCGAAACCATTCACCGCACGCAACCGATCATAAAGCCTCAGTACCCGCAGAGCGCATCACCACACCTCGCCGCCTCGCGGATACCCAAACTTCTGGGGTATGATTACATCATTGAGTATAAAAGAGGGTCCGAAAATCAGGCTGCGGATTCCCTGTCTCGCCAAGGTGAGCTGCAGTTTCTTTCCATATCTGTTCCTCATGCAAATTGGTGGCCCGATCTTCGGAAGGAGGTTCGTCAGGATCCTTTCTATGCGAGTTTGGTCCATAAGCATATTTTCCACAAGCTGATTCAGAAAGATGGAGTCTGGTTCCTCGATGGCAGGGTCTACCTAAGTCCAACGTCCACCTTGATTCCACTTATTTGGCGATACCACTCATCCTCAAAGGCTGACATTTCTGGCTCTACAAGACTCTTCATCGATTACCCAAAGCTCACTCGCCTAAGATGAGACAAAGACGTGAAGGAGTTCTTAAAATTGTGAAATCACAATAGTACAAGACCTGGATTGCATGAAGCTTCGCCATTTGTTACAACATTTACCAATACCTACTCTCCGAATGTAATGATATCTCAATGGATTTTATCGGGCTGGATACCCGCTTCTAATGGGTAATTCGTCATTCGTGGTCAGGATAGATCGACCAAGTATGGCCACTTTATTCCGTTGAAACATCCCTTCAAGGCAGCCACGGTCGCTAAAACGTTTGTCACTAATGTGGTCGTCGCATGGAATTCTACTTCCATTGTAAGATAGAGAGACAAGGTTTTCCTACCTTTCGCAAACTTTGTTTCAATGCAGGGAACCCAACAGGTATGAGTTCCAAATACCATCCTCAAACTGACACGGCACCGAGGTAGTGAACCGCACCGAACATCTACGATGCTTCTGCGTGGAAACAACCTCTAAATGGGTCGAGGACTTTGGCTGAATTCGCCATAACACTTAATCACTTTCCACCAAAATAACCCGTTTAGTCGTGTACCGCATTCCACCACCGAGTTTATCGACTCCACGTTTGGCAATGCCGAAGTTCGGGGCCGTGGATGAATACTTATAAGACCGCGATACAATCTTACGAATTACAACACAACCTTCGACTCGCGACAGAACGACGAGGTGTCACAAATCAACATAGCGTAGAAGTATCCTTCGTTCAGATTACGCATTGAAGCTGCACCATATCACAAACTTCGTGGGTTTTTCTGGGTCCCTGCTTCTGCCCGCTTCTTCGTCCATTTAAGGTGTTAGAGAAGGTAGGCCAGGTGGCCTACAGATTGGATCTCCCTGTTGGGTCCCAAATCCACAATGTTGTCCATATGTCAACCTGCATGGAAGGTCCTGGGAATATCAAACCCGTTCTCCCATGCCACCACCTGCAAAGAAGATGACCCACCATTCTTCAACCGAAACTATTTCGCCCGACGGAAATTCGTAAAGGCTAATATCGCCCTGACAGAATTTATGGTGAAATGGATGGGCACCATCACTGAGATGCCACTGAGAATGCTTACGCTTTCTCCAGTCCACTGCACTTTGCCTGAGATATGTCAAGCCATGGGATTGTTATGTCCCATTCTGATATAACCCACACATGCCAAATGGACCATCACCCGCATCAAATAAGTAAGGTCATATATCAAGTCTCATTCGGGCCATCTGAAGTTCCTATTCTTAGTTAATGCTTTTCCTACCATGAAAATACCTAGTCTTGGTGAATGTTTCGAGAAGTATTCGAATTTATTGCATGTAAGGCTATTAATATAGCCCACTAATGGAATAGTTACTCAGAATTATCCATAATCTAAACTCTCATCTTCTCTCTTTCTTTATCTCTCCCCAAATTCCTCTCAATAGATGAGAGCTTCTTCAACCGCAACCACGTTTAAACTTTTCTCCCAAATATGGAGAAATCAAAGTATTTTTCAATAAATTTGTTCATGAAATATAATAAATTGATTTTTAATAAATTAATTCGAACAAAAATTTGTGGTTAATAAAATATTAGGAAAATTAATATTAAAATCGAACTTCATAATTTTTATATTTTAATCATGAACAAAAGTTTGTTATTAAATAGAAAATCTTGGCAATTTTTTTATATTCCTACAACACTTAGAAGATGTGCCATGTCCAACGTGACACGACGTCGTTTTGATGCTAGAACTACAATAAAATGAAAGTTGAGATATAAAAACAAAATTCATGAAAGTGGCTACATTTAAAATGCAAACTTGTAGTTCAGGATTTAAATAGGATTTAAACGTAAAAGTCACGAAAGTTCAAGATTTTAATAGCAACTTTCCCTAAAATATTTGCAAAAACCAAAGTTTAATTGCCAAAGGTTTGGAGTATGAGAAGGTATGGAAGAAGCTTACAGGGGGAGCATAAGAGATGGAGGCGATAGAGGGAATCCAATCTTGGACAAGCTAGAGAATCCATCACAAGCCCAAAGGCTTGAGTCACCCAGCTGTAAAAGGATAGCACATCCGCCATCTTTTCTCAGCCTCTCATATACTAGACAAACCCACATTTTTTACGCTACGAGCCCATCAACTCAAAATGAAGCCACCACATTGTTGCTCGCCTCGAACCAATAATCAGCACCAGTCTCAAATTCAACAAGAGATTTATACCTAAACAATGTGTGACCTGACTCAATAAATCCGAAACTCTGTAATAAGGCTAATGAGTCAAGGTCACAGGCACACACAATCACCATTCAGAGCAACCAAGCCAAGATGAAGGTCCGCAATCACTAAGTTCTATAACGATCATTCAAGATTTATACGAATGAATAGCCTCGAAGTTGAGAACAACATAAAAAGACAATCCCATCAACTTGGTATTATACCAATGTGATGGCAACTCTATATTTACAGAACACCCTACATTCTGATGGATGAACCACTTTGGAATTCTACTCTCATGAACAATGGCATTGTATTCGTTGATTGGAATAAGGATCCCCTGTATCATAGAAATCATTGCTGGCATATGAGAAAATAGTATAGAACAAATATTCAAGGCTTTTTTAAGAATTACGTGGGATTATATCAATCTCATAAGATTTCAAAATAAAAATGAAAAATTACAAATACATTTTGTCCTCAGACAATCAAAGCCGAAACATACCGATTTGGCGAAAAATTGCAAGGGATGACATTAGCCGGATTCCCATAATAGCTTCCACACATCACTACCTGAATCTCTCCTAGTCCGAAGCATCAGAAAATTCAAACCACACCCCAGCGCTTAATGTACACTTGATGAACATGAAAAGGTTTCCATGAATTTGCAAATCATGGCATTTAAACTTCGCTACTTGATGGAAACTCCGCAAATGATCAAGACAAATCGCAACAGATTCATTGATATGACACTCAGCCGAGAGTCTGGCTACACAGCTAAAACAAATGTTTCCTCGTCGCATCACGGGGCACACTCCTTCCAGTTTGCAACCCTCGTAGACATAAACACTTTCATGAGTGTAACTTAGAAAGGCAATGTAACTTAACGTCAGATGCTGGAATGAGGCTAATCATATTCTCGACTTTCGATTCCCTCCCCTTACAACTCCATTGCAATGATAATTCATGTCTATCAAAGAGAAATAGTGGTGGTACCCTGTATACCACTTCCAATTTGTACTAACTTACAAACATCAGAGTCTTAACCCTAAGCTTCATCTGAAGAATTCTTCAAATTCGAGCAACCACAAAAGAGTAAGAGTCCGAAGAGATGTTACCACACATGCTTTCAGAAGATTCTGCTTTTTACAATTCCATCAGATTCATTAAAATGCCCATTTTTAGAAACCGACCGAGGAAGGCCAGATTATACCACTCCCATTCTAGATGGCAGGGAATACCCACTGGTCGTCCGGAATTAAATTAATATTTTGCAGGCTTCAGTCGGGAAATTAGTGTACTGACCGTCTACAGCCCCATCCGGTTGTATTGGGCCGGCTCATCAATGTGAATTTTTTTTAGTGCCTATTTTATTATTGTTCTTTAAAACACACACACACACACACACACACACACACGTTAATACACATATATATATATATATATGACTTATTACTTTTTTTCAAACTTATAAAGATCATACTAATGAAGTATAAGATTTATAGTATAGTGGATTTACTTGAAACTCTTTGGATTTGTATATCAGTTTATTTTCACTTTATTTTTTAAGACTTCAATACGAACACGTTTTTATTACTTCTTTGTTTATTACACTTTGACATGTTTATGATTTGATGTTTCATTTTTATCATGAAATTTTGAACTTGATCGTGGTTGGCATCATTAATTCTAATTATTATGATTATAGCTAGTCGTTAAATACTATCATAATGGTTTAAATTTATAATGATGTTTAAAGTATTATTTATTATTTAAGATTTCTTTAAATATTATTATATTGTCTAAGCTCCATCATTTACGCATTAACTATTATTAAACACTTGCGTTTTGTTTTTATTTGAAATAATGGAAAAATTATAAATTACAAAAGCAAGATTTTTTTAAAATTTGTACTGTTGCCCGTTTAGCCTACAAACAAGATCGCACGGGCTGGGCCGGTCAAAAGCTGTACCCAAAAAATGTGAGCTTCAACCGCCCGCCATTTTGGCTCAAGAGAAATTAATGGGCTTCCACTGCTTCCCGCTATATCCCTAATCTTGTAAAAAACTCCATCAAAATTTTTAGGTTTTCGATCTCTAGAAGCTTCAAGTCCCGTAGTCGAAAGAATGAGATTTTTCAAGGACTTCAACTTAAAAATGCTTCTAGATAATGACTGAAGGCTTTTGCAGTCTTTTAGATTGAATAAAGCAAGCCTAGATAGATTTCAATGGAGTATGGCAACTTGAATAGCACCTGTAAAGTACAAAGCTCGCGCATGTTCCATATCTCTCACCTGGTGGAAACTTCTCTTCTCGCTGAGCAATAGAGAGAATAAAAATTTGAAGAGAGACTCCATATGGAGGCTCTCAAAGCCTCACCCCTGTAGCCTTCTAAACTCACATGACAATGGCTTTTGAGAGCCCAATGACAAGGCAACCTGATCAAACTATGCAACCTTTCAGTGAATCTATTTCTTAAGGCTCAGCTCCAGAGAAGTCTAGAGCTGTGTTTAGATTTGAGAGGTAAGTAAAAGTATGATATCAATCTCCTCCCATCAATACTGCACAAGAAGAGAAAAAGGACATCCACTTTAATGGATCGATACCTGCTTTAAAGAAAAAATGCATGGCAAACTATAATCATACCTTCTTCCCATGTCCCATTACTTTGGAAGGGACTTCAAAGGGTATCCATGCCAACAAAGATCACTTAAGATGTTGGACAGAAATTTCGGATCTCCATATAAGTGTACTTTATTGTATAAATATTTCCTTCCCGTCCAAACATTATGAGGATATGTTATTAACTCTTTTTCTGAAATATATTCCAGGCTTCTATCTATTTGTAAATCACAGATTTTGAGTAATCTTAATCTCTTCATCTTTGCAAAGGCATCAATACTGAAGTTTAACTCTTTTGATGTAGACAAATCAAGGAATATGCCTTCTATAGCTTCAGTCCCCTAACATTAACCAAGAGCAGAGTATGAAATTGAAGTAAAAATAGAAAAAATAAAAAATAATAATAATAAAGAAAAGAGAAAGAAGATTAAAGTCTAGAGTGTAGAAAATTAATTATATTTTTGCCTCTTTTCTTTTTCATCCTTTTTTTTACTTAATTTTCATAACGCAAGCAAACTTGTACAAAAACCAGCTTCGAATGAGATGGAGTAATATTCTTTAAATTTAGGCTTTCTTCTAGAACTTTTAAACATGAACAAGGAGACTTGATGCATTTTAGTCTTACATTATTTGTTGTTAGTACATGATTGATGTCCTCATGAACCCTTAACCTGCTATGCTTGCCAGGTACTTCAGATTTTTGCCTAACAATTTCCCAACCATTTTCAGAATAAATCTCGCATGCACAACTTATTCTCCGATATAGTTATGAGTGACTTATCTCAAGATTTCTTATCCTAAATGTCAAGAAATAGCCACAACTGTCTAGAATTTCACCAACAAAATCTTTATCATGTTCTTTATAGAAGAACGCAATATCAAGAAATATATTCTGTTCACTGTCATCTAAACCTTCAAAACTTGTTTTCAGCACATTTTGTACTTCTTTGTCAGGAAATTGTTTGAGTTTTTCCAATTCACTCTTCCATTCATTTTTGCTTTTTGCATATAGAGAAGAACCCAAAACTTTAAAGGCTAAGGGGATGCCTTTAGTATAATTGAGTGCATGACCACACAAATAAGTTTCAAAATCTCTATACCATGCTTATGTCTAGTTACATGTAGACAAAATAGCTTGAGAGCTTCATCATTGTCTAATTTCTAGTTTCGTATGTCGTGATCCACTTCTTGGCAATTTAGTAGATACAACTTAGTTGTTATGATAAATTCTAATTTCCCAAACCAAACCACTATGAACTCCCGCTAAGTCCTCCATTTGTTGTCGTGATCCACATCATCATGAATATTAGCAAGAACCTTCCAGTGGGAGGACATCCCTTTATGGGGAGTTGATTCCTTTATTCAAAAGTCTTGAACTTGGATTCCTTTCCTTCAAAATTTGTGAAAGGAGTTCCATTTGTAAATAAGGTAGACCATATTTTTGTGACTGTTCTCTAACATTTGAAAGAAAGCAACAATCTTCAAATTGAGTGTAGATCCGCTCATAAATAACTTTAGCAATGATTGTCTTACCTATGCTAGCCATGCCCCAAATTCCTATCATTTGAACATCAAATGATCCAAGACATAATAAGGAATCCATTGCCTCTATGTGGGGCTCCACCCCAACGAGGCCCTTCATGTAGCTTGAAGATATGCCAACCAATTTATTCAAAATATGTCTAACAATTTCCTCAATAAGTTTGGATTCATGCCTGTCAAATTCAAGAATAAAAAATAATAAGAATCCATAAACAGAAAAAGAAAAAATATCAAATATAAAAGTACATGGATTGATTCTTCACAACTGGAAAATAAAATGTGTATTAAATCAAACTTAAAAAGGTGAAGCTAAATTTCAAATTACTTATCCTACTTTCATGCTATTACTGTGATAATATTAAGCTAATGAGATAAGATAAAAGAACTGAGATACCATACTAAGCTAGAGCCACACCTAATACGTTGTCATGCAAAACTTAACGGTGATGATCTCAGGATCGAGAACTAGCGAGACTAACAAGCACATGGCATGATACAAAATGGAAATGGAACTCAGCTGGATACATATGCCCCTGGCATGATGAACTAATCAGCTTAAAAGAAACAAAGAAACACATGTAGTTGGAAAGAATTACCTATCCCATGAATCCCATCCAGAATTCACTCTTTCTTTTCCATTCTCATTTTTCCCATCCTAAACACAATTTTCTCCTTCCATTCTCATCCATTTATTTCTTGTTAGAGTTTTGTCAAGGCTAAGTAGTGGCTAACCCAATTCACCCAACATCATGAGAATCAAAGGAGTAGTTTCCAGGAGTCTCAAACGAATTGCATAGAAAACTACCACTATACAACATGTGAGAGAAGGATTCTCCTCCTCTCTCGTGGTTCGAGAAAAAGAGAGGAGAATATGACTTCTTCAGTCCTCGAATTTTTTGGAAAGAATTCATATCTCTTGAATTGTTTTCCCTTGAATTTCTTTTCTTTCATGAAAATATGAGGGGTAAGGTACTTGTGTTGTGACAACATAATGGTTCTCGTGTATCATGGTCCATTCATGACTTGAGACAAGAAAGTTTTTGTAAGGAAAAGGTCTATTTGTTCATCGCTCCTCACCCTTTTTGTTCCTATGTTTTCTACCAACATTGAGCATGTCATTCCCTCTCAACCTAAAGAGTGAATCAAGTAGAAGTTCCAAAAGTTGTTCATCCATCTCTTCTTTCACCCTCCCGCATCCCAATTATCACTTCCGCATCACTAAATCCCAGCCATTTTTTTTGTTATTTTTCACTTTATTTTATAATCAGGTGTCCAGCGATTAAGTGGACCCTAAGGGAACTCAAACTAGAGACCATTGGGGAGCAACCCAAAGGCCAGACCAACTGAGCCACTCCTAGTTACCTATTTTCACTTTCTTTAGAATCTTTAGGTTTTTTTGCTAATATAACCGAGGGAAAAGAAAAGACAAAAGCTTTTGAATCTCACATTTTTTGTTTCAGTTTCCTCCCAAAAGGAAGAATGAAAAAATAATAAAAAGAAAAAAGAAACCTAACTGATAAACCAAGTGATATAACTGTATATCCATTTCTGCATATGCATATAAAAAAGAGTTCATTTTTTGGTAATTCACCTCTATATTAGTGCATAACTCTGACACATATATCACATGATTAAGCAGAGAAAATCATCCACTTAATAAACAAGAAGAAATGTAGGGAGATAGAAAGAATGACCTATTTCGGGTATCCCATCCAGAAACTGTGGCTAATTCAATTAAAGCCTCTCTCCACTTGACCACTTTCCCCATCTTCTTCCTGTACATTTCTTCATGCTTTGCAAATGCCTCCGCAAACTCCCCCTGCTTGGATGTCTTACATGAGAGGGATCCATGCCAGAAAATCGGGTAGGGCTTTATGTCCTAAGTAACTTGACGCACTCAATAATCTTGGCTAGCTCATCTAGACACCAACCGAAAACCCATACTGCCTGAGAATATGATTATGGAAAACCTCGATTCTTCAATGGCGTTTAAGAGCACTAGAGATATTTGTTCTCCTCTCCTAAGTTTGTCATCCATGAAAGTGTTGATTCTGTTTTGACTAAGCGCCGTGTAAACATGATCGGTGAAGATTTTATGGGTGTCCTCTCTTCTGAAACTAATGAAGACATCATATTTCCATTGATGAAGCAGTTAAGAAGGTTAAGGAAATGGAAGAAGATAAACCTTTTGAAGTGAGATTTATCATTAAAGCCTTCCATTGATGGGTCACACGGCTTCCTGATTTATCATTTCTTTAAAAAATTTTAAAAAAAAGAAAAAAAAAAGAAAAAAAGAAAAAAATATATGATTAGTTTCGTGAATATCCTAACAAGAACGTAAAGAAAATTGGGGATGTTCAAACCCTGTAGCATTTGAAATTGCACATTACAGGTTAAGAGTAATAAATTGTGGGGTAAACATAATTGATGAAGGGTCAACATCTTATTAGGCAAATTCAAATGCAGGATCAATCAATAAGTCTATAATCTAGAACTTAAATTTGAATTTCATGTTAATTAATTTTATTTTTTTATTTTTGTCTTTTCTTAGTTCCCTTGGAATCGAAATGAAAATCTACTCTAATATCATATAAACCATCTTATCTAATTGCTAAGTTCCAAAGCTTTGATTTATAAGTTCATCATTTTTTATCAGAGTGCATTTGATAATGATTTTAGAGAACTTTTCTCACCATATTCTTAAATGGTTCCCAATGTCGACATTGACGAAAATCAACGTCGACTTAGACACTGACTTATCTGACGAAATTGGGGGCCCCAAATGGAAAATTACAATCTTTGATAGTTCATCCAAACACTAACCAAGAATCAAGGTTTTTCCCAGAAAATAATGATCGGGAAAACTCCGATCGATCTACTAGAATGCCGGAGATATTTTTTTTGCCTTTGACAAAGGGGTTGCAAGGAGATGGTCGCAAAGCTTTGGGCGGGTATCTTCACCTCTGAAACTATGAGTTACATCATACTTCCATCACGGGTACATAAGAAGAAGAAGCCATTGCAGACCTGGAGGAAGAAGGCTTTGAAGACCAGTAGCTTGACTGGGAGAATTGTATCATGAAAAGGTAGTTCAATGAAGACCAAATAAACAAGAGTCTGGGTTCAAAATGAGCCTTTTATACAAAAATAAATAAAATTCATTGTAGTCCTCATATGAAACTATTATAGTATTATTACTACTATAGTATTATTACTATTATAGTATTATTCAATATGAAACTATTATAGTTCGAGCCCTAAAAACACAAGCTTATATTATATAAGTAGGAGCTTTATTATCCTTATAGTCCCTTTTGATTATGGAGATTAGTTTGATGATATGACTTAAAAGATGTTCATATACAGCACAAATCCGCTTTAGACATTCTATGGTTTGACAAAAAAATTATAGTATTATTCAATATGCCCCTTATGCCATGAAGGAGATATGCTTAATTTTTTTTTTTTTTAAATCTAATTTAGAAGCTAGTATGATAGATGCTTAGATTTTAGAAAAAAAATCTAATTTAGAAGCTTTTTATTTTTTTTAACCAATTAGTAAGTGGGGCTTTAGTTCAAAATGAAACTACAATTGCTAGGTGTGGATTTAGTTTTAAAATGAAACCACAATTATCAATTGCGGCTTCTAACTTATATTAAAATATATATATTAAAAAAACTTATATTAAATTTTAAAAAAAAAATTAAGCATCTCTCTTAGATGTCATAAGAGGACTACATTGAACAATAGTTTTAAAAATAGCCTAGAATAAGTTTTTTTTTTTTAAATAAAAATGTCATTTTGTCCCCAAACTCAATAAATAAAGAAACTAAAATATTTTTATTTTTTATGATGAATATTGCAAAATATGAACCAAAATAGTAAATTGAAGTTATTTTACATTATTACTTTAGAGGAATCAAAATACTACCTAGGTATGATGAATCAAAATTCTACTTAGAAGTAGGAGTTTACTAATACTTTTATAAAACTTATCCAAATATAGAAATGAAGGAGAAATTGAATGAGATTTCATTTCCCACTCTCCATTCTCTCGTGCAAAATACATCCTAAAAGTCAAGAAGAGGGCACTATGAGAAGTGTTAAATTTAAGGTTTAAATTGAAAGAAGGGTTTTAGAGTGAGAAACAATAAAGTTAAGGTTTTAAATTTCCTGCAAGATGGAAGGCCAAACAATGTTCCTTTTTGCTCAAATTTATCATGCGATCAGCGCTGCCTTTCAATCCTAGCGGTTTGATCAAGGTTAGCCTCCATAATACCCATTTGACTATTCCACCATTTTATAAGATTTCCTTTTTCCTTTCTCTCTTGACTCCCTATCCATTCTCGTAATGATATTTGGTTGCTTTTGGCTGCTCCACACGATATTCTCGATCTATGGCTTGTCAGGAGCCTCCCACTTGCTTCGCAAGAAAGAACTCGTGTAACCTATCATTATCAATAAAAGGAGGTTTAAGTGGCCTACAAGTCCCGTGGTTTTTACCCTTTTCATTTAGAGGTTTTCCACGTAAAAATTGTTGTCTCATTGTGGTTAATTTATTGTTGCTTGGTTGGCTTTGTTGTTGGCTTAATTGTTTGTTGAACCAATTTTGGAACACAAATAGGGAAAGGTCAGTTTTAGAATAATTTTATTTTGTAGTCTTTCCCAACAAAGTGGTATCAGAGCTTGGTTGTTTGAGAAATTTTTTTTTTTTTTTGTGTGCTAAAATGGATGATTGCATGATAAAATATTATTCATTGAATTATTCAACTTGGAAGTGTATGGTGGGAGATTTTCTTTATTGTAAAGATTTATGCTGCCTGGCCCGATTAAAAGAAAACCATCTCGACACGCTTTCGATGATGATTGGGATATTGAACATGTGAAAGTCATTGCTTATATGGTAGCGTGGATGGATTCAACTCTACATGAACACATTTATGATGAAATCTTAAAACAAATATCGCTTGTAAAAGCTTTGAAAATCTTTTGTCGAAAACATCAAGAAATAAAACTACTTTGATTAGAAGACTTTTCAATTTGAAGTACAAGGATGGGAACAACATGGTTGAGCATATCAGTTCTTTTTAGGGTATTATGAACAAGTTGGTTGTCATGAAAATGAACATTTATGATGAGATGCAAGCTTCATTACTTATTAGCTCCTTACCTGATAGTTGGGAGACATTGGTTGTAACAGTTAGTAATTCAACTCCATATGAGATTCTATGTCACATCTCCAACCCCCGCCTAGGCAGATGAAGGGGACACGTAAACCATACTGACTCTTATTTCGTTTTTACATCGCGGCTCCAAGTCTTATAACCGAATCAAATATCACATAAGATATTAAAATAAAAATTACCACCAGAGTGTAAGCTGAGGTGTCACTACATACAATTCCGAGTCCCATTTTTAGCATATACAAAATCCAGACATATACACTCACATAATCGAGTGGAAACCCGTATGGACTTCTATCAGTTTGTCAGCTCAAAGAAGATGTGGAAGATCGCGATGTCCCTCCTCCGTACCTGGCCACGCATTAAACCCATGCTGCTTAACGCTTTAGTGAAAACATATGACTTATACGCACATGCATTAATACTCTTTTATAGTAAGCATATAACAGTAACAAATATACAATAGTAGATATCATAATTTTTCATGAATTCATATAATAAACTTAATACACATACTTGTACTTATAACAGACTTATACTTGTTCAGATCTCTTGTAGGAGTTACAGAGCTTATATCAGACTTGAGGCACCTCAGAGGTACTATAGAGCGAGGCTTGTACAAAAGAGGCACCCAGAAAAATATCTGAGCATAACGATGTACATTACTTTACTCTTATCATATAACTATTTGACTACCTAGACCAATAAGAAATGAGTAGGACACAAAGACAATGGCACCCGGGTTACTGCATGTGATTGAGTAGCACAAAGAAAGAGGTCGGCACCGGAGTAGAGAGTGTCATAGCACTAATCGGGAGAGCACCTGGCACAAATGTGTCAAAGCACAGTCGAATAGTGTAGTCGCACTAATCAAAGAGTAAGGAAGTACTAAATGTGCCGGCTATTAGAGTGTACATCCCACCACCAGAGAAAGATCGGCACTATACGCGCCCGCCCACGCACGTGGTGTCGCGGGTGAGCCTATAAAGAAGGATACACAGATTCAAACATGGCAAGTGATGTTGATCCAGAAATCCATTTAAGGTTCTTATGACTTTTACTGTGGGGTCAGTTTCGCAATCCAAGTTGCGTAAATGTGTTGCATTATCCACCACAAAAGTTGAGTACATCACACATCGAGGGCTGTAAAGAAGCTTTGAGGATAAGCAAATTCTTAGAAGAATTGGGGTTGCAACAAGAGAAGTGTGTTGTTTACAGTGATATCTAGAGTGTCATTCACCTCTCCAAGAATTCGACGTTCCATTCAAGATCGAAACATATTGATGTTAGATGTCACTAGATTTGTGATGTGTGCTCGAAGTCAAAGTAATCAGATGGATAAAATACATAACTGTGAAAATGGATTAGACATATTAACTAAGAGTTTGCCTAAGGAGAAGCTAGAAGCTTGTGGCAAAAAGAGAGGCCTGTCGAGCCCACGATATGAGGCGGGAGGGGGAGATTTATTAGGTCCGCTCTATTAGTGGTCGACCAACTGTGCCAAAGCCCATAGCTTGAATAAATAAAATGAAAAATAAGGAAGTAAAAAGGGCTCTTTTGAGGGCTCTGGGCAATATCTAAAGGAGCAGAGAGGAAAGAGGGTTTAGAGGAGAGAAACAACAAAGATAGGCTCTGAATCGCTCAGACAGGTGGCGCCAAACAATATCTGCTTTGCTCACCCCCAATGAAAGACCCCAATTGCTTATCACATACTCCAGCCAACAAATCACTTCCAATAGTCTCAATTATCAAAGATTTTTCCTTCTTTCCTCTCTGCCAACCATCTTAATATTACTGTTGTTTCAAGACCTCAAAGAATTTATACTTCTGACGATATTGTCGCTGTTTCACTTTGTTCGCTAGGAAAGAACTTGGTATAAACATTACGCCAATGTCGAAATAATTTGCTTACGACCCACGGGTCCCTGTGGCTTTATCTTTCATTCGGGGGTTTTCCACGAAATTTTTGTCTCATCGTTGTTGATTTATTGTTGCTTGTCGGGCTTAATTGTTTATTGAACCTATTTTAGCACACAAAGAGGGAAATGTCATTTTTAGAATAATTATATTTGGTAATCTTTCTCAACACTAGGACAATTTCAAAAATTCTAGAAAATATCATTTTTTTTCCTGCTTGTAATTAATATTGTATGGTACCATACATACAATATGTCAACCACATAAAAAATAAGTTTAGATATTTATTGGAGTAGATATGAAAGAAAGATTTTAAAACTTGGTTTAGGTTTTATTGAAATAGATATAAACAAACATTTTAAATTCTACAAAAAAGATGCATATGACACTATGCTATGTAGATAAATTAGTGAGGAAACTATATAATGAAAAAATATAGACTCTACTATTTTTATTATTATTTTCACCAGACAGGCATGATCTTAACTTTCGATAGATTGGTTCAACTTTAAATTGAATCCAACCCAATCACGTTTATTTATTTATTTTGTTTCAACTTAATTCAATTTTATTTAAAACTAGAATGTTCAACAATTTGAGTCCAACTTGAACTCTTAATTTCATTATAGTTTTAATTTACATTAATATTTATGTTATCCTATAGTTATATAATTTAAGGGAAAAAAAGTACATTTAGCATATAACATTTTGTTTGGCTAAGGAGACAAGGTAGAAGTGTCTCATTGAAACGGATTAACACTACTATAAACTAGAAAGTAATGTTTTTCTATACAATATCACGAATAAATAAAAAAATAAACATAAAATAATACAAATTGAAGAATAGAAATAGAATAACAAGATATCAAATTTGTTCAATCTTCCTAGAAAGGTAATAGAAAATAACAAAATAAATAAAAGAACCAATATGAGCATTGGTATAATCGCTCTCTTTAGAATTTAAGACTAAAAAACCAATCAGGCACCTTACTCAAGCAAAGTCGAACTGGTGACACCCAAAATCCCGGGGGTCCATTGACAACCCGTCAACCCGCGGAAGATTCATGGATGTCGGGTAACCCGACACCACACCATTTAGTCCCCTTTTCTCAAGACTCGTGGATTTAATCTAAAATCGAAAGCGCAGCCTCCTTTGCACGCAGGAGCTCTACCAAAATACAACTCGTGCATTTTCACAAGAACCTCGTCCTAACATTATTATACAAACGACCACACCGTCTCACATACGAGTAAAAATGGCCAATGAGGGCTCCACTTATCCATATAAATACAATCTATATCAATGGCTACCAAGAGTTATTACATCACTCTTAATACAAAACATTATATTAAACTAACAGCAATTTAATAATATACAAAATACGGATCAAGGCCACAATCCGCCCGCCCATGATGTTGGCCTAAGGAGCACCGTCTGCCCGCATACGTCCCGCACTGGGAAGCGGGGGTCCCACGCACGGGCGCAGCTAACGCCCGCAGAGATAAGTCCTGGGCTGCGGCTATTCCCACCTAAATGCACACACGAACGGGTCAAACAACCAAGACACACCAACCTTGGACATGCAATCCTAGCACATAATCCTACTTGTCATGAATGAGACACGACTCATCATACCGCATATATCAAGTCCTCACCGACTCCCTCAAACATGCATTTTTCCATGAATGAAAACCATTTCCAAACAAAGGTATTCAGGCACGGCGGACAACCCTCCGATAAATATGGACACACCCATGTAATCTATTTCATGACAACCCTCCGATGTATATCAATTGGGCAAACTCCAATAAATAATATTGTTGGTCAACCCTCCAAAACAATTCTCTCAAGAAACCACCTCATGCACTCACTCCTACTGTTCTAGGGTGCCCCAATGCATAAGAAATGCAATGAGCCATTTCCATTTCCTTAACCCATGCAACACCATGCAAACTGGATCTCATTGACTGGCCCAAAGTGGCGAAATCCACAACCCATTCACTGTGCTGATGGTGAAATTACAACCACTATGCACTCACACCCACACCATGTGATGTCCTATGCACTGCCAGTAATGCAATCAGGCTATTGCACCTAAGTCTCGCCTAATGTATAAAGACTCCCACATGACACCCTATACCGCAGAGATACCCCAATCAGTGGTACCCTGGACACTCATGTTCACGCACAATAAAAGTCCACATACATTCATTAAACGTTAATATACATGCAGTCATACTAACATTTATCTCATTCATGTCAACACATCAAACCGGCATGAATCAACATCATTCCGACTACTACTTAGACAAGTAATGTCATACTCAAATCCCTAGGCTACATCATGGCGCATAATGCCCAATAAACTAGCCTACAACATGCCATGCAATAGCCATGTCCACACGAAAACACATCACAAACCCAATATGTTAGAGCACACATATTGACATCCAAGCATGACACCTCTTAACAAAGAAATGCCATTTCAATCAATCACACAAATACATGTTAACATTTCATCAAGTCACTACCTAGAAAAGTAATGACACACCTCATTTCCTAGGCTAATTCATGACATATTATGCACCTAAGATAGCCTACAACCTTCCATGTAATGGCCACTTCAGCACACAACTCCTCACATCCACACAACCAACAATTAGCACACTTGTTGCTACAATTAAAATTTTCAGAAAATATGTGGGCACCAAATGCCATTCACAAGCATATGGCCAGATTCTAGACTCAAGGGCTTTCCGTAGAGTCTAAGAACACACGAATCGGAGTTCAAACGAGAAAGTTATGGCCGTCCAAAGTTGGAGACCACGTATGAACAGTAACTTACGAGCACCAGCAGGGCCCTACTTTTTTCATCATTTTCGGACATAATATGAGTCCAAATTGAATTAAGTTATATATGGATGGATTCTAGACTCAAAGGGCTTTCCATAGAGTCTAAGAACACCCAAAACAGAGCTTAGACGTGAAAGTTGTACATTCAAGTCAAGGCCTCTCGTGATGAACAAAGGATCAAGCAGCAGCAAGGAAACCTACTTGAATTTCTTTTCCTGGCTCCTTTGGGTGCCTCAGACATGCTATTTTTCCCGCTTCAAACTCATCCTTTAAGCAACCCTTTCACCCAAAGAATAAACCTATCCCAATTGAGTCACACCAAATTACAACACGGTACAAAACCCGTCCCAAACTCAGCCCGAAAATCAACTTAACAAAAACAACTCCAAATCAAATACAATTTTGTGTTCGAACATTAATCCAAAACAGCCCTGTGTAGCCCAACCACCAAGACAAAATGATGAAATATAAACCCGAGCAGAAGGTTCCCTACCTCTTGGAGCGGAACAAACTTTTGAGTCCCAAAGACCCGAGACCGACTCGCCTTCCAACTTCCGCTCGAATCTTCGACGAAAATTTTGATTCGGGTGTCCACGCCATGCCTTCATGAGCATCCGACTTTGTCTTGGCCCGACCCGAAACCAAGCCGCGATCACCATAGTCTTAGAGAGAAGGAGAGCTTTTCTTCACTATTTTTCTTTCCTCAAACCCAAATCTTCGTGAACCGCACGTCATTTCCATTCCACGCGTAGCCCTCGACGAAAGAGATGAACTCTTAAATCTTGGCTCGACTTAATTCGACCACCGATCTCCGTAGATCGTAGAGAAGATGGAGATTTTTTCCCCATCTCTTCTCTAGCCACCTACCGGAATTGAAAGCAAAAACGGAGAAAATCCCATCTTTTCTCCTCTTTTCCCTTTTATGTTTAAGTTGGACGCAGGGCCCACTTAGTGCCACGCGTCCATGACCCGTCCGGGTTCGTTTCTACCCCAAAACAATTTATTTATTTTCAGTTCAATTTATTATAAATGAACTTAACTCAAGTCATTTCAACTCTCGGCATTTTAAGAAACATCGCTCCTGCCATTTGATACCTAACTTCAAATGCATAAAGAATTCCCACTCATCTGCAATTCAACAACTTCTTCTGAAGTTACTCAGTCGTGAGACTGAATTTCAACCCGCTGCTAAACTGGGCTTCATCATCCGAGCTCTATGGAATTTTCTGTGCTTCCCTGCCTATTTCAAAGAATTTATTATTATTACTACATTACTATTATTATTATTATTATTATTATTATTATTATTATTATTATTATTTTACTTTTAGAAAATTTCAAATTTTTCGGTGTTTTATAGAATCTAATTAATCCAAGATAGGGTTTGGGTTGACCTTTAAGTCCACTTAACCTCATTAAGCTTAAATTTCAACAACTTTTTGCACTGTGGTCGTAGTTTGTCTTTCAAGTCTGTTGCTCCAACTTACAAGAAAGCAGAAAATAACAAAGAAACCAGTAAGGCAATAAATTATGATATTGAAGATACTAAAACTAAATTTAAGTTTATTACAAACACAATCATAATTTGTTAAATACTTAGAGAACCATTTGTTTTTTTTTTTTTTTGGCATAACTTATTTTTGAATTCTCTTTAAAATTTTCTTCTAAATAGAAAAAGCTAATATTTTTCTAAAATATTTTAAATTCCTCCTCAATATATTCTCCTAAAATCTTTCTCAAATCCACATAATATTTTAAAAGAACAATCGTGATATTTTTAAAAGAACAATCATTATCATTTATTTATTTTAATTATTAACAACATATTATATTTTAATTAAATAAAATAGATAAATATAATTATTTTTTTCTCAATAATAATAATAAAAATTATCACAATAATTTTATATTTTTTATTAATATGTTAAGATGTTATACATATATTATATAAATATTTTTCATTTTATCATAAGAATAAAATTAAATAAATTTCTTTCTTGATATAATTAAGATATTAATTTTAACCATATAAAAAACAAACAACTTAGTACTTAATATAAGACAATATTAAAAAACAACAATTTCATACTTAATACTACATACCCTTTAATAAACATTCAGCAAAAAATGCCTCTTGTGCTCTCTTTTGGAACTCAAAAAGTATTAGGGAAAGAAAAAAAAATTAAAGAAAATTATTTTCTCATATTTGGTTTCGCCATAGAAATATAAAAGAAAATCAAATATAATTAAAATTCATCAAAATTTTAAATATTTTTTAAATCTCATAAATTTTTTATATAATAGAGATAAATAAATAAAACTAGTTTGAATAAACGTTCAAAATTAATTTATTGAGTTTAAAAAGAAAAGTATAAATTCTATTGATAAAAATATTTTACATTTTTAAACAAAATGTTTATCATAATCATAGCATTATGTGAACCCTAAGGAGTAAATTAATTTGTCCAACTCGGGGGCTTGCTCTGGCCACCGCCTTGTATTCCCTTAAGGCCATTGGAGGATTTGTCCAACTATTAATGTCGAATCCACGTTGGATTTGTCAAGATGTGCCAAGACACGTAAAGTTAAAAAAATAAAAAATAAAAAATTCATACCATTCTATGATCACAATAGTATTAAATGTAATTTTTAATTATTGCATATTATCATCTATATCTATAGTCAGAGACTCAAATACATTTATTTTTTTTTACTTAATACGAATATAATCTTTTTTTTGAGCTTAATATTAAATAGTACTTTATAGTATTAAGTATTGTTGTTTATTTTTAACATCGAGAGCACAGAGATCGTTCTTGTCCTACCCCGTCGCTCTAATGAAAACGTTCGCTTAACCCGCAATCGAGCCATCAGTGCTCAGGTTTATTCTTTCAAATTCGAGACTGCTCCTGTATCGTCATTCCCTCCCGCCCGATTATATTTTTAAAAATAAATTATTTTATTTTATATTTTAATATAAATAATAATAATAATTAGAATGTTTTTTAATAAATAATTTATAAAAATTCATAATATTTTTATTTTTTATGAAATATATTAATTTTAATATAATAAAAATAAAAAGGAAAATATAAAAAATTAAAAATAAAAACAAAAATCAAATATAAACTGGACGGGTTTGGAAATTTTCCCATCCTGCAACCCACCCGCCCGCTTAATTTTAAATCTTAATGTTTAATCGAAAAATAATTAGCCTGTGCTCAGATAGACCGCCCGCCCCAAACCCCGTTGTTATCCCTAGTAGTGAGTATTGCTAACTCTTCTCCTTCTTGGACAATGATAGACTTTTTCTTGTTTTGGTGAAAGATAATTTTTTCTCAATATAATTAGCCAAATATTTTCACTTTTTTTATTCAAAACTTTTTTAAAAAATTTCAACAATAAGCCAAGTATTAATTCAGTTGATCCAGCTGAATCTAAATCTGATTTAGAGAGGGAAGAAGTTTGCCCAAGTATTTCTATTGATCCTGAAATTGATTCATCTCCTTCTCCTGTATAGCAGCTGCATTCGCTATCTAACTTCTCCACCTTTCCGGCAGAATGGCACCGTGAGGAAAGGTGCAATAGGTATATGTCTCCTCTCCCTTGTATACCAGACGAACCCCACACTTTCTCACCTCTAACTTCTCCTCCTCGCCATAAATTCCAAATGAAGCCACCACTGGCCCGCCCTGTTCCGATTGATCCTTCATCGACAAGAAGGAATAGTCAAAAGGGATCTGATACCCAACCACATGTGGTCGATTACAGAACAATCCAAAGAAAAGTGACACATAAAAAAACTTTAATGATCATCAAAATCAAAGTAGATGAAAGGGCGTATGGAGGGGTCAATGACACCTCGACGCCCAATCAACAAAGACAAAAGCCATTCCCAAGAACTTTGTATTCAACCAACGTGAAGCGCAGCCTCTACTTTTATCAACACCCCATGCTCGATCCACCGAACCATTCCAAAGATTCTACTTCCAGAGCAAATAAAGATCATAACTATTATGCCACAACCCCTAACATACCCTCAGACATGAAAACATTTTTTGCACGTCGGATATAAGACATTTAGATTATTAGGCTTGCACAAAAACGCATGCAGAGAGAGGAGAGAGACCTGGACAATCGTAGTCAATCAATTTCGGTCGCGATGCGAAGCCGAATTTCTTGTAGGATATGTTTCATTAATCACATCATGATTTTCAATAGTCTCGTGGCAATTAGAAAATTTGAAATTGAAACCTTCCAACCCCTTTGTTGTGTACGCTGCAAGGAACACGGTGCGTTTCAGGGATGTGCAATCATTGGCCATTAAACTTTGAATACGGTGAAGCTCGCAATGACGGAGATCTATGCAACGCCGCATGAGCCTTTTCTAGCCAGAAAGTCCACCGAGGCCAGAGGAATCGTGATGAAATCAAGCTCGTCGGGATTTAACAATACCAATGAAGATGTGGAGGTGAGATCAATGGTGTTACTCCTTCCAACAGGTCATAGCCACTTGGGTTTAACTTTGTCAAGGACTTTAAACCCGAAAAAGAAGTGTACCGCAATGGTATTGTCGTGTAGAGAAGAAAGACAAACCAAATTCGCTTCTTTATTCGCCTTCCCTTGCATCTTCGCTAATGATAATACTCGAAGGTTTGTCAAAAGATTAATATGAATGTGGTGCACTTCTCAGATACCACGCCATCCACCTTCACCTAATTAAAGATTGTAGGCCCTAAGTAATCCGGCAATTCCTTCCGCTCGAGCAACCACATAGGATCAAGAATTCAAGAGATGTAAGTTCACGATGCTTTATGGTGACTTACAGTTTTTACAATTCGCGATTCAAGGAAACAAGTTTCATTTAGACGCCCAATCAGGAAGGCGCTCCAGATAGCACTCGCTTCAGGAAAAAGCTCCATCAAACTCTCCCTGTTTTCCCTCGACCGAAGCTTCGAGTCCTAAGCAGCTTTTGAAAGTATGAGAGTTTCGTGGATTTCAACTTAAAATGCTGTCGGGTAATGACTAAGGCTTTTAATCTTCGTATTTAAGAGCAAGTCCAGTTGAGATTCTCAATGGAAGATGGCAATCCTTTTATTGCAAATTCCTTTTAAAGAAAGCTCTAGTAGATGTTCCATATTTTTCGACCTCTGAAATTTATTCAATCTGCAACAGTATGAGTTTTCAGGACTTCAACTTAAAAATGCCGCTGTAACGACTAAGGCTTTTGCACCGTATTTAGTAAAGCAAGTCCAAAGAGATTCTCAATGAAGATGGCAATCCTTTTATCACAGCCCTTCTAAAGAAAGCCTGGTAGATGTTTCATTTCCTGACCTCGGAAATTTATTCAATTTTACACTGCATACAAAGAATTCGAAGGACTTATATGGATGCCGAGAAACCTAAGGTTTTATGCTCATCTAAACAGAAAATAAGCTTCTTAGAAATCCAATGGATGGGTGAACCTCCACCAAATTTGTGCAACCTTCAAGAATTAGTCTCTCAAGGTTCGGGGCTCCAGAGAAGTCTGGAGTTTTGGTTAGATGTTGGGAGTGGCTAAGTTTCATAAATTTCAACTTCTCAAATGCCTGTCAAAGAGAGGTAAAAAAAAACTTATCAAATGCACTTTGATGAACATTATAACCATCTGTAAAAAAAAATTGCAAATAAATTATATTGATACCTTGTTTCCTTCCCAGAGTTGTTTAAGCCGACTGTGCCACATGTTTAACTCCAAGCAACAAGTTTCTCTCGATGAAAATTTGACGGTAGGGAGTTCGTGGTATCCATGCCAATAGAGAGATCTTAACTCATTGGATAGGAAATTTGAAATCTCCATATAGATGTAATTATAATTATACAAATTACTTACAATAATAGTTCTCATTTCAAGAAGGATGGAACACTGCCATTAACTCTCTTTCTCTCGACAAACATTCCAAGATTCCATGCATTTGCACATTACGTATCATGAGCACCAATCTCTTCATTTTTGCAAAGGCTTCAACACTGAAGTTTAGCTCTTTTGATGTAATCGAATTCAAGAATATACCTTCAACTATTTCAGACCCCTGACATTAACCAAGAGCAAAGTATGAGCTAGAAGGTAAAATAGCAAAATTGAAATAATAAAATAGAGAAAAAAGAGAGAAGAAAATCTAGACTATATAATTCTAATTACTTCTTTTTCTTTTCTTTTCATTTTCTTTTTAATTTATTTTTCCTTTCTATGAGTGTTATTACAATAACATTTGAAGTTCTAACAAAAGAAAAACATATCTTATAAGGTAGCAACATTTGTAATGTTAAGTGAAATTATACAAACTATGAGTACTAAGGAGATGGAAAGCAACTTTCAAATTAACATACGTTTTCCTACAACTTCACACATGAAAAGAGAGTCGATGACATTGGTCTTAATTAGTTGCTGTTAGTACACGATTGATGTCTTCATGAACTCGCAACCCGCCGCCTCACCAAGTACTCTTTAGACTTTTTGCTTTGACAATTTCCTAACCCGTTTCTTGTAACAAATCACATCCACAACTTATTCTCTAAATAGTGATGAGTGATTTATCTACAAGATTTCTTATCCCAATGCTAAAGAAGAAACTTAATCCCTTAGTATTTCTCCAACAAAATCTTTATTCTGACCTTTATAGAAGAATGCAACATCGAGAAATATACCCAAGTCATTCTTATCTAACCCTTCCAAACTCGTTTTGAGCACATTTTGAACTTTTTGGTTAGGGAATTGTTTGACTTTTTCCAACTCACTCTCCCATTCACATTTGCTTTTTGTATATAGAGAAGAGCCCAAGACTTTAAGGCCAAATTAAGACCTTAGCATAATCTAGTGCATGGCCACATATCCGCTTAAAATCTTTCCGAAAAACATCCTTCCGTCTAAAGCATGCTCGACGTATCAACTCAAGAGCTTCATCATTTTCTAATTTTGTAGCCTTCGTGATGTTCCATTCACTTCGATAAGTTAGCAAATGCTCTGCCTCAGTTGTTACGATAATTCGACCCTCACTTCAAACCAATCACGATTCCCTACTAAACCCTCCAATTGCTTTTGTTGATCTACATCATCAAGAATGATAAGGACCTTCTTATTGGCGGAGTCTATCCCTTTACAAAATTGATTCCTCACTAAATTGTGGATTCCCTTCCTTAAAAATTTGTGAAAGGAGTTCTATTTGCAAATGAAAGCACCAACTCAGGTGACTCTTCTCTAACATTTGAAAGAAAGCAACAACCTTCGAATAGAGCATAGATCTGCCCAAATGGCTTTAGCAATTATAGTCTTACCTATGTAGCCCTATGCCCCAAAGTCCTACCATCCGAATATCGGGAGATCCAACACATAATAAGTCATCCATTTGTTAACCGGACTCCATCCTAACCAGGCTATTCAGGTAACTTGAGGATGTGCGATCCAACTTATTACAAATATCTCCAACAATTTCCTCTTTCAATAAGTTTTGCTTCATGCCTGCTAAATTCATTTTGGAGAGGTGAAATCCATAAAGGGATAGAGAAAATATAGTCAATATAAAGAGGATCAAATTGATCCTTTTACAATTGAAAATAAAATGGACACTGGAATATAAATCTCCAAAGAAAAGGCCTGAGTTTGATTCAGGGAATATATTAAGGAAAATGTCAAGTCTTTGCTGTCTGATGAAAATAACAAAAGAAAATCAAATATAAATAAAATAATGTAGAAATGTCTAGTATTATTAAATTATTTAAGTTAAATTAAATTAAATAGATTTGAAGTATAATAAAATAATATATGGATTTAACTTCATTTTACATTTTCTCTCTTATTTTCTTGGCCTTACATTTTCCCTCATATTTCCCCTGAATAAAACTAGTGAGATCAAAGACCAAATGGCAAGGTACCAAATAGAGAGAAAAAAGAAAGAAAGAGATTAAGAGTCAGAGCACTACCTATCACGCGAGTCCCATCCGTAATCACACTACTTGTTGTGCTGCTTTCCACTCGAGCAATTTCTCCATGTTCTCCATGTAAATTTGTTCACGCTTTCCAAACTTTCTCCATAAAGACTTTCTCAGTTCCTTCTACACGCATATGGGACGACCTATAAAACCCAGAGCGCTTTACGTCTCAAAACATTAACGTTAGCCAAGACCATAAATTTCATCAAGACACCAACCGAAGATGATAGCTTCCTGAGAAAACGATGACTAAATTGAATTTTCGATCAAAGAAGGAAAGCGGTGATATTTGTTCTCCTCTCCCAAGTTCTGTCGTCTACACGAAAGCTGTTGATTCCTTTGACGGCTACGCAAAGATGATCAAGTGAAGCTCCATTCAGTGTCTTCGCTCTAAAACTAGCGAAGACATCATACTTCCATTGATGGGTAAGAAGAAGCCATTGGGATTTGGGAAAATGGAAGAGGAAGAAGAAAGTCAGAAGATCGGTGAAAAGAAAAAGAGAGAAGGAAAAGGAGTGATCACGGAGAGAGACTATGAGAGGACTCCTTTTCACGAAAATAATGAAATGAAGGGCTCCCCATTCATTGACTTCATAGCCTATAAATGCCTATACTACTTTTCATAGAATTCAAAGAATTCCTTTTACTTTTCCTAACAGCTGCATTCATATTAAAGTCCTCACAACTCCAAACCTTGTGTAATTTTCAAATCCAAAGCTACCCGGTATCTGTCATTTTTAGAGATAAGAATAAATTCTTGTTTTCACTTAACATATTCCTTCTTTTAAGGCTTCTTGTTGAATCCAAATGTACTAAAGAAAAATGCTAAAAATAATTTTTTTTATGTTTTGATTTTATCTACATACAAAATATAAAAATAATCAAATATAATAAAAATTTTCAAAATTTATATATTTTAAAATTTCTAATCCTTATATAATAATTTATTGTTTAAATATATTTTTATTTTAATGTTGTGTCTGACACTTGCCCTCTTTTACTCTCAATATGAGCCACATGCCAAAACATCAAGAGACCCATCTCTTGAGAATATCCTTGAGGTAAGCTCTCCCACCACACATAATACTTTGGATAACCATGATGTTGGTTATACTTGACCTCTTATCCTTGAGGTAAGCTCTCCCACCACACATAATACTTTGGATAACCATGATGTTGGTTATACTTGACCTCTTATCCTTGAGGTAAGCTCTCCCACCACACATAATACTTTGGATAACCATGATGTTGGTTATACTTGACCTCTCAGGCACAATTGTGGAAGACCCCCTAATTGATATTCCCTAGACTTTGAGGAGCAAAGATCAAGGTAGTCTATTGCCAACTATGTATCAACAAAGAATTTGTCTGAACCCTTCAAGACATTTATTCAAACTTTGTCTTCACACCGTGTGCCACATGATATACATGAAGCTTTAACTGATCCCAAGTGGACCCAAGCTATACAAGAAGAGATGAATATGTTGCTGAAAAAAAACACATGGACTCTCAGTCCATTGCTTGAAGGAAAAAAAAAACAGTGGGATGTAAATGGGTTTTCTCTATCAAACACAAAATTGATGAGGCAATTGAAAGGTACAAGGCAAGCTTGGTGGCAAAAGGATACACACAGACATACGACATAGATTAACAAGAAACTTTCTCTTCGGTGGAAAAATTCAATACAATTTGAGTATTATCTCTGGCAACAAACCTTAACTGGCACTTACATCATTTTGATGGGAAAAATGTATTCCTCCATGGATATCTTGAAGAAGAAGTATATATGGATATTCCCCTAGGATATTTTGTGCCCCAATAATTGAAGGTATGGTTACAACGAGCTCAGACAAATTAAAACAATTTCAGAAGCATTGCCATATTTAGTTAGGCAACGGTTATAATGGATTTGAAAATCAATTCGCACTATACCTATTCTTGAAACATCATATGGAAAGGTAACAACACTACTAATCAATGTGGGTGACATGATCATTACAGGGAATGATCTAGATGAGATTTCAAGACTACAGAGGAAGTTTGTCATTGAATTTGACATAAAAAGTCTAGGAGGACTAAAACATTTCTTAGGAATCGAAGGTGCAAGATCAAATCATGGAATTTTCATATCTCAATGGAAATATATTATTGATCTACTATCTGATGTGGGACTTCTAGATTGCAAACCAATAGAAACACCAATTGTTCAAAATCATAGGCTTGGAAACTACCTAGACTGGCACTCACAAATAAAACCTGATACCAAATATTGTTGGAAAACTCATCTACTTATCCCATACTCGCTCTCGATATCGCTTATTCTACACAGAATCCAATTCATGCATTGCCCAAATGAGGATGATATGAATGTTGTCACTCGAATTCTTCGATATGTGAAATCATCACTCCGGAAAGGCCGATGTTCGATAAGAATAATCATTTGAAAATTGAGGGATATACAAATGCAAATTGGGCAGGAAATATTATAGATAGAAATCCACATCACATTTCACATTTGTTGATTAAACCTGTTACTGGTTAGCTACAGTTAAAACAAAAAAGCGTGCCTTATCAAGCGTCGAGGTAATTTAGAGAATGACAAAAGGCTATGCTGTTCTTCTTTATTGCGAAACTTTTAACTAAAATCATTTTGCTCCAACATGTGAGTATTTAACTTATTCTACGATACACAAGGCTGTTATTGACATTTCTCATAACCCCGCCCAATATGATCGAACTAAATACGTCAAGCTTCGATGCATATTTTATGCGCAGACCACGCAAGGATACTGATTTCCCTTCGTAAAGTCTGAAGACCAATCCTCATTGATATTCTTACAAAAGAGTATTGCATAGGTGTCTTTCATCAACTCACATGTCGCATTTAATCTGCCACGCACCAACGCGTATATTACAAGGAAATAAGTAAATCGAGAATTCACGGGCAAAGTTTCTATTTTTAGAATGTAAAATCTGTATTCTAAATGAATTCAAATTAATTGATGTATCTGCAAGGACTACTGTATTACTGTGTAAAGATATATGAGAATAATTGGAAAATATTTTTCCTCTGCTTTTTGACAACGTATAATAAAAAATATTCATTTTCAGAGTTTAAAGGTGATATATAGGTGTTTTTTTTTTTCAAAATTTCTACCCTTTAACACTAAACACATATATCCAATGTTCGAATTTCTCACCTAGATAAGAGATGATAATTAAATTTTCACTCTAACAAGATTTCACACAATAAAAGGAGTTAAGAACACAAGTTGTACAAAAATTGGAATGGCGGTCCCACCTTATGTGAGGCTAAGTCATTGATTGATAAAAAACATATATATCCACCTTGAAGAGAAGCATATATTCTTTTCTCATGGGAAATTTCCTCTGTCAGACACTGTAAATGGAACAGATGACTGGAGATGAAAACCTCCATGTGCTACAATTCTTCGTATAAAAATGAATTTTTAGAATATTTAACCATGGATGTTACTTAGCAGTACTGATGACTTAATTAATAGCATGAACAACATGGCATATATATCATTCATTTTTGAAAAAAAAAAGAAATAAATTATAGATTATGTCGTACTATAGAAAGTGCTAATCGTTAAAATATTTTGGTAACCATATGATGGCAAGTTAAATTAATTATCAAATGTAATAGAAAATGGGAACACATTCAACTCATTTGTAATTTTTTTCTTTACATAATATAGAAACCCTAGAATTAAAAGAATTTGATCCAAAAATAACTAAAGAGCCTATTATGTTTAATTTCTTGAAAATGCTAAAGAAAAAATGTTTAAGAAAAATGGTTTCCCATATTTAATTTCACCATAGAAAATAAGAAGGAAAATTCAAATTCAGTTAAAAGTAATTAAAATACAATGAACATAAATATATATATATGACTGATCCTCCCAATAGTTCCAAGGCACGAGGCCAAAGGTTTTGTATTTATAATAAATATCAATTTGATGAACAATTACATAAATAAAGATTAAGGAAGCATTAACAAGTAAAAACATTATATAAAAAAAGGTTTATTATCTCATTTAGAAATATATTAGAATACTAAATTCACAAATGAAGAAATTAAGAACTATAGTTGAAATGGATTTCATATTCTTACAAAAATATTGAAGTTTCCTTCAAACAAAAGAAAAAAAGTATTTGTAAAAGTGGGTCCACACGGCTAGCAGAAAGACTAATGGTCAGAGGTGGATGACCCCATTTGGGCCATTTCCCACTTCCCCCTCCCTTCCTCTCTTTTTCTTTCACTTTTGTTTCTCACCTACCATTTTTAAATGGGTCATTTCACTTTCATCCTTTTAGTAAGTATTGTTGGAAGTGCCTTTCTCAAAAAATAAAATAGTGGTTGCTGAAAGTGGGCCCATAATGACCCAAGAAGACGACTGATCAAAGGTGGATGACCTCATTAGGAGTTTAAAGCAAAAATAGTTTCTTACGGAAAAAATTCAACAGATTATTAAAATATTCACCAAACTCGTCTTCTTTCCATATAAATAGACATCCATAGTTGTCACCTGTGATTTAAGATAAATTTTTTAAAACACATTCAATAAAACGCATTTCATGAATTTTTAAAATCGTATTTTCAATTTTTTAAAACTGCATTCACTAAATACGCTGTAAATTTATCAAAACCACATTTATCTTAAAACCAATAATTGGTAAACTGTTTCGAATTTATCTAGAACCGTATTTTGGTAAATGTATGAAAAGCTTACCTTAAAAATCGTGATTCACCAACTACAATTTTATACATTAATATCTAATTGTAACAAAAAAAAAGACTAGTTTGGTAATATTTAAAAAAAAAATCAATTCATGTATTAAAACAAAAACTATTTGGCAATTGAATTGTACCATTTACTCATTACTTCCATTCTATTTTTCTTCACTTTTTCAGCTTTCATCATTTTCCAGTTTTCCTCTCCACCCTTTTAGGTTTTTCTTGGAAATTCTCCTTCGTCCTTTCCTTCTTTTTCTTACTTTTCATCCTCTCCGTTCTCTACATTCTTAGGCTTTTATTTGAAATTCTCCTTCATGGTCTTCCCTAATTCCAATTTCTCATAATATAACAGATTGATATTTAAATATTAAATAAGTAAACACATCTAAAAGCATTTTCTAAATATAAAATATATTTTATCATACTACTTCTATTTTATCTTTGAATGCCATAAGAATGGCACAAATGTTCACATGCCCAGTTGTTTCACAGAGCATTCCAAGCCAAAAAACAAGCAGCACATTTTAGCGATATGATTCATATTCAGTCTCAATTATATAATTTATCGCATTGTAATAAAGGCTTGATTTTCAAAGTCATTAATAATACAATACAGGAAATTTTGTATTTGTCTAATTTGAAAACAATTGTACATATGTAAGTAAGAATTGATTTATATGATTAAATTACTTTAAAAAATAATTGTATATCAAATCAATATACTACTATAATTCAACAAATAACAGAATTGGGTTGAATATTGTAGAAAGTAAATACATACATCACCAAGAACCGAATTTACATGGTTCAAGCTACTCCCTAAAAAAATAATTATAGATCAATTAGTATACTACCATAATTAACGAACATACTATGATAACTAATGAATATCACTAGAAACGTTTTAATTAATTAATTAATTAAACATTGAATTTAAGCCAACTACATTAACATGTACTGCGGGAGTTACCCATCGATAATGATAATGAGTTTGGTGAATGAAAAAATATTTTCTAACACCTATAAATTATTAAGAAATTAAAAAAATTATTAATAAACATTTTCATGTCAAGCCTAAAGAAAAATCTTTAAAAAAAATTAAATATAAATAAATACTAGAAAACTTATATATTTTTTAAATAAATAAAAACAGGTTTGAAGTAGCAAATAGAAGTGACATGTTGGATTTAGCTATATTGTTCTTTTTTATTTTGATGTAAAATGCGATGCTAGTATACTTGAAAGATCAATAGAATATGGTGGGGGTTAAAAAGTGGGTTTACAATTTCACATGGTTGAAAATTGGGTCCTTAAAATTAGTTGGGACATTAAAATTGTTGTTTACAATGGGTTCACACTGACTTCCTTTAGCTTTCTCAAATTCAATTAAATAAGTATATTATAAAACAAATTCCTAAAGAACAACTATAATCCAACTTGGAAACCCTGCCTCGCTATCTTTCTACTATAGACACTTTACTTCCTTAGTTGTAAGAAGGTGATTATCGTCATTTCTGGCATGAAATCACCACTCTACATATACTTCTATTAATTTATTTCTTAAAAAAAATGATTAGTCCACATATATATGGGTTTTATTTTGGTTTTCGTGATTTTGTCGTCTTGTTGCAGGGTTTGATTTTGCGTTGTCTTGTTACAAAGTTTTCTTGTGGCGTTTTATTTGTGTATAGGCGATTCAAATGGGTAAAACATATTTGATGAAATAAAGACTAAAATACTCTGAAATATACCCTAATCGTTTTATAACAAGTTTAGTGTATAATATATGTTAAATTTGAAATTTTCCGGCATTTATACTATTAAGTGTGAAAATGATAGGAACCCGGAAATTAAATTCAAAAATCAAGGGTAAAAGGGTAAATTGTAAAATAAGACCTAAAGCAAGATGCATGCTGCTTTATAATGACAAAATAATAATGAGATAATTTGAAGTGCAAATGAAGAGAGATGAAGGGCTTTTGAGCAAAATGGGAAAACTAACTAAAATGCAAAGTCAAACAATAAATTTCTTGCATCACCAGTACATAAGACCAAACTGGTCACTGAATTAAGATTTGCCATGAGAAAAAGAGAGAAGGAGAACATGTTGTCAAGTGGGAGGCTTCAAGGGTTTTATTTTTTCAAACAAAGAGAAGGAAGGAAGGAGAGAGAAAAGCAAGTTCAAGAAGATTACAAGCAGTGAATCCATCCTAACTTCTTGAGCATTTTGTTTGGGTTTCATCAAACCCTGTAACTTGTATAAGTGTGATTTAAATTGTTTTAGTCTGCTCAGGGTTGCTTTGAAGTTGTCAGCTGCATTGGCCCCAATTATTGAGAATGTTTATATAAAGGACGTGTTGAGGTTTTAGGGGAGATGCTGTCAAATTTTTTCTAAAACTCACGTTTTTGTCCTAGCCATCACTCATCCAAATTGAAACATCTTAAATTTATAGTAAATTAGACTTCTGGTGATAACAAATATCCTCAAATAAACGTAGATTCAAATTTAATTTCCATCGACCTTAAAATTACCAAAGTGAAACCCTCGTTTTCAGCAGCTTCGATACAATTTCACAGTTCAGCTTATTTGAGCCACAAGTCAGTTTCACTTATCCAAATTGAGCGATTCAAATTCGATAAACTATACTCAAGGAAAACAAATATCCTTTAATGTTTATTCAAATTCGACCCTATTAGACCTTAAAATTTGTCAAAATGAAACTGAGCCAAAGTGCGCTCACGCTTTGGTGTTTTGAACAGCTTTTGGGTATTTAGGTCATAAGTCAGCTTCACTCATCCAAATTGAGCGATTCAAATAATTAAGTAAACTATACTTCTAGAGAACAAATTTAAATAAAGATATTCACCGACCTATCACCTTAAAATTGGCCAAAGTGGAAACCCCGAAGCCGTCTAATAGAGTTTTGGTGTTTTGGAACATTTTTGGATATTTAGGCCATAAGTCGAGTTTTACTCATCCAAATTGAGTGATTCAAATTTTTATAAGAACTAGATTTCCCATTTAACAACCTCAAAATAAGTATTCAAATTGACCCTATCGATCCAAATTGCAAAGGAAGAGTCATTTCAGAGGGAAATATTTCCTGTAAAGTATTTTGAAGTAAATAAATAAAAGAAGGGTTGATATATGAAATATGAACACATGAACAGTAATACAAACATGTAAATGACTATTATGATATCTCTAACTCGGATAAAACTCAATAAGCCTGATTTCTTGCATATATTTCAAAGTGGATGGACAAGTAGGTATTGCCTATGAGGGACATATGATAAGTCGCTCGCTTCGCCATTAAAGCTGCCCTATTTCAACACATAGCCGTCCCAATATCACATAATATAGGAATAAACACCGTCTCGTATTGCACACATACTCTTCTAATATCACACGCCGGTCATACGTTATGATAGTCACTGCTTTGCATAAAGGATTTATACTCTTCTGATATATACAGCTATATATCTCCGTATCCAATGCCTGGAATATAAAGGCATAAAAAAAAAAATTGATATAAGATGATATAAGATAACAGAAACATGACACATGAAAAGCGTACGAACATGCAAGTGATACGAAATATGCATATAATATGTAAAAGAAGTATATGTTTATAAGTTATCAGATAGAACGAAATTAAGGATCACTGCACTGGTCATATATGTTATATGTTTCACTAAGCTATAAGCTGGGGCACTCGGACGTTTCATCCATTTAGGTAATTGAAGAGATTATTATCTACGCATTCCTCATCCACTAATAGAAACCCACCCCAAGTAGGTTTTGGATTTGCTTTTTGTATACGAAATGCAGAGTTTTGAATGGTGAAATTGTATAAGAGCAAGTAAACGGGACTCTGATATATGTGACAGACATTATGAACACCATTACAATGGTCGTTTCACATGTATATGTTATAAGTTTTACTTCTTTATGAAAATATATATAAATTCAAATTCACCCAATGTAAAAACAAAAGAGCAGTCCTTAGCCTGCGCCGCCCCTACTCTTCACCTAGCTCTGAAAAAGTCACGCACAAACACAACAAATCGACATGGTCGCTAGTATGTTGAAGAATTTGAGTCATATGTATCCTAGTCTCTATACTATTATAAATTTTTGCCTTTAGACAATTTATTGCAGCTATTAACCCCATTTTCTCATCATATATGGTTTTCTAAAGAATTTTATATGTATTTATCATGTGTATTGTTTTGGTAGTTTGACATTAAAATTATCTTTCTTTTTAAAAAGTATAATCCAACTTGGAAGTCCTAACATCCTCATTCTCCGTGCTATGTTTTGTTGGTTGAAAGTGGTGAGGAATGAAAAAATAGAAAAAGGATTTTCTTGTTCTATAAATTCAATAAATTTGGATGTGCAAATATAAATAATTTATTAACCATATTTTTATTTTCCTTCACTTTTTATTTCCTTTTAATTACTTTTTATTTGTATTCATTTTTCCTTACATTTTCTATCATTTTTTCTAAGAACCAAACATATCAACATTTGAATCTTAAATGTAAATTCAATGGTTATTAAGCCTAAAACATTTAATGGCATAAAGTATTTAATGGTATGTTTCAAGATTTTTTTTTTAATGTGTGAATACTTTGACTAGTAGATCGAAGTCTTTCATAAATTTACATATTATGTAAGAAATATTGTTAGAGAGTACTATCATGTTTGTTTCTACTACAAGTTTTTTTTTTTAAATGTTGTTTAGTTATTTATTGAAATAGATATAAAATAAATATTTTAAATTCTAAAAGTAAATAAGTATGTTACATTAATTATACTATGAAAATGAATTAATTACATATTTGAAACTTTTTACATATACTACTATTTTTCTTATTATTTTCACCACTTTGATATAAAATTTTAACTTGGATAGGTTGCTCCAACTTAAGTTAATAATTTTTATTATCTCTTTTTGAAAGGAAAAATAATTTTATTGATTCAAACTTGCAATAGATAAATAGATAGATCAAAGATAAAAATTGCTAAAAACCATAAAACATGAAACAATATCCAAGCGAATGAAGATAACAACCCATAAAATCCTACATAAATTTGATAATATATGATTAGAATATCTACGATTCAGCTCTTAATATACCGACGATCATAATCACCTTCGACTGTCAACTGGCTACCATTCAATCGCCCCATACAAATAAAGTGTCGTGACAAGACGATGAAAAACATCACGTCATTAACAAACAAACGACAAACCAAACACCGCAATAAGATGACGACAACATAAAAAATAAGATAAGACCTAAATCTTTGCGGAATAAATCCACTTTATTAAGAGACAATAATCTTTATTATCCAAATGTCGATGATATAGTTTGAGGGTAAAATAACATCATTTTTATTAAATAGTAATATAAAATTAACATTTCTATTTTATTCTATATTTATATTATTTAGAGAAAAACAAATTAAAATTATGATATAATATTTCATTCAAAATTTATCTATCATCAGATTATACATAATTTTATTCTCTATAAGTTTAGCTCATTAACCTTGCCTTTTAGTGAGAACATGATAAACTTGAGCTTAGATTATATTTAGAAATATAAAATATAATTACAATTGAATTAATTGCATTTAATTAGAGATTTTTTTATTGATTTGGTTCAAATTACTACCATACTTCTTATAAAATAAAAAAAGGCAATTTCTCAATGTCTAATTAATTTAAAAGAATGGTGGTGAAGGATGGAGTTGGAACTGCATGAAGGAGTCATGGTAAGAAATTTAAGAATGACCCACTTTTTTTTTTTTTTTTATTGAAATGGGATTTACATTCTTAGTAACTAGAAAGTATTATTGAAAGTGCTCAAAAAAGTATTGTTGAAAGTGGGCTCCACACGACTGAAGAAAATACAACGATGAGAGGTGGATGACCCCGCCTTCCTCTCTTTTTCTTTTCACTTTCGAAGTTTTCATCATTTTCCGGCTTCCCACTCCCACCTTATTAGGCTTTTCTGAAATTCTCCTTCATGGTCTTCCTTAGTTCCAATTTCTCATAATATAATATAGTCAAACAAATTAATATTTAAATATTAAATAAATAAACAAAATTAAAAATAATTTTCAAATATAAAATATATTATTACATAATTACTTCTCTTTTATCTCTTTGAATAATAATAATAATAATAATAATAATCTCATCAATGATTTTAAAGTACACAATTGTGGCAGATGACTATAGGCTATAAGCTATAACACTAATTTCTTCAAAATTATAATTTACAGGAAAAAGCATAGTATTAACAGAAAGAAGTAAATACTTAAGATAGACTCAACATGATAAGTACTAATAATTGACTATATCATATTACAATTCTGGGTATATGTAATCGTGAGTAAAGTAACATTGAAGTTTCCATGATCTTTGAGAAAGTTAAAGTTTTTACAAGCAGCAATTTCGATTGAAAAAGATTTATAAAATTATAAAATTAATCTTTCAAATCTTTTACATCCTATGGAAAAATTATCATCATTTTCAGGAATGTATAATCATAAAATTAGTTTTAGTTTAAGAAAATCCAACACAACCTCTTTCTCATTATTGAGAAAGCTACCCTAGTTTTTCAAAATCTTCAAATTATTATTGGAAACCCTTATCTGCATAACGAAGGACACAAAGTCCCTCGCATGGTTGAGAAATAGATTTGTTGGATCCCTCTTATTAATGGAAGATTCAAACTAAATTCTTGGATACCAAGCACCAAAATAAGTGCTTTCAAGATGCATGACTTATTAGAGACTCTAATGGAAACATCAAATGGCCAGTAAGAAGACAGGACAATGCTTTCAAAAAATTATAACGAAATGTAAACCTAGAAATCACCAAAAAATGGTAAAATCCATCATGTTGAAAATCGAAATTTTAGATATCGGATGACAAAACTTCACCATTGAATTCATCTCACGAAATCTAGTTAACTGTTGACTCTCGCCAATTCGGCATACCTAATTTAACATTTTTCGAGACATCTAGTTGTCAATTTATTACACAAGATAACATGTGGTGCACTTGTGTGAATGGCTACATTAAATGTAAAAATGCATCGGGTCCTTGCAAAGTGGATTTATATCAGACGTTGACAGACTGACTCTACAGAATACTACTTCGCTGGCACCCTAGACGGCATGATTATACTCGTTATATACTAGATATCGGCAGAGCTCCCGAACAAAGTGAGACTCCTCGCCATTTTTTTAAAATACTGATCCCAATAACAAAGGACACAATGAACAGTATCTGGGTCACCGAATCCATGTTATTCAAGCAGGGTTGATCTACACAACTGACCTCCCATTTAAGGCCACATAATGTATGGCTTTAAAAGATGGTGTTTTAGCTACAAAAAAAATGGTTTTTTAGATTTAGAGATTGAAGGAGACTCCAAAGTAATTATAAACTATAAGTTATAATAAAAAAAAGTAATTTACCTAGTTCAATTATTTTATTAATGAAGAATATTTGAAGACTTTCTCATAATTTAAATATTCATAAATGTAATCATATTTACAGGGAAACAAATAGAACAACAGATTGTTTCGCTAAGAAAAGTATTTATAATGTTGATTCTAATATTTGAAGTGTCAAATTTGCTTTTAATGATTATCGGTGTTTTTCATTTAATAGATTATGTAGGTTTTCTGTATGTAGTTTCTTTAAAAAAAGAAGAGATTTTATACAATTATGATTTTAAAAGAATGATGTGAAATAAGAAAAAAAGTTAAAAGAACTCACCAAAATGGGTCAAAGGTTTTTGAAGTGAAGTTGATGCAATTGAAAGGTGTTGTTGGAAGTGGGGCCACATGATTAAAGAAAGGGCCATCCAAGGTAAGAGTCGTAAGACATGTAATAGGTAAAAAGACATATTTAACCTCACAATTTATCCATCCTACATTTGCATTTATGTGATCTCACATATAAAATCATTTAAATATTAAAAATATAAGAAAGGAAGTTAACCGTTTCACTTTAAAACATCGTATATGTAGTGCTATCAAAGTCAATTATGCAGGTTCTTCATGTTTAAGACTCTGCTTGGGCTCGATTTAAACGCATATGTTGAAGTGGATCGAAAACCCGCGGGTCGTGGTTACTAGCTAGCAATGAGCCCAGTTATCGCTTAATGAATTTAATTCAAGTGCAAGAAGCGAATCGAGCAACTTGGGAAGTTCATATTGTTCATGTCTACTGTGAATGTACGTAGAGTTAAATGTGACTTGCTTGCTTCGAGCAAAGACTTCATCGATGATCGTGGAGTGAAATATCTTGATTGTTTCACCATTAGAGTTGCAAATGTGGTTTATTAGAAAGTATGAGGGCTAAAAGGCCTAGACGAGTTTTGGTTTAACTTTTAGCCTAAGCCATTTATTTTTGTTTTTATTTTCGGGTACTACTCCTTGTAAGTTTAATCTACACTTCTTTTGCATCAAGATGGTTAGCCTGAGTAAAACCGATAACCAAAATAATAAAAACAAAAATAATAGAATGAAGAGAAATAAATCCAAAGAGAAAACAACCAAGTCTTGTGAAATCCACAATTTCCTTAAAACATATTTGTCTTCTTCGTTTGTGCTTTGAGATTTCCAAGGCGTTTGTCTCCTAGAATAAAACGGTTGTCAAATGGTTAGCAAAAACACTTTTTTGTCATTCCGACGAACTAAAAATGTGTTCTCTTTATTACCAACAAAAGGAGGATGGATAGAAAACATAAGACTGGATAAACTTGAGTTTTATATTATGAAAGACTCCGACATCCTTATATAGAAGGAAAACCCGACTGTTGACCTTCAAGAATGCCAAAGGGTTTGGTTTTCTAGATATTCCCGAATTTTGAACCAACTTAGAATTTTGAACCATTTAATGGTTCATGAAATTTTATTAATTTCTATCTTACATTTTCCAACAATTCCTCACATGAATGAAATTAATGACCAAAGACATGACATCAGTAAAAGATCCAATGTATGAAACATGCATAGGAGAGGCAGATGCTACTCCTTGAACATTCCCTTCTAAAAATATGTTTATTCTACTAACTAAACAGTAAATATGATGTCTTTGAACTGTTATGTTATTTGTGTAGACGATGACATATCTCACACAGGAATCTTCCCAACACATTTTAGTTTTCACTTTTATGTCCATTATGGCTGTAGACATGCGCCTGGTTCTGCTAGAGTTTAATAGGAATTGTGCCCTATTCAATTCCTTTTGAAGCGACCTCATTTCACTTTTACATAGGTAATCTCCTAATTTAATAGTAACTCATATCACTCTTGTTGCACTCTCCATTGCATAGGGATTATTAAAGGCATAACTTAACCTTCATTTTTAAGATATCACTATTGATCATAGGAATGGACAAGGGAAGATTCCCACAGCTTATATAATTAAGTCTTTATAATTTAGTCATTCCTTTTTAACCTAGAACTCGGGATTCCACTCAATCAGTTGCAGATTCAATTATATCGACTTTTCACTACAAGGAAGTGAGCTTTTAGTTGCACACCGGTCCCAACCAAAAGTAAGACAAAGCCGCAACCATAAGACATAGATGCGAAGAAAATGTGGCTACAAAATGTCACGCGCTTTCATAGGAGGCATAACTATAAGTTATAGTTGCAATTTTAGTTTCACTTACTAAAAAAAAAAAAAAAAAAAAAAAAAAAAAAATATTTTAATTCTATGGATGAGGACATTTTTTGGTCACAATTAAAAAAGATGACTATGGATGGGGCCATTTCCTAGGCGCAACTATAAGAGATGATTATGGATGAGGCTACTTCTTGACTACAACTATAAGGGTGTCTATGGATGGGGTTATTTACTCGCCATAACTAAAATGGTACATGATTTGTTATTTCATGGTCACAACCTATAAGGCGACTACATATATTTAAACATTTTCCGCCACAACGAAAAGAGATGATTACGGATGGGGTAATTTCTTGGTCTCAACTATAAGAGATGATTATGGATGAGGTTATTTCCGGACCGCAACTATAAGGGTGACTAAGGATAGGGTTATTTGCTCACGAGCAACTAAAATGGTGACTATGATGAGGTTATTCGTCACGAACAACTAAATTACACACTGGACAGGTTATTCTTCACAACTAAAATTGCGATCATTACTTGATATTTTCTCACAAGAACTAAAAAGAGATGTATTTCCCTGATCAACTATAAGATGATTATGAATAAAGTCATCTCCTAATCGCAACTATATGCGCGATCACTGACGATACTATTTTTTTAATTAATTTTTAAAAACATGTCTCAAAAAACCGCACCGTTTTTTAGCACTTTGAAGGCTAAAAAAAGTACATTATATAAAGACCATCCATGGGTGAGATCACATTAAGGAAGACTTATTATATAAAGACCATCCTAGTTGGAAGTTGGAACCGATTATATTGTCAACTCAAAAAGTTAAAATGCCTACAAACCAAGTTTCAAATAGGAAAATGACAAAAAGGATAATTAAATTACAAACTTTAGATGCTACTACTGTTTGTTTGAAATGGAGAGATTATACAATTACAAACTTAACAGAGGAGATTATACACCATAAACTTCCATCTTAACAACTTAACAAAAACCATAATGTACAGATTTTCACATGGCAGGAAAGAGAACATTATTTTAGGTCTTGTGACAGGAAGGAAGTGATTGCCATTCAAGAAACAGAATTTTCTCATCCATATTGTAGATGTCTGTCAACAAAAAAATGATGCAAGGGTGGTGGTGTTAGCAAATATTTGATTTTATTGAAGTTACATTTGATTTCAGCTCACCAAACCAAATGAGAAGCAAGCACCAACCTCCTTTCATACTCCAGTTTGAGTAACTATCCCATTCAGTAGTACCTGAAATGTAAACAATTGCCCCTGCAAGAATAGACGTGATTTTTGCAACACTATAAATAAAAATACCTATTTCATCAATTTTTTTAGGGCAGAGTAATCTATAACTTTTATAACCTTTTTCTAGATAAAACCTCTATAGACTGCATAAATCTTCTCATCACAAGATAAAATCAACAGATCATCTGAAATTTGTCATCCTTTAACATAGATCTACCAATCCTTTCCACAACATGATACACAATTTTAACTGGAATTTAGTGTTCAAGAAAGATTCAAAATATCAAATAGGATCTAAATTCCTATTTGAAATATCAATTTTAACTGGTGGTAACTATAATATAGGAATTATCAGCATTCCATCTAGGTTATTTGGATGATAATTATCCTGATTAAGATGCTAACCACAAGTGTAACCAGGAATATGCAAACTTCCAGACATGTTTGCAACAAAGCTGCCTCTTCATAGTCTCAGGCTAACCAGATTTTAACAACTGAAAACCGACCTACTGAAACAACCCCAGGAGGGAGGTTCCATGCACCAGTGCCCTTGAACATAACCACTAAGAAATATGCAGAAAACTCCAGGCTATTTTCCCTGTAGTAAAATTACAAGCATCATCATATAAATAAGTCTGTTTCACTTGGGTGATTTCAATCATCAATTTTGCATCCTGAGTCATTCATTTGAGCCACAACCTAGTTGTGATTTCAGAACTACAACAAATAACTGGAAGCATCAAAACACCTTTTAAGTCCCTTTTATTGCCATGTTACAAGATTTCCAAGTGTATTACTAGAAAATCACTTCATTCAGAATCAGAATTCGGATCAGCATCCAGAATTCAATCAACAGACAGCAAATCTCTAGTAACCTATGCATTTTCTTTAGGTGCCGTATGGAACCTGAAAAGTACTAGGGAAAGAAAAAAAAACTAAGAAAAATGATTTTCATGTTTGGTTTTACCATGGAAAATATAAAAGAAAATGAAATATAATCATATTCTTCAAAAATTTTACATATTTTTAAATTTCTTGTTCCTTGTATATCGTAGATAAACAAATATAATTAAATAACAAATATATGTAATTAATTTATTGTTTTAAACCTATTATCTATTTTCTTCAAAATTTTCTTTTCATTCCACTTTTCCTCTATATTTTCTTTTCGTATTTTCTTTCCTTAAATTTTCCTTGCCCAAACGGAAATTTTAAGTTTTCCTCCGTCAGATAACAAAGAGTCACATATGATCAGGCTTACTATTTGACAACCATCTACACGCCTAAGATTTTTAATTTGTCATTCCTTTTACCTTCCTCCCTCCTGACATCCCCTGCCCTAAGGAAGAACTGATTGCTCATGCTAGGATCTTCATTATCTCATAAATACAAACTACATAGCCTAATGAGTGGTTCAAAAACCACAAACCATTTGTTTGGTTGGTTCCTGAAACCTTTAATTTCCAATTAAAGGAGATTTTTTTATTTTTAAATAAAACCCCGAACAACTATTTTCCAAATCAATGTTCCAAACATTATTTTCAAAAAGTAAGTTCCTCTTTTTTCCAAGACACTTTATCTTCTTTTTTTTTTCCTTTTTTTTATCTAAAAAGGAAAATATATGTCATTCTTTGCTGTCATTCCAACTAACTGAAAATGTGTTCGCTTTTTAATCAACATAAAAAGGACAGATAGAAAGACGAGACTCGATAACTTGAGTATTATATTATGAAAGACTTCGCTATCCTTATATAGAAGGGAAAACCTGACTGTTGACCTCTCTGAGTGTCAAAGGCTTTGGCTTCAAATACTCTGGAATTTTGAATTAACTCCTAGAATTCTGAATCGATTGAAGGAATTTATTTATTTCAATCACATTTTCCAACACCCCTCTAAATAAAATAAAATGTAGATGATATTAGGATATAAATTAAGTGACAATGAAAATAAATCACTCCATTTTAGCTTTATGAAAAGTACAATCTTGTAATTACAACATTTATAAATGTACATGGACAAGGCTTTTCACCTTTGTTAAAGATGATAATTTTCTTAACACAATTAAATTTAAACATAAATGTCCCATCTACCATTCCAGAAAGGCTTGTCTATCATTGGAAGCAGATAACATAGTCACTGGGTTAATGTTTCCTTGTGTCCTCGTCTTTAAATCATAAAAGATAATATATAGTGAGAACCATTTTTTAAATTAAATTATATTTTAGTTATTTTTGTATTTACAGTGAGATTTTTTCAAGGTATAACTCTTTCCTACTTGACATATATACAAATTTTTATTTACCTATTTTTATTTCATCACGAAATCAAAGCTATAATATAAATAAAAATATAGTTTTTTTTCTTCTTAGTATAAAAATAAAGATACTAATAATTCATTTTCTACCTTCTAATAAATTAAATTTGAAAAATAAGTGCATTTGGAAGCCTAACCTTATTTTTTCTCAACTTTTTCTCTACTAGCTTTTTTTCTTCAAGCGAAAATTGATGATTTTTTAATCATTTTTGACCTAAAATCACCCCTCTACACCTCTTTTTATCACTTTCTTTCTAATCAAGTGGTTATTCCACACATATCTGTGTTTTCATTTGTTTTTTCATTTATTTAATCACCGATTTCCTAGAAATATAATTGTAGGTAATATCTCTGGCTTGCAAAAATTACCTACAAAAAGTGAAATAATAGGTAATTACTTACAAACTTTTAGTTGAGATTGAATTGACTGTTAATAAATTATTTTAGATCCGTCACATGTTGCTCATCATTGCTAGCAACAATAATGTCATCAACATACACCAATAAAGCAGTAAAGGAGCTGCCAATACTCTTTATAAACTAAAGAACTATCTACCATAGATGAGTTGAAGCCTTTCTCTAAGAGCACACTGGAAAACTTTGAAAACCATTGTCTGGAGGCTTGTTTGGGTTTCATAAAGGGATTTCTATGCAATTTACAGTGTTGTTAAATTCCCTACTCTCATGGTGATAACCTGGAGGTAGACTCATATAGGCTTCCTCATGGAGATCGCCATGTACAAAAGCATTGTTAACATCTAATAGAATGAGATGCCAACCATGTATAGCAGCAAGAGCAAGTAATACTCTAACAATAACTAATTTTGCAACATGGGAAAACGTTTCACAATAATCAATACCATCTTGTTGTGTATACCCTTTTGCAACTAAACAAGCTTTATACATCTCAATGGATCCGAGTTATATTTGATTTGATAAACCCATTTGCATCCCATTAGGTGCTTTCCTGCAGGCAAAGTGGTTAGTGACCAAGTACCATTCTTCTCAAGAGCTTGCAATTCCAAAGACATGGCTTGCTGCCACTCCAGAATCATGGCAGCCTCACTATAACAAGTAGGTTTAGTGTTTGAAGAATAGAATGGACAAAAACTTGATAAGAAGAAGAGAGGCAATACAACAGAGAACCTGATAAAGAGGATGTTGAGGGAACTATGGGATGACGAAAGTGAATTACAATGATAGTCACGTAAATATGATGGTGGCTTTCTAGCACGAGTTGAGTGACTAGGTTTTGTATGAAGAATGAGAGGATATTCATTTGAAGAGATCGAAGGAAGTGGGCTCAGGAATTTGGATGTTATCACTGACTGAATATAGTAGAGAACACGATCAGAAAAAAATCCAAATGAGAGGCAGAAAGTTGTCCATGTTTAAAGGGAAAGATGGACTCATGAAAAATAATATCCCTTGAAATGAAAACAACATTGGTTGAAAGGTCCAGCAATTTATATCCCTTATAACCTGGAGGATAACCAAGAAACACAGCCCGAACAGCTCGAGGGGAGAATTTTGAACGATGATTCTTGAAACTAGAAGCATAACATAGGCAGCCAAAAGTTCAAAGATGTGAATAAGCTGGTTTTTTGTTCCATAACAACTCAAAAGAAGTTTTATTGGACAAAAGACGAGAAGGTGTTCTGTTTATAAGATAAACAACAGTGAACACACAATATGTCCAATATGCTAAAGGCACATTGGACTGAAAAGAAGAGCACGAACCACATTCAAAATGTGTTGATACTTGAGTTCCACAACTGAGTTTCTGAGGGGCATTAACACAAGAGTGACAAGAAACAACACCCTTTACTTTAAAAAACTCAGTGAACGATAGCTTTGGGGCATTATCAGACCGAACTGTTTAATGGTGGTGCTGAATTGGGTATGGATGAGAGAATAGAACTGGGGAAAAATGGTTTGAACATCAGATTTGGACTTCAGAAAATATACCCAAGAGTACAATCATCAACAATGGTGAGAAAAATATCTAAACCTTGTGTGCTAGGAATATGAAAAGGACCCCATATGTCCAAATGCATTAAATTGAATGGAACAACACTCAAATTATTAGAGGAAAGAATGGCAAATGGCGTTGCTTTTGCACAATGACAAGTAGAAAAATGAGGGTCATCAAAACGAGAACCTTCTTTTAAATTCAACTGATTCCTTAAACTTTGAATCTTTACAAAGGAGGGATGTCCCAAACGACAATGGCAAAGATTTTCTGAGACAAGGAAACGACTACAAAATTTCCTATACAAATAGACTGTTGATTGAAGTTTGATGATAAAGAAAAACTCTTGAAGTGTCCATCACATAGATTCCTATGTTCTACCCATCCTAATCGTTTTGGCTTGTGAAAGGTCATGAATGAAAAACAACAATCAGAAAGAAAAGTGACTGAGTAGTTACAACTTGAGGAGTGCACTAATGGAAAGAAGATTGAATCGGAAATCGCACGTACAACACATTTGTAAGAATGATGCGAGTTAGACAAAGGAACTGAGCCTATTTGGCTTAGGGACAGAGGAACCATTTTGATAGAGTAATGGAAGAATTTAATATGAATTCAATAGAGATAAATACCCCAGGAACAACAAACATGCATGATGTGTTGCACCTGAATCAAGCATCCAAGAATCTAGTAGAAAAAGAAGAGGCAGGGAATGAAGAAGTAGAGAAAGAAAATATACCACTGAAGTTAGACATAGAGGATTTAGCTGGTGTGATTCCAGTGAGGCATCAACACCCATGTTGTTGTGAACTCAAAAGAGCAATAAGTTGTTGACATTGAGTTTAAGTCAAGGAACTCAAAACGGAATCAGAGGAACTTGATCCTTCAGGTACAGCAGAGTTGGTCTGGTTTACATGTACCTTTGTCTGTGGAGTCTTGGATTTGAATTTGTATCCTGGAGTGGTAACCATGTAGCTTAGGCATTTGTCCACTCTGTCTTTCTTCACTTGCTTTCTAAATTGATGAAGAAGCAGCAATGGAATTATATTCATTAGCAGTAAGGCAGAACTTGGGATTTCAGGAGTGATTGATCGTTGTCGTTCATCTTGCAAACAAGGAGAAGACCTTACCAATTGGAGGTAATGCGTCCATAAAGAGAATATGCCCACGAGTGTGAGCATATGACTCATTTAAACCCATACGAAACTGTATTACATATTCCCTTTGTTGAAATTCAAGCCAAACCCTAGTAGCCCCACAATGACAATTAGGTAAAGACTGGTAATCCGTTAATTCATCCCATAGAGTTTTGAAACGAGTGTAATACGTAGTCACATCCAACGAACCTTGATTCAACCCAAGAAATTGTTTCTTGATCTGAAAAATCCGCGGGCCATTGCTTTGATGAAATCGATTGTGAAGATCATTCCAAATCTCAGCAGCACTCTCAATATAAATCAAGCTATCAGCTATTTCCTTCACCAGAGAGTTGAGAATCCAAGATATGACCATGCTGATTTTGTACTTTGTCGTGAGAGCCACACGCATAGCACGATCCCAGGTGTTGAAATTGGGTCCCGTCAATGGATGAGTCCTGGGTGATCTCCATTCTAGAGGAAATAGGGACTGGAAGAATCCTCACGACATTTGAGTTGCCGACGGTCGAACAGCTCGAGTTGTTGCTTTGTGCCATTAGATAAAAAACTAGAGAGAATGGAGCGAAAGAAATCGCTCTGATACCATATCAAAATAGAGAGAAAAATGGAAAAATGGTTTTCATACCATATCATAACAGAGAAGAAGAAAGGGGAAAATCGTTCTCCATTATTCTGAAAGTAGGGATAACTTGGACTACAAGAGAAAGAAGAAAAAAATACTATATACGATATTTCCGGTTCAGAGACTTCAAAGTTCTTGTGCCTGAGTGTGCCTGCCAAATCTTCTGCCCGCCTCCCACGCTGAATCGCCCCGCCCGAGACCCAAGCCTCGATCTGCCGGGCCCAAGCCCAGTGCCTGATGGCCGCGGCCCATTCTGCGCCCCGCCCCACCCGGCGGGCCGCCCGAACTACGGATTTTGCGCCCGCCCCAGGCTCCCGCTAGTTCCCCCCGCCCAGAGCCGCCTGCAGCCCGTCTGTGCCTCGCCATAGCCCGCCAGAGCTTCACTTAAAGTTCCCGCCTAAGTTCCCAACCCCTCCACATCGGCTTTTTTATTTAAATTATATTCAAAAGCTTAAATAAAAAGAAGCCTTAAAATAATTCAAAATAAAAAAATACATCATTTTAAATTTTATTAATCAAATATAATACATTTATAAACGTATTTAAAAGCTTGATATCACTACAAAATAGCACATCCCAACTAAAATGGCATCTACTTATTCATTAATCATTCATTTTCTTCAACCATAAAGAAAATAAAATACAATATACACTTCCACAAAATATTTTAATCATTATTTCGATCTTAACTATCTTGATCCATTCATGTCTTCGATATTTTTAAGCTCCAGACGCCCACTGGGCCTCACCTTCGAACACGATCACGCACCTCTCGTCTCACAAACTCAAATCTTAAACATACCGCTCTGAATCATTATATTAAATTACATTTCTTTTTACAATCCACTCTTCCACCCGCACTAAAAAGTTAACATGCGACTCGTATCACAAAAGACGGCGAATACATCACTAAGTAATACACTGGGACATAAACAATCAAAGATTTAATTTGCTTGCTTTTTCCACCATTCTAAAATATCAAAATCTTCTGGCATTATCTTCAAACGAAATTGCTTTCTACATCAGATATTCATTTATATCTGCCAGATTATTTTAAAACTAATTGTCATTTTTCTTACTTTCGAACATTTCTAGCCATTTATAAAAAGACGAGAGCTGTCATGATTTAATGATTTTATCAAACTAATATTATTACCATATTTTTCTTTATAAATATTATATAAAATATATAATAAATCTAATTTACTTCATTTTTAATTTCTTCAATTTTATTTGACTACATGTAAATAATCAAGAACCATTCATCTAAAGCATCAAATTTTAATCTATGCATTCACTAAACCAATATAATAAATTAAAGGTATTTCTCCCCCAATATTTTAAATTTTTTCTATCATTGCAAAATCAGAGTCATTAAAAATTTCAATTTAAATACCTTGAAGCATTCATATAAATACTAGCTATTTGCATAAATTCTAATCTAATGTGCGATAATATACACTACAAAAATATTTTTGTCAAGATTTAAAATTTCAAAAAGATCTCAGGCATCCGCACTGCGCTAATCATAACGATGAATACATCAACATCTACATCAATATTATTATTTGATAATTGCATTTCGTATAATTCAGCCATTTTTTTAGATTTAATAATGAGTTTTAGAATTCCATCTAAATGCAGATGCCTAAACTTATATTTTTTCTTTTCATATTTCCGTAATTTTCAGAACAATAAAAAAATAATTCATAAGCTTTGCTTGGGAAATTACTTAATATTATATGCAATGTCTCTAATTTTTTTCTAATTGTGCTATCAACTTGTTTTTAACTATCTTTTACAATCAAATTTAAAATACGCGTTAATAACAACGCATTTAAATAATTCTCGCATGATCATCTTTTATCGCCAAAATCTTTAATTACAGAACGCCCCGTCTCTTAGAATCGCATATGATATGATACTCGTAGGGCGTATAATGAAGACTAAGCGTTACATTGTAATATTTTATGATGAAATTAGTGAAATTATAAATTATTAATCTTAATCAGAAGACGGAACAAGGTTAAATCAGAATTCATAAAAAGCCGATACGAAACCATTAATGAAGTAGAGATGTCATCATATAAATAACAAAAATCGATTTAAAAAATTAAAAGGATAAAGGACTTCAATGCAATTGAAATAGTATTTAATATAAAATGAAAACAAGAAGTCAACTCATTTCGTCTCAAATAGTGCAATTAATGTTTCTGAGAGGAGAGTAAGAAAGTAAGGAAAGAGGAAGAAGAGGCACAATGCAGGCTTATAAGGTTCAAAAATCTGGCATTGTCGCTGAACTTATTTGACTATTAATACAGGCGAGAATTAGTCGCTTCCTTCGTCTAGTTTTGCAAACATCATAAACTCAATTGTTTATGACAGAAGAAAACCCCAATTCCATTTAAAAATAAACACGTAATCATCATATTTATACGTTTTAAGAATTCATGACCTTGGTTGAATTCATAAGATTTTACCTAGGGTTTCATAGATGAGTTCCAAACCACCAATACAAGTGTTATGAGTCGTTTTTGAATTTAATTTCTACGTTGACATTTATGATTACGTGTTTTTTATGACGGCTAAAACAAAGGGAATGTTGGTTTTTAAAGGAATATTGTCAAAATTTTTGTAAAACCCCTGCTTTTTAGCTTATTATAAATTAAGTTATAAATCATCCAAATGAATTGATTCTAATTTCAGAGAAAGAACCATAAGAGATAGGCTAAAATGTATGGCGACCAAGAAAGAAATTGCAATCAAGCGCTCCCAAATATGGATCGAAAGGCGAAATTTCGCAGAATGCTGATTATGCTCTGTTTTTGGGGTATGGTCATAGTGAGCTTCTACTATACGAGTTTCACTCATCCAAATTGAAATGATTCAAAAATTTTTAAGAAATATACTCTAGGAATAAGTTAACTGAAGGAAGTGCAAGCAAATTTAACCTGTAGTGTCGTAAATATTTCTGCCGAGCACAAGCAGATTCGCTCGCCTAATTGAAGAATCTTATATAAAATACAATAACTGAAGTTTTGTTAGATCCAACAAGCTTCTAATTGAGAAGAAACCTTAACCATAATAATTGAGGAAGAAACAATTTCCAATTTATGGAGTTAAGACCCTGCAAATCAAGATAATAAAGAGGTGATTCAAAGGAGTTAACCAAATGGGCATCAAGAACATGTCAGAATCCTCATAAGCATGGTCGAGGTCTTGCAGGCGAATTTAAATCGGGAAAATGAAGAGAGGTCATTGATATATAAAGACTGATCTGAGAGTCGGCAAATTTTCAAGACCGCTTGAATAATTTTTTACAGTTCATGAAGACATAAAAAGCGTTGCCAAATGAGCGGGTTTTTTTTGTGGTTTTTAAAGGCTCAAGGGTAAATTGTTAATTTGGCTTTATATGAATGTTGGGGTGACCCTAAAGTGACTGGCGGTGGAAGTAATGCGGTTTTACGCTTATGGTGCGACACGTTGCCGTATTCACAGTGTATGGTGATTGGGTAATGGAAGTTAAGAACGCATTGCGCTTTTTCAAAAAAATGGTGCGACTATCGATGGGAAATCAATTGAATTTACAGTTTTATTTGAATGCTTAACTGCGAGTGTAAAATGATATTTTAATAATTGAGTTTTTTAAAAAAGATATTTTAATGTTAAATCAAAAGTTTAATGGAAACATATATAAATATTAAAGGCATATAGAAATGTTTTATCTTGTGACAATATATATATATATATATATATATATATATATATATATATATATATATATATATATATATATATATATATATATATATATATATATATATATATATATATATATATATATATATTTATATTAATTATATATGTATGCATGTGTTAAGGTATTATGGAAGTTTAAAATGTAAAGAATTATAAATGTATAAAATAATAAAGTAAAGTGTTTAAATGGATTTAGAAATGTATTTTGAAGAAAAATATCGATAGTTACTTAACCTTATATGACTGCATGACTGGACATCGGTCATGACAAGATATATGATTTAGAGTGGTAGTTATAGCGTTACTAACTCATGAGGAAATAATGCTATATAAGATTATCTCATACGCTGATATGCAGTTACGACCTAACCCTATGCAAGCGTGAGTTTCGCTAGTCAGAATGTTATGACTAATAAGACTGCCCTTCACCGTAAGTATCTTAAACTGCTTCGTGTGTTTATCCTCGGGTTCCATCGTAAAGCAGTAAAATAAAGAAAGAAAGAAAGTTTTAAGGGTATAAATTGATTTTGACTCAGATAAGATTTATTATTGCTATATACCTAAAATGTTATCTAAATGAAAATGTACACCACCCGGGCTCCTTTAGCCTCATTCTTTCCGTATGCTCTAAAAAAACGTTTCAGACCCGAGACAACAGCGCGCCTAAGAGAAGATCCCCTACGCTGAGTCGAGCCATCATGAGACGACGCATGTGATCGCATTGTATATATATTTTGCATATCAGATATGTCGAATATTTTGTCACGATATACGTGATATATTTCAAAAGAACTACACGTAGCTTGATCCCCGAAGTATGGACGAGATACTTGCGCGGCTCCGCTTAAGTCCCACTGCCCCACCTTTCGATACAAAAATGTGCATGGAATAGAAGAATAGTTTTAATGTTTTGATGATTTGAAGTAAATAAATGTATATGTACGCTCATTGTGTTTGATCGAAAGCTATGTGCTTAATCGTTGTGACGATGAGTCCTAAATGAAGCGAGAATTGAAAGATTGTAGTTGTTTTTAAACGCTGTATAGCTTGTAACCTCGTAAAGTCCAACAAACAGAGGAAACTCTGGCCGATTTTCTGAAAAATCTAAGTGTTTGAAAAAAATAAAAAATAAAAAAATTTACCACTTCACTTCCGCATTATTTTCTAAAGATATGTTAAGGATTGTAAGGGGTTCGCTCCATGGATTTTAATAGATTGGTTTTGAGGAAAAATTTCTATATCCGCTGAGTGCCGGTGTCCCGCTCATGGCGCTAACTGGCCTGATCCCAACCGTATTGCCACATCATTATCGAACATTATCTAACGTTATTGCAAATATTTTATCACGAATACCTAAATCTATAATTTCATCATTTATTAAAGTTGCTATATTTTTACCATTATGTGGAGTATTTATTGTTTTAAATAAAATTATTCTTTTATTTAACATTCATTCACTATCTATATAATGCATTAAATATGCATTAAAGTTGCTATATTTTCGGACCAACCTTTGAATTGAGGATTAATCAATGTTTGAATTGTTTTTGAATAATCATCAGTTTCCATCATATTAAAAGCGCTGTTTCAAATTTTTATTACGTGACCAATCATTCCTTCACGCATGCGCTCATCATAAGAAAATGTGTTTAAATTTCTCTACATTCATCTTTACCCCACTGCATACATAATTTCTAATATCTACATTACGCTGCATTATATCGTTTCATCGTTTTTAAATGACTTCAGGCTCAAATTTGATCCACCACTAAGAAGTTTTGCTGCAAATTTTTACATTTTGCTTTTATTTCTTTTTTTTATTATTTTCTAAAATTATTTCTATTCTATCAAAAATTCATATATTTGAACTAAGTTTTTTGCTTAATGATGCATATGGACTAGAAGAAGATGCACATGCACTATTCATATTAAAATTATTAATAAAATATTATAATAAAAATAAAATAATGAATCAAAATAAAATGTAACAAATAAGAAAAAGTAGAGGGCGGAGAAATATTACTCAATCAAGATCGTCGAAATTCTTTAAAATCGACAGAAGGGGGCCGTCAGCCCCCACTTTCGTTCGCTTACCTCGCCCGCTTGCCCACTGGGCTCCGTCTCGACCGTCACCGGCCTATCCTACGCCAATACCCAGTTCGTTTAAGATAAAGTTTCACGGGCCTGGGCACTAAAATTAAATGCTGACCCAAATTGCTGATCGGTCAACTAGGCCTACAGTCCCGCCGAACGCCGCGGCCTGACTTTGATCGGGCCGACCATCACACATTGGAGACCCCTAAATTTATTATTTCCACACTTAACTAATGTCACGCTCCGCTAACTCACAAAATACAACTTATTTAATCTTAATTTAAAAGTACATATATCTTTCTTTTTATAACATCTAATGAGAACTATTGTTTATTTTTTAATTATATTTTACCTATTTTTGTTATCATTCTTATCTTGTTATCATGATTACAAATTTTTACTTATTTTTATTTTATAATAAAGTTGAAGGTATAAATATACAGAAAATGTAGCTTTTTTCCTTTCTTAATGGTAAAATGATAACCAATATACTTATTTTCATACCATTTCACCCTCAAACTTGTTTGTTTCTATTTTTCTTCAAGATTACCAGGACTTTTGCTTTTAATAGAACATCAAGATAAAGAGCAGTGCAATATTCAACCTCTTTAAGCTTTCTACCTACCCCATGTAGTGAGTTTTGGGTCAATAACTCTCGGATCACTTGGCCTGGGGTTATTAGGTGTTAAAACATCCCTACGGACTTACTAGCTCAAGGTAGGAAGGCCACGAGGTTAAATTTGCTCCCCCATGAGTTATTTTCTTCTTTTCTCTTTTCAACACCCCTTCCTTGACATTTTGTACTTATCAAAACCGCTTCATCCCAACTTCCCACCAAACTGGTTATGGTCTTCTCGACAAAGCTTTGTCAACTACATGTTAAGCGGTAAAATATGAGCTCTGATTGACGGTAAAACAACGAGATATGGGTGTTCGCTCTGGTTGTCAAGATAGAACATGGTCAAGCACGACTCAACCGGGTGACTATGGTTTAACATAAGTATAACCTGGTAGGCTAAAAGGTTCAATCCAATTCCAAGAATGACTTAAATCATTTCCCAAAAGATGTGCTACCTAGGATTTCGTCTCAAATGATACTTAAGCAAGTTCTAAAGTCTCGTGAAATCTTAGACATCATGATTTCCCTCTATTTTTTCTCTAGACCAAGCATAATTGGACAACAAGGGTATGTGAGACTTATGCTAGATTTGGTGCAAACCTATAGCTAAGTGTACAGCTATATGGTAATCCTATTTGAATTTTAGCTCAACGGTCTCTCACATTGTTCATATGTAAAGAATAACACAATTTGATATCATCATGTATTTCTGTATTTCAAATAAATCGAACCCACAAACAACAAATTAAACCATTTTGAATCTTTACAAAAAAAAAAAAGTTTCAAAAAAATGTTATGCACTGTGATATTAGGATGATTTACTAAAAAAAAAATGCATATAAGAGCTACTATGACTAAAGATTGATAAAAAAAATGCATAAAACTGATCAAGCATACCAAAATAGCATAAAGAAAGATCCAAAATAACCACAATATCCCAAAATATCCGTAAAACAAAGATAAAAGTAAAGGTATCAACCAAAATAAGTGAAATGTTCCATGTGTATCCTCGTGCACAAAAAAAAGCATATAAACTGAAAATACTAAAAAGTACTAGGAAAAAAGCCCTAAACTAAAAAACCAGCACTATCCTCACTACAGACAAATGTGTGAGGGTCAAAACTCCCTTCAAATTCCGCGTGCTCTCGTCAGGAAACGTAATCGTCCTGATCCACCGACCGTGTGGCCGGGAGGCTAAGTGTGAGCCGGGAACAAAGACAATAAGGCAGCATCGTTGATGAGGATACAGTCCGTGGTAGAACCGCATCATGTTGGACACATAGCCGCGTTACGCCTCGCGCGATCAACCTCCATCTTCTGTCATCAGGCCAGCTCATCCTGGCGAACTGCAAGTCTCTCGAACTGCATCTGCATTTGCTGATGGACTCGTGGTGCCTCATTAGACTTAGTGTTATCTCTGAGCTCTTCTTCTGCTACGTCTTTGTCTTCCATGTCATTTGCATCTCCATGCTTAGTCTTCAGGAGTGGCACTGGAAGTGTGGGTGGACTTCTCCTTTGATTCATATCGACCTTCAACGAAATGGGTATAATCTAGTAATCGAGACGATATGGCTCCAATACATCGCCCCTAAGTGGACTCTATTATCCCCTTCTCAATAACATTGTTGACATCAAATTTGATGCCTTGTACGATCGCATAGAGCAAGATAATTTTGTCATAGTGATGCACGGTCAGCTTCAAAGTAGCGTAGGATGAAGTTTGTACTAAACCTTCTTCGTGGATCGTCTTTAGGCTCATCTTAAATGGTGACCTCGTATAGAGGGACTACAAGTTTCCATACACCTCCCTTACTCTTATGAGGGACCTCATGATCATCCGATAACCCAAGTGTCCCAAATACGCCCAGGCCTCGCTATCATCAAGCCCACCAAGTCAGACACCCTAAGCAATTCACTGCACCGAAATCTACCCACTTGCCTCGGACATATGCTATGGAGCCAACCCGAAATTGTGACGCCCCAACTCGGCATAGGATGTCAAGTGAGGGTCACTATTTTTTTTTTTTTTTTTTTAAACTTATAACCTTTACACTTACATATTCATATAATGTTAAACAATTAACTTATTACATTCAGAGCGTGATTACAAAATATAACATGTAAGCCCAAAATGGAAAATGTTCAAACATCTATAATTTTTACATTGGTTACAAAATCTCATATATAAAATAGACCAAAGGTCTTCCAAGTAAGTACCTATTGTTGTGTGGCCTTTTGACCACGACATGGATTGTCCTGTCTCTCCGGTTTCCTTCAGATCTACACGGACAACACCCGTGCTAAGCTTTACGCTTAGTGGGAATTAATACATATGAATGACCTCTATTAAGGGTCATCACACTTCTATACAAATGCATATAACACATATAACATGTATAGATTCTTGTCATTTCTCATATATATACTTATCATAATCCGCTTCATTTATCATCTTCCGTATACTTTGGCAATCTGTACTTTACTTTGTTCAGAATCGTATACTATCATCACATAGCAAGGCTATGCTTCTATATTCTTCATAAATTTCTACATTTTCAGATATACTGCTATTTCTTTTATGCTTCATGTCCGTATAAACCTTAGGAGGGATACAGAATACCATAATCCATGAGGACCCGAGTGTGCTATATTCATCAGATGAAATGCTGATCCATGAGGCCCGTAGCGCTGGGGAATATATTATACCCGAAGGTATCATCACCGCCCGAGACAAGGACTCATTCCCATGAGGGCCCGAGGCGCCGGTGACCGTGGCCACCCGATCCAAACGATCTATTTCATCACCCAAAAGGGGTCCCGATTCAATATAATCGATATGTCATAGACTTATTCTTCCTAATAGGTATCTTAATACAAATAACTACGGTTACCTGTACTGTCATTGTTTTCCGTGTTTTCTTCTGGAACTAATATGAGTTCCAATCTTATCATGCTATCTATTGATTAATTTCGACTAATGGGCTTTCCATAGAGTCCAAGAACACTGACCTGAAGTTCAAACGAAGGAGTTATGACTTCGGGTTGAGGTCATGCGAGTCGCTTGACGAGTCGACCGGATCGACGCAGCTGAGCTTGTCATGGAAGAGCTCAAGCTCTAACACCTCGGTCTGACATCTAATCCTCCTCAGGCATATGAATGTATTCTTGACTCAATGGGCTTTCCATAGAGTCCAAGAACACTCAAATCGAGTTCAACCAGCTAGGCTTGGCGACCGGGTCGAGGTCATGCTACTCAACTTCGACGAGCCGACGAGCATCGCTTCGATGACGAGTAATCGCTTCGACGAGCATCGCTTCATGACGAGCACCGCTTCGACGCAAAGATCGCTTCGACGAAAGCAATCGCTGATGACGAGCATCGCTTGATGACGGTGCACGGCTGACGAAAGTAATCGCTTTGATGACGAGCAATCGCTTGACGAAAGTACCGCTTGGACGACTAGCAATCGCTTTTGACGACCGCTTGACGACTCGCTTGACGACCCTCACCCATTTGATCAAGCTCAGCAGAAAAGACCATAACTTGGTCTACGTGAGTCCGAATTGAGAAATTCAGTGCTCTCCAACATCAAGTTCCATTGATGTGGCTACACTCACAGAAGGACTTATCAATTTCCCCGTATTTATGACCCAAAAACTCGTTCTAAGATCCGGCTACTGCATATGGTCGACAATAAAGGAATTTTCCTGGTTTAACTCAAGTAACTGTATCTTCTCATACACATATTTGGGAGCCTCGTTCTTCTTCTTAACTCAACCTCATGTGTTAAATGAGTTTAGGAGTTCCCAAACCCAAACCATACACAAGCAGGAGGTTCTAAAACTATATCTAAACTTTCTATTCCAAAACTAGATTTCCATACACCGTAATCTCTTACATACACATACCATATTCCATACCCATACCAAATCTCCATACAACCCAAGACATGTATCCGTACGCACCTAGTTTTGGTATACACATATTCATGGTTCCATACTTTTCTATACCAAATCATAGTTCCATACAACCCAAGACATGTATCCGTACTCAAATTTAGTAGTTCCATACCTGTGATATTCTTCTTCTTCTTCTTCTTCTTCCTTTCTTTTCTCTTCTCTCTTATCCGTATTTGCTCTCCCTTTCTCCAAGACCAAAATAAGATATTTCTTTCTTGCCTTATCCTTATTCGATCTTATCCCCTTTTATTTCACTTCCTGCGATAAACTTCCTCCCTCTTTTCTTCAAGCCAGCTGGCCTTTCCTCAATTTTCCTTATTTTATTCTAATATCTTTTCTTTTATTATTCTTGATTTAACTTATGCTTATCTTACTTTGGCATATGAACTTATTATATTATGACCCTTGGGTCATGAATTAGTAATTTAGTAATTTACCCTTAATTGTTGTATTAATTCCAAGTTATCATTTATTTTATTCCTATAAATATACTTTTACGCTTATTATACCCAAAACATGTTATAAACCGTTAGGTATAATCTGGGTGTTACAGAAATTGTAGGTTAGAGTGAAACTCCCTTACAATCTGAGCTATTCTAGGTTGGGGATGCGCACAAAATGTAGTCTAGCCCTTTTCCTGGATCATGTAGTTGAAATAAACATTTGAGTCTGGGATACCACGCTTTGCTACGAACGTTCTATTGTGAAGGGACTCATGGTATGGACCCTCTTGCTCTCCCCGTGGTGATAAACATCTTGGGATTGTCTGAGGTGAACTGAGCTCGAGCCTCAGTTCCTCTTTCTCTCTCTAGGACATTTTTCTTTCCGAGCCATGGAGAAAGAGAGAGATGGAAAATTGACTTGAAGGACGAGTTCTTGGAAGCGGGAAAGCCGGGATATAACTGTGAAAATGAAAAACGAGGTTCGCTTCTCGCTTTAGTGCCCTAACATCAGCCTCTTTACTTTCGCGAACTCGAGAAAGTGAAAATCGGGATTCATGTTCGCCTTGGAGAAGGTTTTCCTTCGCTGCAAAGGTTTTCCTTCGCCTCGCAGTCCCGAGGGCTTACTAAACTACCAAGGGTTTGCTCTTTTAGCAAAGTAGTTTCACTGCATTTAACCCGAGAGTGTTTTCACTCAAACCACACTACCGACAAATTAAAATAAATTCATTAAAAACCACAAATTAAGTCCATGGCTTCCTCTTCTTTAGAAAAAGATAATGCTTTTTACAAATTTTTTGTTCCTCTCCCAATAACTCAATTTCAAACATATCAACCTAATTTTTACTTTCTCATCAATCTGAAACACTGACAATAATAAATCAAACAAAACAAAACAAACTAAGAATCCCTAAAAAACATAATCAAATTAAATAAACTTCCACGCTTTTCTTCTATTATGTTTACAATTTCAATGAAGTTGTTCGATCAACTAGTCATTGCTGTCAGAACTACTCATGGAGAGCCAAGCCCTTCGATGGATTGGTGTTTTGATTATCATTTTGTAGTATTTAAATGTTGTTGTGGGTATGAAACTATTGATCTAATTGGTACATGTTCATGTAATGAACTGCTTCTGATATCATGTGATTATACCTGCAAGAGTCAGACTGTGCTCGTTTCTGTGGAGGTCCCTCTCGAAAGACACAAAGTCGAGATTCCTCGAGCCAAGAGCAAAGAACCCTGGAGATGCTAAACTAATATATTTAACTAATAAACTTCTAAACGCCACCGGGATAAGTCATTGGTGATTGCTTCTAACCTCTCGACTTAAAGGTTCCTTCGCGATAAATAGGCAGGTTCCCGAGGAATAAGGACTACCTATCGATCTATATCGCTTTAATGTTTAGGAGGCTTCATCTCAATTAAAATAACCTTGATCCCGTATAGCAAAGATTCTAATTAAGGAGAGAGAGCATTCTAATAAATTGGAGAACTAAATACCACCCATATCAAGAATGTAAACCCGTAAATTTGAATATTTTCAAAAAGGGCAAACTAAGAATTATCGCTTAGTATACATCGCTATAAAAACTAGGATTTTTTTAGATCTCTGATGACAAAACGCATTCTCATCGCTGATCTCGCCTTCGCAAAATCTACATTCTTACGAATTTTCGAATTTAAAAGTCTGATTTTCACGCATTCACATAGTATCAAGCCTGGTGAACAAAGAAAACGATTTTTTAAAATAAAATCTCAAAGTGAAAATAAATTAAGTACATTTCATTTAAAATAAATTGAACTTGAACTGGGACAAAATAAATTGTTTCAGATTAAACTGACAGACTACCAAATCTTTAAGACTTAAAACAAAATGTAAAAATCGATTCGAGTAAAAAGAGCGCATTTTCTATTGTCCGGTCATGAGAGATGAGAGAAAAATCCAAACTTCTCTCTTCGATCCAGGGAGTTCCGTCGGTTGGAATTCATCGAGCCAAGAATGAAAGTTCATCTACTCGACGAGGGCTACGTGTGGGTACTGAAAACATGGGATTTCACCGAGAATTCAAGCGAGGAGTTCGGGAAATCAAAGGTTTCGAGTTTAGGAAGTGTCCACGGGACTTCATAAAGTTTCTTCTACGCTCTAAGAGGTAGAGATTCTTCATACTTTGGTTTATTTTCCGCTTTAAGGGTTGTTTGGTTATGTTTTTTTCGCTATATGTAATGTTGTTAGGTTTTCTACCCTAAGGGGCTATTTGGTCGGGTTTTTCCCTATAAAGGTTGGCAAAATTTTGCTGAATGTCACATGTTTTGACCTTATGAAACATCCAGATTTCGAGACTGATTTTCAGTTGGAAAAAGAAGGAATTTTGACAAGTGTTCTTCTGCGGAAATTAGCCGCATTCAGAAATTGATGTAAGCTAATCACCTTAAATCGACTCTATAACTCAAGTTATGGTCCATTTTCCAGACCCGCCATAGATTGGTCTGTTAATTTTATACATTGTCCAAATTTTTGGGATTGATTTTCGGTTGGAAAAGGAGAATTTGACTAGTGTTCCTTATGGAAATTGTAGTTGCAATTAGAATTTGATGTTGCTTTTGAATCATCTAAATTAAAATTTACCATGTACAAGCTTATTGGCCCATTTTCCATGACTCATATAGTCGCCTCTATTTTGACTTCTATACATTGTCCGCATTTTTTGAGACTGATTATCGGAAAAAGAGAGAATTCGACTGTTCTTCATAAATTATACTACATCTCAGAACTTGATGTGTTAATCACCCAGCCTGGAGTCAAACCAAGAATATACTCCTAATGGCCTTGAAACTACTTTAACATTGAACCAACTCAACTACATTCTAAGTCAATAATCTATGCCTCAAATTATATTCTAGCTTATTATTCGTAAATATTGTTTGATTAAAAGAATAATCTTAAATGTTTAAAAAACATGAAACATAATTATTTTTCTTAGGTAAAATATTTTTAACCACTTTTAATTCCTCTTTCCCCAGAGTAAACACTCATTATTGGCATCAAGGAATTTTTGTTCTTAAACTGAACTTTAGGAATTCAATGATTATGGGTACATTTTTAGAATTTTTTTCCTTTATTTATGGTTCGACAATTTTTATGATGTCATACATATATATATATATATATATATATATATATATATATATATATATATATATATATATATATATATATATATATATATATATATATATATATATATATATATATATATATATATATATATATTTTTGGTCTTATTTTTTCATATATACATGCATTACTTTTTAGATCTTCATATCATGTCTGTAAAGTAACCTGAATCAACTATTTTACTAAGCATTAATCAATACCAACTAGAGAAAGGGGTTTGATTCTGGAGTCTGAAGTGTGTTTTTGCTTTACTCTTAGATTAATAAAGAAAGAAACTAGAGAAAAAATAAAAACAAAAATTAAAAACTGGCAAACAATCCATAAATAAAAATATATTCCCAAGAAGAAATTGTTTTCGGATAATTTGTATAAATTTTGTTAACATTTTTTAAAATCCACATAGGATATTTCAAAATAATATAAAAACATGAAATATTTTTAATTTTGTTTTCATCAATTTATTATTTTTTAAATTATTAATTTGATATATTCTATTTTAGTTATATAAAATAAATAAATAAAATAATTATTTTTGTAAGAAAGATAATAATAAATTATTATTATAATAATTATATTTCATTTTAATTTTTGTAAATATGTTAATATACATACATATATTATACAAATAATTTTATTTTATCATAATAATAAGGGTGATTTGATGAAAATACATTTTGAAAACTAAATTTATGAAATATAATCCTTCATTAATTTTTTTACCTCATTTTGACAAAAATACCCTTATTGTTTTCTTGTAAATATAGTCATTTCTTTTCAAATATATATGTAAATACATAAAATGACAAATAACATTTTTTATCAAGTCATTGGTTCAAGAAAAACATGGAAATTATTAGTTTTACAAAATTTATTATTTAAGGTATCTTAACAAAATATTTATATTCTTTTAAGAAAATCAAAGTTATTTCATTATTACATAAAACAAAGACTAATTAAATTATTTTTTAATATATTTAAGATATTGATTTTTAAGTATATAAAAACAAACAACTTAATACATAATTAAATATAATATTAAAAACAACGATTAATACTTAATACTATTAAGCACTATTCAACATTCAACTAAATAAAAGTTTTGTTCACCATTAGCTCAAAACAAACCCCCTTTATGTAACTCATTATTGTTATTGTTTAAATAGTGAAAGTTTTAAGTGACCTAGTTGTGGACCCCGCATTTTCGGCTATGATGCGTTTTCCACTTAAAAAGGTGAGATTTGTTTTTTTTTTTTTTTTTTGAAAACTCTTTAGAAAAACGGTTTGAGCTCCACACTTATTTTGTTACTTTTTTAAAGGGAAACAAAATAAGAAATAAACCTAGTGTAACTCCTTATTTAGAAAAGACGTATCATAAAACCAGTTCGAATCCAAGCGTCATGTTACTCATCGAAGGTGTAAGAGGAGCCATAAAGACTCCTCTAAGCTCCGTATAAAAACAAATTTCTATTAAACAAGTTTAGGAACCGTGACACCGATCAATTAATTATGTAAATACCAATAAATCATGTAGATAGTAAATAAAGAGCAAAATTAAAGAGAATAAATGTACCTTGGTGAAAATCGAGCGTTATCAATAAAATCATGTTAGTTCGACACAACAATATAGAATATTTACATTCAATCTGAAAATTGATTATAAAATCACAAATCAAATTATTGTTAAAAGGATACACAAGATGTCTAGCCTACCCAAGCCCATTAATATTCATAATAAAATTAATCCCTACATGATCCCATTTTATAGAACTAGAATAACAAATAAGTAGTGATCAAATGTTTTCTAAAAATTGTTTTTCAAAAATAATAAGAACGAAGACGCCATTTTATGGGAAACGATCGCTAGCTTAAGATGCAGGTCCACACCATCCCAAGGGTTTTTACTTCTTTTCATTTTATGTTTTCACTTAAAAATGATTTATTATTGCTCATATCAGGATTGCTTTATTATTGCTTGCTGGATTTGTTGTGTTGACTAGCTTGATTGTTGAATTATTGTATAGCAGTCTTTCTCCTAACACGATTTGATCTCCTTCCTTTCAAGTTGATCATCTCTGAAAGTGTTGATGCTCATCTGATCCAAATTTTTGAATAAGCGATCCGTAAAAGTGTAGTGGGTGTCTTCACCTCTAAAACTTAAAAACACTTAGAAAAGGTATATTTGGGGATCGATCTACAACTAGAAGAAGAAGAAGAAGCCATTGTTGGACAGTTTCTGTATGAAAGCTTAAAAGAGAGTTGAGGAATGATGATTAACTTGTGACTGAAAGCTTAAAGGTATATATGCTGAAAGAGCATCTTTTGAGGGTCCCAACCAATGCATAAGCATATGACTCGTCGCCTCACCGGGCATTCTATCATTTCTACAAAGACAACACCAGATACACAAGTGTATCTAGATATTTTGAAGTGGTAGCATTAAACCCGAAATTTGAAATTTCTCTGTGAAAGATTCATAAGAAATATAGTTTTTTTGTTTGAAGCAACAAATATTAAGTTAAAACAATATTTATTATTTATTCGTCATAAAAAAATTTATTTAAAATAAAATGTTTATTCTTTATGATAAGTAACAAGAGTCACTTATCTTTCAAAAAAAATTAAAAAAAAAACACGAAAGGCCAATTATTCACTCATGGCCAAAAGTAATGATGGGGAGGTGGGTTGGATGTGGTGTCTCATGTGGGTCTTAAAATTCATTTATTGAACAAAGTAGAGAACATGATGGTACACACCCACCATCCTTTTGTGCCAGCAAACAAGGGTACTTCAAGTTTTAATTGCCTAGATTATTTCCAATGAAGATCAATCATGCAAAGAGCAAGTATTTATACCATATATGTGACGCCCCAAATCCCGGGTTATTTTCATACTTCTTTTTGGAACGCTCATGAACAGCGTTCGGGAAAAGTGTCATGAATAGTGAAAGAGCATCAGAGGGGTTCAATCTCACCAGACAACTGCAAGCAGCTATAAGATAAGATTTACATTCGTTGCGGCGCTAAGACACACGCAGAATTGGCATTTACATGCTTGCCGTGACGAGTTTGCCACGATACTCACTGTTAGCTCACTTCGCCATGATACTCAAAGATCAGTGGTCGCGACTTCAACGAAGTTAATCTCGCCGTGATGTGAAAACTCTGCCTCGACTGTAAACTCAATCCACTCAGAAAGCCGCCACATGACACAAAAGTCATGTCGCGACACGAAAACAACCCACGACGCAGCATCACTATTGCGACACCAAAACCCCAGCGCCCAAACCCTGTCGCGACCCTAAAAACCCATGTCACGACGCAAGGTGAGCCAACTCATGGTAAATGCAGAACTCCAAGGAGGTCTATCGATGACCTCTCGCACAAGGCCACGGCCGTCTTAGATCGTGCGTACAGCTCTCCTCGCCAAGCACTCAACCTTCCTATCAATATTAATTGTCAGAAGTCGCGGACACAAATCGGAATGGGCACAGCCTACCCCATTTGATCCCCTGCACTTTTTTTTTTTTCGTTCAACATACTATAAAATCAACATAAATTTGCCTTATTACTACAAAGGCCATTGGAACCTGGAAAACTTGCCAAAATGTATTTATCATACAAAACGAGTTTATTTACAACTCTTTGTTCTTTATATAATACAGAAATGGGGTTTTTCTACCCAGAATTTATACAATACAAAAATAAGGCCTAATTTGGCCTTTACTCCGCCACTAAGACCTTGGATGAGCTTCGTCGCCCGATGCACCTCTAGCACCTGAAATTATTTTCTACTTGAATGTGGTGAGCAATGCCCAGTCGAATTTTCCTATATGAGTTAGTCCCCACCTAAGTGCTCATATACACGGCAAACACACACATCTGGGCAAAATTCATGCACATTTCTATCAATGTCTACATACATCTTCCATGCCTCGAGTCCTCACCAACTCCCTCACACATGCATTTGTCATGTATGGAAAAATAGTTTTCAAAACAAAGATATTTGTTTTCATGGACAACCCTCCGATATCAATTGGTGGACATACTCCGATAAATAGTTATGTGGACAACCCTTCCATATATTGTAGTGGACATAATTCATAACAATTATTGGTCAACCCTCCGATATAAATCTCTCCAAAAACTATGTCATGCACTTACACCTAATATTCTTCGGTGTCCCGGTGCTTATGAAATGTAATATGCCATTTTCATGCCAATTCATGTTAATATATCATACACGCATATACTAAAATAATTTACACACGATTAACATGTTATTCATCTTTAGCAATAACACCAAAAACAGCACGCATGGGTCAATCAATAGTCCGACAATCACCTTGAATCGCCAAAAATCCATAAATCCAAATGATTGTCCGAAACAGCCCCGTAAATCCCGAAGCACTCGGGCCCCGCATCTTTAGGACTAGAATGCGCGTCATTGCGACTACAAACACCCCAACAATTCATATGGTTCTAGCCAAGGATTAAACCAAGCAAGTAGGAGAAAAAACTCCATACCTCGAGTTTGTCAAAACTTCCCGATTTCCTCGCTCTCGATGCGACCGAGACCGAATCTGATGTCCCCATCCCATTGGTAGGTCCAAGATGGGCCAAGTGATGTCCTTCATGCCACGTGTCATCACCTTGGCTGGCTCCTTTGATTTCCTTATCTCCTTATCCATCCACCTTGGATTTCTCTCCAATCATGTGTTGCCACATATCTCCTATGGCCCCACTTGAGCTCTTTGTTTGAGATATTCTGCACTTGACACGTGACACACTGTGAGCCACTCATCATGTACCAAGCGTCCTGCATTACTCTCGGTGCCTCGAAAAACGTGAAATTTTGACTGTCTCAGAATTCGACGAAATTTGACTTGGTAGCTAGATTTTGCGAGGCGATTTCAACGGCGAAGACCATTTCGTCATCTGATATCTAGAAAAATTTCAGATTTTTGATCGAAATGACCGTTTTACCATTTTTCAGAAAATTTGGATTTTCTCGGGTTTTACATTCCTTCCCCCTTAAAAGAATTTCGTCTCGAAATTCCACATAATCACATCTCCTCACACGCATATGCAACGTGCACTATTTCATGCATGTAAACTTGTCATTTGATTTCTAAACGACTAAACCAAGGCACTTCATCCCTAAACAAGAAGGGATAAGTGGCCCACATCGTGTCCTCGCCTCCCACGCGCTCCGCTCCACAGCCACACAACACTTTCAATTAGCCTCACCCGCCTTGCATCGCAAACCCGATCCTAAAGCATCCATGATGCGCGTTGGTCCCTCCTCGAAGGTCCCATCTTAATCGACCATAATCTCTCCCCAATCCACTACATGAGCTGGATCTGGAGTGTACTTTCGGAGCATGGAGACGTGGAACACCTCATGAATACCTAGCATGCTAGGCGGTAAGGCCAACCGGTATGCTATAATGCCCACCTTCTCGAGTATCTCGAAGGGGTCCGCGAACTCGCGAAAGCTTTTCCATTGCCGAACCCCGATCACTTCCTCTCTTGTGCACATCAAGAACACGTGATCACCCACCTCAAACTCCCAGAGCTCCGCCGCCCGTCTGCGACAGCCCTCCTCAGCCGCCCAGCAGCAGAAGACACTGCCGCATCAAACCCACCTTCTCCGGCGTCTCACAAGATCCTGACCAGCTGATGGAACTCTCCCACCTCTCGTCCGCAAATTATGGATCTACGCTCCTATACAAGGCCTTATAAGGTGCCATTTGTAAACTCGCCTAATAACTGTTGTTGTAGGAGAATTCCAATTGGCGGTAATTGCTCCTCCTAGCTACCCTTATGATCCAAGACGCATGCTCGCAACATGTCCTCTAAAATCCGATGTGGTCCTTCCAACTCCAGACTCATCCGGTTCATGATGAAATGCAATTCTCATCATCAACCACGTCCCCATAGCCTTTTGGAAGCTTTTCCAAAAGTGTGCCATAAATCAGACTTCTATCGACACTATACTGCACCCATGTGTAGCTTCGACAATCTCTCACGATATACAACTTGAAAATTCCTTCCAAAGGTGAAGGTCATCCCATGGGCCTAGAAAATGTGCCGACTTTGAGTCGGTTCACTAATACCCATATCGTGTCATGTCTCTCCACGGCATCCGTGGCAAGGGTCACAAAGTCCATCGCGGACGTGCCCCACTCTCCACCAACCACTTCCAATGGTCGAGTAGCCCTTTGGCTTATGGTGCTCACCTAATCGTCATGACGCTGAGGCAATCGGGCTTCGAACAAAGTCCCCTCGATGCCTCTTCATCCCGCTCCACGCATCGCGCACTAAGATCACGATACATCTTCGTACACTGATGCACAAGAACGGAGCAATGGAACTCCCCGAGGATCTCCTCTCGGGGACCACTAACCCGGGGAACCACTGCCCATCCTCTATAATCGAGGACTACCATCCTGTGGATGGTCGGCTTCACACCGTAATCTGACTATACCCTGGCCTCGATGGACACCATTCGTCTCGCCGGACGGATCACTCTACCAAGATGGCGAGCCATTACCTTCAAAGTACCTCGAGCCCGCTTCACCACTTAGTTCAAACTGGCCCCACTATCTCGAGCATCCACACCCTCGAAGCCACATTAGCCAAGATTCCCATGATTTTCATCGAGTGCATCAACCACCACATTTTCCTCTTACTGGGTATGGTAACGCAGCTGCCGTAATCCTCCGTAAACCCATCCACTTGCGTTGCTCTCATGTCACCGAGGTCCCATCGCATGAAGATATACTCAGAATCTCGTGGTCCTAATACACCTCAAACTGCTCATCGATAGGTAGTGGCACCAAACTAAAGGCGTAAGACTACGACCGCCTAACCCATGTCGTGGGGTAATTCCGCCTCATGGTTCTCAACCACTTAAACCAGGCTACTACCCTCCCTGATCGCATCGTAACGCATCCCAATTCGCCTTCGAGGTGTCAATACAATCGCGGTACCGCTCTCTCCAGACTATCGTATCAGAGCTTCAGGGGCCCATCTTCAACTCCTAGAATGCCTTCACACGTCATTCCACTCCGAACCCGACCGGCTCGAGCCGGCCCCACATAGGTGTCGCTAGTCGGGAGAAATCCTCGATGAACTTCCTGTAGTACCCTGCCAATCCCAAGAAACTGTGTATCTCGAAGACCGACTTTGGTCTCTCCCAACTCATCACAACCTCAACCTTCTCGGGGTCCATTGACATGCCTGAAGTCGACACCACGTACCCCAAGAATCTCACCCCGCAGCTTCAAAACTCAGACTTATCGAACTTAGTGTACAACCGATGGTCTCTCGCTATAGGACGCACTAAATGATCCTCATGCTCCTCCCTGGGACCGGGAGTAGATCAAAATGTCATCCATGAAGACCACGACAAATTGATCCAGATAGGGTTGAAATACCCTATGCATGAGGTCCATGAGTGTTGTTGGCGTGTTCGACAATCCAAAGGGCATCACTGTGAACTTAAAATGCCCATACCGCATTCGAACACCGTCTAGTGATACGCCTCCCTAACTCCTGAATCGATGGTATCCTGCGCGAAGATCTATCTCGAGTAGACTTGATCCTCTCAACCGATCAAACAAGTCATCAATCCTCGCAGTGATACCGATTTCGATCGTAACCCTATTCAACTCCATTAATCAATGGCCACATATGTCTTGCCTTTCTTTTCGAAACAGAACTGTTTCATGGTGAAGTGCTTCGTCTAATAATGAAACCCCTTGCCCAAAGAACTCCTGTGATCCTGACCTCGAGTCTCAACTCAACCTGTCATCCTGGCGCGGAGTCATGAGACGGCGACGCACAGGTGCAACTCAATACGGTCTACAACCTCATACGGTTGTGATCCCGTGAGGCTCATCCGAAAAACATCCTCATACTCGAAACTACCCGAGGTAGATTAAGTCCCGTTTCACTGGGTCTGGGCTGCAAGGCTTCGTTAGCCAACCCATCAACCCGCCTGTGCTTATCCGAGTCATACGGTCCGGGAAAACACTGTATGGTTGGCTCCCTGAAACGTAACACGAGTACCATTCGGTAACCCTCCTACGCTCACAATTAATGACGACTCGATATGCCGTCAGCTAGTCCATCCCAAGGATGACGTCGAACTCTGACATGTCCATGAACTTCAGTCCACTCGTGAGTGTAATCCCGCAGATCTATAGCCCCGCAACTCCGATACGTCAAATCTTTACACTCAACCCAGTCATTAGTGGAGAACTTACATGCCAGGCCTCCGTCTCAACCTCTAAGCCCAATTCTTTCATAATCGATGTAATGATGAATGAATGCGATGCACTATACTCCACATTCGCCATAGCGGTAGATAGCAAAATCGCACTTTATATGATCAACATCGACCGATCTACCGCCGTCAGGTAAGGATGGCGCAGACAAGCCCTCAATCCTCGATGTCCCGCCTCAGGTCATTCCTCCGCCTTAACTCCATGTTCCGCCCCGTCTGCGCGTGCCAGGCGCCAGGTAAAGACCTCAGTATTGACACGGCTCCTTCCGCCCACTGTGGTAAGAAGGAACATATCATGCCTCGTCCTAATTAATGATCGACTACAAGTGTCCCCCCGGCCTCGATCCCAGCCTGTGACAATCTCGCCTTTAGATGTCCGCTATCGCAATGCTAAACATATCATCTGGGTCCCGACTGGGTTAGAACACTGGTCTGGCCAGTCTCCGGAGCAATTACGCCTCGGGGTCCCTAAATGACTCCGAGAGAGCCAGGCGTATTCCGCCCTTTCCGAACCCAAGAAGGCCGATTCTCCCTCTTCTCACTAAGACTGCAACGAATACTCGCATCCCCATCTTCCTTCTCTATACCACAAATCATTCCTAATTAGCGTGAAATTACGCCAGCAGGTCCCACACCCTACTTCCCAATGGACAACCCATTCCCTCAAACTTCACTCGCTACATTCGTGGCCACGAGGGGTCATCGTAAAACGGCTAACTCTCCGTGAATTTAGCCACATACTCCATCACCGCCATCGCCTCACTTTGTACCTAGGAACTCCCGGCCTGCAGACACCCAACCAGGGCCGGAAAAGCATCGCCCCATGAAGAGCTCATGAAATTTGCTCGTTGCTCTAAGTCTCAGAGGTCTTTAACCTAGTCCCACCATACTTAGCCTCACCCTCTAACCTGAATGCAGCTAACAACCAAAGTCGTATCACAGATCTCTATGGCCTCCAATATCTTCTTGATCTACCGGGACCAATGGTCTGCCACCACCGGATCCCTCCCGTGAACTGCCCGGGAGGATGATGCGCGGCCTTAAACCTCGGAGGCTACCAGACCTCCTTAACTCTCAGCAAGACTAGCTCTCGTGGCGATGGCAAAGAATGCTGTTCTCATCACTCTCTCACAAAGGCTTCACTAGCACCTCGACCACTCCTACGCCCCTCGCCCTCGACTTCTGCCATCTACACACGTCAAAATGGCAATAAGTCATTAAATTTCTATCTGGGCTTAATCCAGAGTGCACATGCTAACTACTAATGGGATTTAGTCATCGTGAACTGTACTCGCTCATCACCTTTTCATGTGCTAGCCACAACCACTACACGCTCGATCCAAGTTCCATTTTTTTTTTTTCATACACCAGAACACACCCTTAATCTGGCCACATGTTAAGCACAAAACATGCACCTTATGGGCATATATCAATTCACAAACGCACAACGAACGACGATCTAAACCCGGCGGCCCCATGCAGTCCCCAGGCATTCGCATCTATTTCGATATCGCTACGGTCGTGATCATGACCCAACTTATGGATACCCAACCCAAGCTCCTGTGGTATTCGCACAATCTAAGCCTCTGATACTGCTTACACCCCAAATCACTGGGATTGGTGTTCATACTCTTTTTTTTTTTTTTTTTTTTTTTAGAACAATGCCCATGAACAAGGTAAAGAGTATCAGAGTTCAATCATCTCAGACAGCCAAGGCGCAGCCACAAGATAGCGCCAGGCGCATCAGATCAGCCGTTGCACCGCCAGCGCACTCTGCCTCGACATCGCCAGCCACCTCGCCCCGCCGCTACACCAAAAGACTGGTCACGACACCATCGCAGCCAACCCCGCCGTGATGTGAAAAATTATGTCGGCTGCATTTCGCCACCGGCGCCATTGCCACGACATTAAAAAGTCATGTCGCGACACGAAACCAACCTTATCGAGCAAGATTTCCACTGTCATGACACCAAAACCCAACCGCCCAAGCCCTATCAAGGACCCCAGTCCCCGTCGCGACGCAGCAGTGAGCCAACTCCTGTCGCAACGCAGGATTCTCTATCGCACAGGTAACCAAGGAGGCCCACGCGACAACCTTCCCCCGCACGCCACGCCGCGTGAGAGTCCTGATCAAGACAAAGGCTTGCCGTGCACTGCGCCCTTCTTGTCCCAACACTCATCAGAAAAGCACGACATAAAACCAGAATGGCAAAGAGGCCCAATTCCGCTTGATCCCTACACTATTTTTTTTTTTTTTTTTCGCTCAAGATATCATAAAATCAACATAAATTCTGCCTTATTACTTAATAAAGGCCACTAGAACTGAAAACTCACAAACGTATTTATCATACAAACGAGTTTAATTTACAACCCTTGTTCTTTATAAGGTCATAGAAATGGGGATTTTCTACCTAATTTATACAATACAAAAATAAGGCCTTAACTGCCTCAGACGCCACTAAGGCCTCTGATGAGCTTATTATCTACGCACTCCGCATCTAAAATTATTTTCCCACGGCGCTAGAGCCCCAGTGAGCTGAATATTTTCCTACACGGCATTCTCCTAAACAAGCCACGCACTACAAACACGCATTCAAGTAAAATTATGCACATTCCTACTCGAATGTCTACATGTCATGTCCCATGCCTCGAGTCCTCACCGACTCCCTCACACATGCATTTGCAATGTATGGAAAAATTATTTTCAAAACAAAGATATTTGTTTTCGTGGACAACCCTTCGATATCAATTGGTGGACATACTTCGATAAATAGTTATGTGGACAACCCGATATATCAGAGCCGACATAATTCCGATAAATAATCGCCGGGTCAACCTCCGATATAAATCTTCCAAAACTATGTCATGCACTTACACTCAATATCTACTTGCCCCGCGCATAGAAATTTTGAGGTTATGCCATTTTCATGCCAATTCATGTTAATATATCATACATGCATATACTAACATAATTTACACACAATTAACATGTTATTAATCTTTAGCAATAACACCAAAAATAGCACACATGAGTCAATCAACAACCGACAATCGCTCCTGAATCGCCCAAACAATCCATACCTATTCTGACCGTCCGAAAATGCCCCAGAATTCGAAGACTCATCCCGCCGTGACTAGACGACGCCATTGCGCCACAAACACCCTAACTATTCTGATATTTCAGCAAGGATTAAACTAAGTAGGAGAAAACCCTACCTCTCGAGCTTTGTCAAACTCCCTCGATTCCGGTCCCGATGTAGTTTCCTCAATGTAGTGGGATGAACTTTCCCTCTGCGAGCCTAAACTCCTCCGATCCGATCGCTACGTAAATTTAATGTATACAAGAGGTTTCCATTCCTCAAGCCTCTCTTTCTTTCCTCTCATCTCCTTTCTTTCCCCCCCCTCTCTCCCCATCCCACGCAGGCCCAAGACACAAGCCGACGTCTCTCTCACGCCACGTGTCATCACCTTATCATTCCCTGGGATTTCCCTTATCTCTTATCCATCCACCTTTGATTTCCTCTTATCTCTCCTTATCCATCCACTGCCGTGATTCTCTCCAATCACGCTAATACACATATCTCCTACGTTTCCACTTCCGGTTCCTCTTTGTTCGGGAGATATTCTCAAGACTGACACGCAAGACACCAGCGGTGCCCACCATCATGTGCCAAATGTCCCGCACTACCCTGCCTCGAAACGCGAATCCCGACCGCCTCGACCACGAATTTGACTTTAGTTTATTTCGCAAAGACGATTTAACTACAAGACTGCTTATTATCCCAGACGAAAATCGCGATTTTTGACGTAAATTACCGCTAATTCTCTTCTTCAAAATTCGATTTTCTCTAGCTTGCACTCATACACATGGATGTTAAGAGCATGATACTGTAATTATATTGACCATATCTCTTTCCTTAAGCCATTATGAAATAATTTGTGACATAATTAAAATACAATAACAGCTCCTTTGCTCACTCTGCATTTGATATTAATAGATAGACGAGGATAATATATCAATGTCCCATAGTCATTCTTGAAAGTACTTAGTGAATAATTTCAAATAAATAAAATCAATCCATGCTTAAGCACATAAAAATTAAAATCCACAATCCAAATTAATAAAGTCCTTTTCACGGAATCCTCATCCCTATTCAGCGCTGCATGGCTGCTATGACTTCCATTCCAAGGCCCGAGAAATAGTTATGCTTCCATAAGCACAATGCATGCATCTGTGCTGGGACTTCATTCCCGCCATGTTTAGTCATTATTCATGAGCATATATGATAATGATGATTGTCATTGTCTTCATAAATGATGTAAATGATGTAAACTAAGAGAAAAATAATTATTAATTCATACTTATAAGATAATTATGTAATTTACCAACTGAGAAATGACGTTCCAAATAGAGTTTTAATGGATTGAAACAATTTTTTTTTTTTACCAAAAATGAAGTTTTAAATAAACATTGTGTAGACCTCAAGTTTTGTTATTTGGGGATTTGTGCTTTTTCTTTTTATGATATCTGAATTCCACATCGAAAGCTTAGAGAGAAGGAGACCCCCTTGTCTACAAAAAGGGAGAGTCTCTCACCCTTGATGAGTAAAAATTTTTTATTAAATGGCCTCTAATCGATACCAAACTGTTTATAAGTTTTATTTATTTTAAGAGATGATGGGATCATTCCCTCAAAATAAAAGAGTCTCAAAACTCGACAATTTAAAATTTTTAATACTCAGCTAGAACCTACTGAGAGTGCAATCGCGACTTTAAAGACGGGACAAGCCGAGGCGATCAAATTCAGTGAGCTATCCTCTACTCATAAGTCATTTTGACTTCTTTAGTTAGGAAATCTTTTTAATTTATTTTATTTTATTTTTAAATTTTTTATAGTTATTTTATTGTTTAATTAATTGTCTTGTACATTCATTTAATTTATTGTTTTCTTTTGACTAGTCATTTAATAGATTTTTTTTTTTTTTCCGAGTACATTATTGACTTTTTTATTTTATAATTAGATTGATTGTTAATGCTTTTTGTTTAATAATTTAATTCATTTTACTTAATTCATAAACCATCACCCACCCTTAATTTATTCAAATTATCAAATTTCAAATTTTTTTTTCTAATTTGAATTTTTCAAGTTTCCAATTCCCAAATTACCAATCCTCAATTTCAAAATTCAAGTACCCTAATTTCAAAATTCAAGTCCCTCAATTTCTAATTTCAATGTTTCAAGTTTCCAATTCCCAAATTACCAATTCTCAATTAAAAATTCAAGTACCATAATTTCAAAATTCAGGTCCCTTCAATTTATGATATTTTGGATAATTAGGTTGGTGTAATCAAAAAATATATTCCCAAACAGAAAATTCTTCCAACATGCATGCACTGGTGTAATAGCAATGTGACACCTTCTTACTTAATGTAATAGACATTAATTGAAACATAATTTACATAATACCCTTACTTAAGGAAGAAGATGTTATATTATTGTACTAGTGCATATTGAAAGAATTTTTATTGCATTAGTTGTCTTGAAGTTCCTTTTCATCTTATACTCATTCTCCACCATAGTGCATGTAAACATAATTATCTCATCTTTAATTATATTAATGAATATCTGAATAAATAAAAATGAGTTTGAAGTAGTAAATGGTAATAAAAAATTGATATAACTATGTTTATAAATACATATATATTATATATATATATATATATATATTCTTTTGATTCCCTTGCATTTTTCTTCAAATTTTCTAGGAATTAGCCAAATTAACACAAAATGCTTATCATGTCTAACTCAAGTAGTTTTAAAAAGGCAAGGGAATAGGAAAAGGAGTATTTCGAGTTCAAGTCCTAATTAGCTTTACTATATCAGACCACAGTGCTAGCTACTTTAAAAAAAAACCAAACACAAAGTACATTTTTTCAATGATTTTAAATTAAAGCTATACCAGATATCAAATAAATAAATAAAGCTATACCTAAAGTGAAGAAGAAGTCTGAAGAATACAGGTGCTTAAAGCCATGAAGGGGAAATGGATTTGGGTGGGTAAGAAGAGAGAGAGATGTGGTGGCGGGTGAAGGATAGGAGAATAAGTTGCGGGCATGCATTCCCCGGTGCCCCTATTCTGATCATCTTAGTGACGATATAACAGCCTAACCCCACACTTCTTCACTGTTATGTAAATCTAGGCGACCGTTTGATAGATACGTGAACCACATGTCGTCGGCTTTCATTGAAATACATTGCCTGAGCACTCTTCCCTGTTGTCCACAACAAAACAAGCAGCCAATCCAATAAACTTGATGTTGCACCAATTATAAGGTAGCTCTATTTTTACTGAAGACCCCATGCTCTGGTGGATGAACCAAGCTGGAATGCTACTCCCAGGAATAAGAGCATCATAAGAAGTAAGAACTAACTGGACCAAGGAAATGACCCTGCATCATGAAAACAAAAAACACTTGGCATGCACATATACAAAGAGAGAGATTCTAGGATAAGATTAATGAAGTGCAATCTATTCCATTTTATTTTTTTATTTTTTTCTTAAGCAAACTAAATATGAATATATTGACATATAACCAAACAAATTGTTGTTAGACATCCAAATTGCTCAACTTTAATTCTAAAATGTTGTGTAGCTGACATCAAGGCAATTTTTAGCGTATTTTTAAATATGGATCGCGACCTACATCTTATCATATGATATGGGCCTATAAATATAGGTTGGACTTTTAGAGTTAGTGAGGATTGAAGGTATTGTTCTACATTTTAAGGATCATGATTTTACTCCTAATAGTCTCAATATCTGATACTCCATGTTTGTATGGATCTAAGGTATTGAAAGGTCAGAGATATTGTACATTCTAAGGTTTTGTGATTTTCCCTTATTTTGAGGGGAATACTCCAATTATGTACCCATATTTTGAGATAGTTGATTTTTCTTTCATGATCGGAGGTTTTTCTCTATTCAGGTTTCTAGCTAGGTAAATTTATTTGTTCTTGTTCTCATCTTTACTTCTTGTTGCCCATCTCTTTTTTTTTTTTTTTTTTTTTTTTAAAACAAATATTCAGACACTAATAAAGAGAAACCTGTTTTGGATCCAGAAATTTCGGTATTAGCGCAACACTTGGTGTTATACCAATGCGGAGGTAGCTCTACTTTTATTGAAGATCCCATGCTCAAATTGATGACCACATGGGTAAATTAAGCTGGAGAAATCCATTATCTCAAACATAAATACATGATTAAAGTATAAGAGTATTGCCGTGATCACAAAACCTTAACATGCACATGATGCTCTCAATGCCTTCAAAACTAAAACATGAGCATGAATACAGATAATCCAAACAAATATTCAGACATGCGTAAAGAAAGAAACCTCTGGTGGATACATAATTTTCGGTATGATGCAAACATTGAATTCCCTGTAGAATAACTTCCAGAACGTCAATCTGGGCCATTCTCCACTATTCGGAAGCAATTAGAAATTTTGAAGATGATCCCTCCTGACATCTACACTCGATATGGCTCAAATGGATCTTTAAGCCTTTCTAACATCTTTGATGGCATGCCATTGATGGACAAGGAAAAGTGTTTCTGAGGTGCAATCATCAAAGACCAGAGTTTCGATACTTGAAGGAAGCTCCGGCAATGGTCAAGACTTGGCAGTGATTCAGCATCAGCTTTCGGAGCTCAGAAAGTTGACTGAGGCTACCAGGCATTGTAATGAAACTGTTTCTGCTCAGATCCAAACTTTGCAACGAGGATAGGGATGCAAGATCAGTAGGCAGTGCTCCTTCCAAAAGTCCGCAGGCTCTTAAATTCAAACTTCTCAGGGAGTGTAAACCCAACAAAGAAGGTAGTCGCAAGTGTTTTCTTGGTGGTGACCAAAAAGACAACCAAATTCCATGACATTGACACCCCCTTACATCCTGAAAAGGAAATGATAATTCCTGAAGGTTTGACAAAAGAGTAATAGATGGAGGCACCTCTTCGATTGCAGTTCCATCTGCATTTAGTTCTCCTAAACATTGTAGGCTCCCCAATTCATCGGGAAGTTTCTTCAGTTTTGAGCAACCAGAGAGTTTAAGAGTCTGAAGAGATGTAAGCATACAAACGCTGGTGGAAGATTTGCAAGTTTGTCAAGCAATTTTCTAGATTCAATAAAAACAATCCATTAGATGTTCACCTCGATGAATTCCCTGATAGCAGTCCCATCTAACAGTTTGATAAATTTCCCATTTCTTCGACCTCTTGGAAATTTTTTAGTTTTGAGCAGCCTGAGAGAATAAGAATCTGAAGAGGATTCCATATGAATGCTGCTTGGGACTATTGAGCATCTTGCAGCCTTCTAAATTCAGGAAAATAAGCTCCTTGGAGAGCTCCAATGTGAGGTGAACTCAACCAACTTGTACAACCATTGAGGATTAGCCCCTGAGTTTCGGGGTCCTGGAGGTCTGAGTCTTGCTAAATGTTGAGTGGCAGAGCTGATGAATTTCAACTTCTCGAATGGCTGTCAGGAAGAAAGCGTTAGAATGTAATAAATATTACTCGATGAGTTTTGTGAGGGTTCAAAGATTAAAAAAAATGCAAATAAAGAACTGTATCTATACCTTGTTTCCTTTCCATAATTGTGCAAGCTGACTAGAACACATGTTGAACTCAACAAGCTTCTCTGGATAAAAATTTTCTGGACGGGTCTTCAAAGGGTATCCATGCCAATGGAGAGATCTTAAGTCGTCGGACAGAAATTCCCTAAGTAAATGCAATCCACAACCACTATACCCATGGTTTCTCCATTTCCAGTCATCACCCTTAGCTAATAACTCTTTCCAAGGCAAATATTCAGAGCTTCCATAAGATTCACAATTACAGAATCTGCAATCTTAGACGCTGACAAGTCTAGGATATGCCTTCAATTTTTTGAGTTCCCTAAAATTTAACTTCAAAAGCAGAGTATGAGATGAAAGCAAAATGGAAAATTGAAAAGGGAAATATTTAATTTATTTTTATTAAAAAAAAAAAGCGAAAGCCTAATGACAACAAACTAACTACTTTCTATCTTCTTCTTCCCCTTTTAAGTGTTGTTGAGAAATGAAGTTAAAACATTAACAAATACATTTTATATGGTAGCAATTACTATAATGTTAGCACTATATAAAATTGTGAGTTCTTAAAAGAAGTGGAGGAATAGGGCATGTTTCGTTTGTTAAAACATGTATAACACCTTGCGTTTCCGTAAACTATTTCATGTTTCCTTCCTGATTTAGCTGCTTCCCCGCGTTTCTCCATGCTTTCAATGTTTCATTGCTTTCTTCGCTCTCCTCGTCTGGTTAATGTAATGTGCTTTAAAAACAAGCAATAAAACAAACCTGTAGAAATACCAAACTTTACACAATTGGTCTTACCATATTTGTTGTCAAGACATGATTGACATCGTCATTAGACAGTAGCTAGCTATGTTTGCTGCGGTCTTTAACATATTCTTGACGAACGACTTCCCAACCCCATTTCTTGTAGCAAATCATGCATGCATAACTAATTTTTCGAAATAGTTATGAGTGACTTATCCATAAGACTTCTTATTCCAGTGTCGAAGAAGAAACAACTGTCTAGTATTTCTCTTAACGGGTCTTTGTCATGCCTTTGTAAGAATGCAATGTCAAGAAATATATCCTTTTCATTATCATTTGATCCATGGAAACTTGTTTTGAACTCTAACGAAGTCTTTGTCATGCCCTTTGGTGTAAGAACGAATGTCAAGAAATATATCCTTTTCATTATCATTTGATCCATGGAAACTTGTTTGAGTAATATTTTGAACTTTCTTGTTGGGAAATTGTTTTAGCTTATTCACCTGCTCTTCCATTCAGCTCATGCTCTTCCATAAAGAAAAGGAACCTTAAGACTTTATGGGCTAAGGAAACCCTTTAGCATAAGATAATGCATTATCACATAGCATTTTAAAATCTTCTATAGGACACTTTTTTCTAAAGGCATAATGGCAAAAGAACTCATGAGCTTCATTATGCTTTAATCCCTCAACTTTATATATTGCATCCACTTGCTGATCAAGCAAATATTTGTCTCTACTTGTTATGATAATTCGACTTCCAGGACCAAACCAGTCATGATTTCCTGCTAAATCTTTTATTTGTTGCTCGCAATTGCCATCATCAAGAACAATGAGGACCTTCATGTACCGTAGTCTATCCTTTACAATACTCATTCCTCTACTAAAAATTTTTGTGTTTAGATTTCCGTCCCTTAAAATTTGCAAAAGGACATTTTTAAATCAATTGAATCATTTTTTGAGATTTTTCTCTAACATTTGAAAGAAAGCAACAACCTGATTTTTGAAGCTTTGACCAAAAACTATGCCCGAAAAATCGAGTAATCGAAATATCGCCAATAATGGCGACAAACACAAGATATAGCCCCGATATTACAATCGATATAATCGAAATTTCCGTCCTGAATAAAACTACAACTTAATTCAAAAGTCGAGCCAATAAAAATAGAAAGTAAAAAGTTCAATCTATATTTTTTGTTGCAACCGATACAAAAAAGTACTAGAAATTTTTTTTTTTTTTTAATCGAAGTGCTAGAAAGACCTAAAAGTATTAAAAGGAACTGACACCTTGAATGAGGAGGCATGATAGAGATGGAATGAGAGCTTCTTCAACTACAACCACATTTAAACTTTTCTCTGAAATATGGAGAAATCAAAGTATTTTTTCAAAAATTTGCTCATGGTCATCATAATAAATTTATTTAAGAAATTAATTGAACGAAAAATCGATGGTCAATGAAATATTAGGAAAATTAGTATTAAAATCATAAACTTTCATGACTTTTACATTTTAATCCTGAACAAAAAGCTTGTTGTTTGAATATAGAAATCCATAGCCTGTTTACAATCTGGTCAAGACCGAACATGTACTATGTCCAATGTGACACGACGTTTTAATGCTAAAACTACAATTAAAATGGAAGTCGATATAAAATGAAAAACCATGAAAGTGGCTACATTTTAAAAAGCAAACTTGAAGTTCAGGATTTAAATAGGATTTTAAAACATGTGTCACGAAGTTCAAGATTTTAATAGCAATTTTCCTAAAATATTTGGTAAAAGCCAAAGTTTAATTCATACAAAGGTTTGAAGGAGATGAGAAGGTCTCGGAAGAAGCTTATTGTGGGGAGCATAAGATGAAGGCGATAGAGGGAATCCAATTCGAAGGAGCTAGAATCATAATCACAGTTCTTCCGTGGTTTGAGTCATCTCCATTATGCCGTGGCAATGAGGACAAATTACATCCTCCTCTTTCTCGCCTTTCCCATATACTAGACGAACCCCACATTTTTTGACATCACACATCGTGAGCCCATCAACTCAAAATGAAGCCACCACAAAGGTCCCCGCCTCGAACTAATAATGGGCACCGGTCTCTAGTCCGCAGCAGATTTATACCCAAACAATGTGTGATCCGACCAATAAACCCAGTCCTTCAGAAACATACAATGAGTCAAGGCCGCAGGCCACACAATAATCATCATTCAAGAGGCAACCAAGCCAAGATGTGAAGGTTCTCAGAATCACCAAATTTCTCGCAACCATCATTCCAGATGACACGACCGAATAGCCTCAAGCTTGAACAATAAAAGCCAATCCCATCAACTCGTATTATACCAATGTGGTATAAATCATATTTACGTAATCTCATTCTATGGTCAACCACTGAATTCTACTCGTGAATAATGGCATTATATTCAAGCACTGGAATAGTGGATCCTCAGATCATGGAAATCATTGCCAAAGATATGAGAAAATAGCATGTAACAAATATTCAATGCTTTTAAGAATTACTTTGCGGGATTACATCAACTTATAAGATTTCAAAAAATAAAATGAAAAATTAAGCAAATACATTTTGTCCAGTACATTCTGAAGCCAGAAACATACCCGATATGGCAGGAATTTTGGTATGGATGACATTAGTTGGATTCCCTCTATAATAGCTACCACAACATCACTACATTGAATCTCTCCTAGTCCGGCTACCTGAAAAATTAAACTCGACATCCCCAACAAATGATGTATAATTCGATGAACATGAAAAGGTTTCCAAGGATTTGCAACCATGGGCATTTTAACTCTCGATACTTGATGGAAGCTTTGGCAATGATCAAGACACTCACAAAGATTCTATTCGAGACTTCAGAGTCAGAAAGTCTATTGGCGCTAGTGGTAATGAAATTGTTTCGCCTATCTAACCTTTCCAACGAGGGTGGCACCAAGATCATGGGGCAATACTCTTCTCGTTAGGTTGCAACCACGAGACTTAACACTTCAAGGAGGCAAACTCAAGAAAGAAGGCAGCTGCAATCCCATCAAGCAGATAGTAAACTGGTGAAGAGTGAGATTCCCGACTTGATCGCCTCCTTTACAATCCTACTAATGATAATTCGGTTAGTCAAAAGAGAAAATGTGAGGGTGGTACCCCCTTGCATAGCACTTCCATCTGCAGATTTAGCTCGCTTGCAAACATCAGAGGCTTCCTAAGTCATCTAGTACCTTCCACTCCCGAGCAACTCACTTCTGAGATTAAGAGTCCGAAGAGATATCAGCTCACAAATGCTTTGTCGAAGACTTGCAAGTTTTTTACAATTCATCATCCAATAAACAACAAGCCCATTTAGACGCCAATTGAGGAAGGGGTGTTTATTATACCACTCATCTAGAAAAAAAACTCCATCAAATTCCTTCGTAGTTTTCGGATCCTCCGGAAGCCGAAGTCCCCGTGCAGCTTGGAAAGAATGAGAGTTTTCAAGGACTTCAACTTAAAAATGCTTCTAGGTAATGACTCAAGCCATCTGCAGCCTTCGCATTGAATAAAGCAAGCCCAGAGATTTTCAATTTATAGGCAACTTTGAATAGCATCCTCAGAAGAAAGCCTCGCAGATTTTCCATATTCTCGGGACCTCTGGAAACTTTCTTCAATTTTGAGCAGCTGTGAGAATAAAAATTTGGAAGAGACTCATATGATGCTAGTTGAGAAGTTTGAGTTTTTGGCAAAATTTTCTAAACTGGCTGACAATAAGCTTCCTTGAGAACTCCACTGGATGCAGTGAACTCCTCGATCAAACTCAGACAAACTTTTTAGAATTAGTTTTTGTTGCCTGGGGCTCAGAGAAGTCTGAGCTGGTTAGATTTTGAGAGTGGCAAAGTATGACAAATTTCAACTTATCAAATTGCTGTCAAAGAAGAGAGAAAAAAAGGATATTTATTTAATGGATTGTATGATCTGTTTAAAGAAAAAAATGCATATAAATTACAATCATACCTTTTTTCCTTCCCACAGTTGTTTAAGCCGACTAAAGCACATGTTTAGCTCAACAAGCTTTTCAGGATGAAAATTTGATGGAAGGGACTTCAAAGGGTATCCATGCCAATAAAGATCACTTAAGTTGTTAGAAAGAAATTGGGACTTCCATATGCGTGCACTTTATTGTATAAATATTCCCTTCCCGTCCAAACATCATGAGGATAGGTTATTAACTCTTTTTCTGACAAATATTCCAAGCTTCTATCTATTAGTAAATCACAGATTTTCAGCAATCTTAATCTCTTCATCTTTACAAAGGCATCACACTAAGTTTAGCTTTTGATGGTGACAACCAAGGAATATGCCTTCAACTGCTTCAGTTCCCTAACATTAACCAAGAGCAGAGTATGAAATTAAAGTCAAAATAGCAAAATAATAATAATAATAATAATAAAGAAAAAAGAAAGAAGATTAAAGTTCAGAGTGACAAACACTATATTTCTTGCCTCTTTCTTTTCATCCTTCTTTTACTTAATTTCTATAATGCGCGTAATCAGATAAAACTATGAGTTCTTGAATGAGATGGAGTAATATTCTTTAAACTTAGGCTTTCATCTAGAATTTTAAACATGAACCAGAAACTTGATGCATTTTAGTCTTATCAGATTATGGTTAGTACATGATTGATGTCCTCTATGAACCCTCTAACCCCGCTACGCTTGCCAGCACCCCGCATTTTCGCCTAACAATTTCCCAACCCATTTCAGAATAAATCATACATGCACAACTTATTCTCCATATAGTTATGAGTGACGTCTTCAAGATTTCTTATCCTAATGTCAAGAAGAAGCCAACCGTCTGCACTTCTACCAACAAAATCTTATCATTGCCCTTTTATGTTAACGTTAATATCGTTAAATATATTCTGCTCATCAATATTTAACCCTTTCCAAACTTGTTTTGAGCATATTTTCTTTTCTTCTTTGTACTTCTTGTCGTGGAATTGTTGAGTTTTTCCAATTCACTCTTCCATTCATTTTTGCTTTTGCATACAGAGAAGAACCCAAATTTTAAGGGCTAAAGGGAGGCCTTTAAAGTACTGGAGTGCATGGCCACATAGTTGCCAAAAATCTTCCATACCATGTTTACGTCTCTAAAGGCATGTAGGCAAATAGCTTGAGAGCTTCATCACTCTGCTTCAATTTAGCTTCATATGTTGCAATCCACTTCGACGTTAGTAAATGTCGATCTGGTTGTTGACACCCGACTTCCCAACCAAACCACCATGATCTCCGCTAAGTCCTCCATTTGTTGTCGTTGATCCACATCATCAAGAATAATAAGAACCTTCCTAGAGCAGAGCACATCCTTTATAGAGTTGATTCCTTTATTCAAAAGTCTTGAACTCAGACCATTTCTGCTCAAAATTTAAGTAGAGGAGTTCCATCTCAGAATAAGGAACAAATTTTTGTGATTGTTCTCTAACATTTGAAAGAAAGCAACAACCTTCAAATTGAGTGTAGATACGCTCATAAACAACTTTAGCAATGGATGTCTTACCTATGCCAGCCATGCCCCAAATTCCTATCATCCGAACATCAAATGATCCAAGAGATAATAAGGAATCCATTGCCTATGTGCAAGACTCATCCCAATAGGCTATCATAGTTTGAAGATATGCCAACCAATTTATTCAAAATATCTCTAACAATTTCAATAAGTTTTAGATTCATACCTCACAAATTAGAACAAAGAAAAAGTAAGAATCCATAAACAGACAAAGAAAAAATAGTAAATATAAAAGTACTTAGATTGATTCTTCACAACTGGAAAATAAAATGTGTAATAAATCAAACTTAAAAAGATGTTGTTTAGATACGGTTACCGAGATAAGATGTCAGAAATCCGAGATACCATACTGCTGCAGCCACGCTCAATATGGTATACTGCAAAGTCTTAATGGTCATGATCTTCAAAGGATTGGAGAACTAGTGAGATCAACAAAGTACATGGCATGTACAAATTTATCTATTTTCTTATAATTTTTATATCAAGGGAAAATGGAACTCCAACCATATACACTTCGCCTAGCATAATGAGCTTAACCACTTTTAAGAGAAAGGAAGAAACACATGTAATTGAAAGAATTATCTTATCCCATGAACCCTATCCGTAATTCACTCTCTTCCATTCTCATTTTCAAACTCCTAAAACGTAATTCACTGGCCCATTCTCATCCATTTATTTTCCTGTTTGTTAGAGTTTTGTTGGATGTCCAAGTGTACCTATACCAAACCTCAACATTTGAGAATTAGTATGAGTAGTTTTGGAGTTTCAAAAGAAAAACTTACCATAAACTACTAATATACAACATGTGATGTAGGTTCTCTCTCACTGGCCATGAGAAAAACAGAGAGAATATGTCCTCTTCTCTCCTTTTAATTTTTTAGAAAGAATTCCCCATCTATTGAATTGTTTTCCTCGACTTTTCTTTTCATGAAAGTATGAGAGTTAAGGTACTTATGTTGTGACAACAAAATGATTCTACACGTGCTCCATTCATGACTTGAAACCAGAGTTTTTTTCAGTGAAATAACAAAGACAAGGATCCTTGAAGTGTTCCAAAGCAACCCAAAACCTTTGTTTTCCTATGTCTTCACTCAAAATCGAAAGCATGTCATTCTCTAACCCAAAGAGAATGCGATGTTCCGTGCTGTTCATCCAACTCCTTCTTTTCACCCTCTACATCTCACTATCACTTCCGATCACCAAACTCTCTACCATTTTTCACTTTTTTTACAATAGTGATCTAAAGCTTTAATCCACATTTTATGTTGTTTCGAGGAAGAATGAGGAAAAACTCAACTGACAACTAAATGATATAACCTGTATATCCATTTCTCAGATATGCATATAAAAAGAGTTCTTTTTTTTTTTATAATTCACCTTGCATCAAGTGATAACTCTAAATATATATATCACATGATTAAGGTAGCTCGTTCAAATTAATAGAAAAGAAGAAACACACATGATAGAAAGAATACCTATTTCTAACTCATCCGTAAATCAGGCTAATCTCTACGAAGCCTTCTTTCTTTTTTTTTTTTTTTTCATGAGCAATGCAATTTATTAAAACCAAAGAAGACCCAAGGAGCCCACAAGCAAGGGACCTCAAAGGGAACAAGGAAAACAAGAAACCCACCTCACCCTCACTTACACCCCAACCAAGTCAAAAAATCAACTAAGGATCTAGACCTATTAGTCAAGGCATATTCAGACTGCACCAAATAACACAAAGGAATAAGGCTCTCATCCTCCTGTCGAAAGTCTGGTCAAAAGCAATGTTATTTTCACGCCAAATAGTCCAAAAACAACGTTAGGCGCCACATCCAAGCCTTCTTCCGCTCTCTTTCCACACAGACTACGCCACGAGATGAGGGTTTCAAACCGACTTAGGAACAATCTAATTCCACTCCCAAAAATCGCCAAGAGAAGATCCCATAACAACCTAGCTAATGTGACAAAGGTAATAACAAATGATCAATCGCCTTCATCCTTCCCACGCAGAGGAAACATCTATCGGCTAGAGCTCTTCCCGCTTTTTTAATTTGATCAAGAGTCAACACCTTCCTCAAGAAGCTTCCCAAGAAAACTCATCTCAAGTTGGAACCCAATTACTCCAAATAAGCCTGGGAAAACAATCTAATTTGACCCAAACAAAAGCTTATGTAAGTTTCAATCAAAACACCCATCTTTAGCTCCTCTCATAAGCATCAAATCATCTGCTCGAAAATTCTTTATCTTCAGAAGGCTTGGGAGAAGATTTTGAATCTCCTCCACTTCCCAATCACAAAGGCCCGACAAACAGAGTCCAAACCCCACCTCACATGAAGGCTCCCATACATCGCCACAGAGATTCCTTATTAGCTTCACATGGCAAAAGTGGCGGGATAAGAGAAGGAAAAGGCCCTTCCCCACTCCAAGCATCCTTCCAAAAGCCGAAGACTCCTTCCATTCCCCAGAGAAAGCAAAGAAAAGCAGAGAGATGCTGTCCCATTCCTCAGACCTTCCAACAGAACCCACAGATCCTCGAATTATTCAGCACCAACTAATTCTTCCTCCCCAAACTTCCATCGAATGACATCTGCAGGACTCCTCTCATTTGCGAAACGCCTAAATCCATTTACACAATGTAGCCTTGTTTAAATAACAGGCTCTTAATACCTAGACTCTCCCATTTTTCCGTCTCGAACAAACTGTTTAACCACTTCACAAGACGAGGTTTTTTCTCCAAATTGCCACCTCCCCAAAGAAAGTCTCAATTTGTTCAAGGCGCACCTAACCCGTCTAGGCATCCGAAAAAGAGACAAAGTATATGGGTAAGCTCGACAGAGTACTACGGATAAGAGTGATCCTCCCACCTTTAGATATATATTGTCTCTTCCACAAAGCCAATCTCTTCCTAAACCTTTCTTCAATTCCATCCCCAAACCGAAACTGGAAGCTATGAGGGGCCCTGCAAGGAAGGCCTGGGCCAGGGGATGACGCAATGCCCCAACCCGCACCCCAAATTTCGGCGCCATCGAACCCACTTCCGCACTCCTAACAAAATAATTCTCGCTTGTTCAAATTTATCCTCAAGCCGTAGATAGACTAAACCACATCATCAACCAACTTAGGTGTGCAAGCGCTGATCCGCTCTTGCAAAACGTATGGCATCGCTCCGCATACAACAAATGGAACCACCATACTTCCGCTTTCTTCTCCCTATATAGCAAACGCATAGGAAGCCCTCGAACAAATTTCTCTTCAATGAGGCCACTAAGAGCCTCCATCCCTAACACAAAAGATAAGGAGAAAGAGGATCCTCCGCCTGACCCTTCTATAGAACTCCTGAAGAAACCAGGGGTCTCCATTCACCAACACCGAGAACGCCGCCAGAGAGATGCACCATTTAATCCAATTTTTAACCATTTCCTCCCCAAAGCCCATTTTTTCCATGACACCAAGTAAGAAATTCCAATTTGGGATGATCATATGCTTTCGATATCTAAATTTCGTAAATAAGCCCTTCTCCTTTCTTTCACAAATCATCTACAAATTCTCGCTGCTAGCAATTAACACTGCAGATCTAAAATTTGTCTCTCTCCTCCACAAACGATTTTGTGTCGTTGACACTACTTGTCCAACCACTCTTTCAACCCGTTAGCACCTTCGCCTAAAACTGTATAAACCGCCCACCAAGCTAACGGGTCTAAAGTCTCAATATCCACCGCATTCTCCTTTAGTGATCAAAACCAAAAGGTAGAATTTAGGCTCTCACGAACTTATTATGCTCAAAGAAGTCCTTGAAGAATCCCATGACCTCCTCCCTTCACAAAATCCCGCCTAAACAAAACAAAAAGCTATGAAAGCCCATCCTGCCCTGGGCTTTATCCCATTCAAGTTTGATAACGCCGCAAAAACCTCTCTATCAGAGTGACCCAAGACTGCTGTCACTTCTCATTACTGCTCCTTAGTTCACTGTAAAGACTAGGGCGCCTTAACCCTCCGTGATCGTAAAGAGCACCGAAAAGAGGTCGCTACTTCCCTCTTACAGCCTCATTCAAACCAGCTTCCATTTACTTCCGACCTTTTTTATACAATTTCTTCTCCCATGAGAATTAGTCATCCTATAAGAACTCCGTATTCTTTGTCTCCCCTCTCGAGCCGTAGTTCTCCTGATTTTGCCTCCAAGAAATCCCTCTAAAAAGGACCAAAGATTTATAACTTCCCTAGCCAAGTTTCTTACCTCCGTTTCCTCTACAGTCAACAAAGAGTCATTCCTTCTCATCCCAAGATGGTCACTTCACTCAAAGCTTCACTTTTCTTTACTTCAACCCTACCAAACACCTCTCTATTCCATGTTTTGAGAAAGCTTTCAAAGCTTTCATTTTTCAAGTAGAACAAACTAAAAGAACCGTCACAAATCATGCCTCGTCACCACTTCTTCAATAACTCCTCAAGCCATCAACCCTTAACCACATGACTTCAAACCCGGGAAGGTATGGGACCCTTCTAATGCCACCCGCATCTAACAAATGGGACAATGGTCGAAATTTGGCTTCAGCAGAAGGTAGATCAATAACACCACTAAAATAGCTCTCCCAACTGGTTAAACCAAAACGATCAATTCCCGACATCAACAATTATTCCTTCCTCCCCGCCTGCTAAAGGACCCCTTGCAAGGAATATCTCTCAAGCCCAAATCTTCTATGATTTCAAAATCTTCTCATGTAGCTAGTTAACACCCCGTCTCGAGAGGTGCGCATTTTATGTGTAAACTTAAGACTGGCTGACTTCTTTACTTATTTTAGCCGCCATAATGCACTTTTGAAAATTGGTTTAAGGGTGAAATTATAAAGTTTTCAAATAATTGTGGCACTTTTACAATTAAGGAAAAGTATAATTAATGGAAGTTTAAATAGTAAAATAATAATAATAAATTACCAAAATAGTTCAGGGAAGTCTCGAAAATTCTCTAGGATCCTGATGACGAAACTGGATCATGCCGCTAAGTCTGCCTCGCGAAATCTAGTAACCCGTGAAAGTTTTGTTAAATTCCTAGATACACTCGAATATTTTATGAATTTGCGCGACTAAGCCAGAGCGAACCTAAACGGATTTAGAAAATCTCAAAATTAAATATTTGTTAATATTCAACACAGATAAATAAAATTTTTCGACAAAATAATCTAACGAGCAGAATAGAAATTATTTATCTAAATAATAATAATAATAATTAAAGAAAAAGAATAAGAATTAGAAAAAATAAAAAAATAATAAAAAAACTAAAAAAAAAAAAAAAAAGACTAAAAGGCATATGGCA